>CM063506.1:39781341-39816341 GCA_032207245.1 Pardosa pseudoannulata
TGTTGGTATAACTTATAATAATTTTAACATATATTAAGGTTATTTTAAAGAAACGAATTTATTTATATTAAAAGAGCATCTTGGCAATTTGAACAGCTTTAAATAGAACTGATTTATATTTGAAAACATAGGAAATAATTCATATATTTTCACAATACACCTCTAGAATAAGTTTCAAACAATTAAATTAAGGCTTGCATGCTACAATTTACAAGAAACGGCACTTTGAATAAAACTTCATCACCAATTATGAAACTTGCTAAAAAGAACAAATGAGTTTGTCTAATTTCTATCGTTTCGCCATTTCGTCTTATTCACAGAATAACACTTTTTATGCAAGCTAGAAAGACTTATTGACACGGCAAAGTGCCACGAGCCTTTCTCTTAAAATTAATGTGAACATTTTTAGTAAAGATTCATTTGGTGTATCTTTAATGAATAACCTATCTCTCTTTAGTCATGATTTACAACGATATACCTTTCCTAAACCTACAGTCATCACAAACCAAAATATCATTAAATAATAATTCACTAGTTATTTTAAGACTCTTAGAGTTTGAAAAGGAGGGAAAAAACTTGCTATAATGTGTATTCAAATAAGCAATTATTTAATGAAAACTTAGAATACTTAAATTTGAATCTTTGAAAAAAGTTTAATGCTTTTAAGCACAATGAATTAATAATATCATTCAGTTTATTCAATCTGTTTTTGGCTTGTGTTCTGTAATTATTCCATTAATTTCCTTTTCCATTGAAATATTTTTCTTTTGTCAAATCCTGAAGCAATTACCTGAAGCATTTGTATTTAAATCTCTGTCTAGCACTTTCAGGTACTTTTCGAGTATTGTGATGAAAGAATCTATTGAAATACTTAAAAGTTGTTAATAATCATTATCTTACTTTGAAAAGTTTAAATTTCATTGAAATGGAAAGCAATATACTCTTATTCAATGAACCTTCTCATCTTATTGAGCATTTTTTATCTACTTTTTAAAAATCAACTTCACGGTAACTTTAGCTAGTTCAGGCAAATCTTGATATTTTCCGCTTTCTTCTTAAATGTTACACTGTAAAACTTTAATTTTCGGGAATATTAATGGATGAATATTCATTGTGAATAGTAATTATTTATATTTATTATGTTTTGCCGAAATTTATTCTATCAATTAAAGATTTGGCATGCTCAGTACACAACGATGTAATCACCTAGCTGAAAACCTTTCATTTTGATAAATTTTAAATATATTTGAATAAAAAATTAATTCGACTCATTGATAAATATTAAATATTTAAGAGCCGCTCTCACAAAAGTCGTTTAACGGTTAACCGTGATTGATCTCTGTTTAAACGGAGAATTGATTCCTTCCATTGGTTGGCGTTATGGGTTAATCGAGATTAGCCGTTAAACGACTTTATTAAGACGATTCCATAGAGATAAAACTTTCAATCGCCAATACACTGGTCATTTGATTTTGATAAGCACATACAAGGAAATTTTAAAACTTTGAAACTTATATACATTTTAATCATTTTTGACAGTATTTTAAATAGTTACGTTATCTGTATGAACATATATATGTACGTATCTCTCAGAAATTAAAAACTATTAGCTGTTTAAATGAGACAGTTGTAAGATCCAGATAAGCACCTTCATTTTTAATTTATATAAGGAAAAATCTCAATATAAAGGAAACAAATGCTGCCGTTCTACCAAAATAATACGAAAGTTATTGGTTATTCATAGGATGTTGTAACAATGCTTTTAAAATCCATTTTTAAAAAGGAAATATTAAATTCTATTATCAGCAGAGAATTATTTTGAAATTGTACTGTCTTATTAATTTCTGATACGAAGTAAAGGACTTTTAGAATAGTGAAAAATTTCAGTGAAATATATGTACAACGAAAAAACTATAAATATAATGCATATTCACGTTACCGGTTAGCACTAGATGACAAGTAATTAATATGTACACCAACAGCACCCTGTCGAACGATGGCCGATTGGTTAGGGTGCTGGTCTTCTGTACCGGAGTTCGTGGGTTCGAATCCCAACATGGCATAGATTTTCGTAGCCGTTAGGAATCGGCTTTAAGCTGTTGGTCCCGGTCTCATTAGCCCTCATGTTGCAAAAAGTAGACCGTAGCACTCCAAAACCAAACTAAGCCGACAACACCATTACCCTAAGAAAGAAAAAATTCGAACCTTTAACCCTCTGACTGCTCAATTTGTAAACCGAGATCTTTTTAAAATGCGTAATTTTTATAGTATAGTATATTTTAAGTATAGTATAAAATATAGTATAGTATATTTTAAGTATACACACACACATATATATATATATATATATATATATATAAGCATACTATCTATAATTCTATTATCTAATATGACTATAGTTCTAGTTATATATTTATATTTATTACCTAATTAAATGTCTAATACAGTATATAATTTATTCCACTAGTTAAATGCGGAAAAGGCGAAATGTGCTTCTTAAAAAAGGAAGAAAAACACATGCCCTCGAAAATCGCAGGATCAGAGAGTAGTCAGAGGGTTAAAGGATTGGGCGAATTATGACTCTGATACGATTACACGATCAGAATAAAACTTCGTATAGTTTAATTTATTTTCAAGTGTAACAAAGAGCTACATCAATAAACACAATCGCTGCTGCCAGTGTGTTACCTGCACATAGACTGACCAATGAAGAGACTGGAAGTGTTTTTAACGTCCTGTCTTCTTTTGACCTTGGCTGAACAGGTCGGGTTTGCTACCCCCACCCCTAAATTCAAGGTGTGAAATCGCTGAAGTGTTTGTCCCCTCAGCGATACTAGCAGGTGATCAATTGAAAGGAAGGACATGATAAAAGTCAGCATAAGAAGAGGCACAATCTTGTACAAAAAAGGTACAATCTTGTTGAGGCAACAAGATTGTACCTTTTTTTCAACGGTTCCTGAGCGCCATCTTTCTTGACCCCATTAGCCTTATAGTATATAATCAAGAACTATCACTACGGGTATTCGAGAAAGAGAAAATACTACAAATAAATACATAATAATGTTTAAGTTTCAGGTTAAATTTTAAAATAAATTACCTACAATGGTAAATCTTCTCTCATTCATATTTTGTGTCTTTTTTACTTAAGTGTCTCAACAGTTCTGGTTCACAAGCTTCGCTTAGACAGTGCTGTGTGAATAATCTTTAATTATCTTATTAACGCATGTCATAATAACAAAAAGTTTTTTGGTGGAAAAATCAGATTTATTACTTTATTAATTCGAAAAAGAATTATTCTCGATATTTTAGATCATAATTTTATAACAAATTGAAACAACAACTCAAAATTATTAACACTAGATTTACAGACCGAGCCAATTTGACTCATTAAAAATTTGATCACTATATATATGTAAAACTTTAATATCACTTTTCAAAAACATACTTTGTTTTTTAGTTAAGAAATAAAATATATGCAAACTTTTATTCCTCTTCCTCGCAGACCCCCTTCATTTCGCATTATTAAATGAGGTATATCTATTTCCACGGTGACTCATAAAATGCATATAAAAATAAATATAGTAATAAATATGGCATAAATTAAATATATAATGTATAAAGTATATAAAGTATATTATAAAGTAAACATAGAGAAGAGGTCGAGAACACTTCCATTCTAACAACAGAATGCTACTGACGCACGGAAGAATT
Organism: Pardosa pseudoannulata; assembly: GCA_032207245.1. NCBI lineage: Eukaryota > Metazoa > Arthropoda > Arachnida > Araneae > Lycosidae > Pardosa > Pardosa pseudoannulata. The sequence continues at coordinate 39,785,053 of CM063506.1, forward strand.
GTCAACAATCATGCAAAAGAAACAGATGTAGAAACCATTGTGCTAAATGTAATAGAAATGTTTGAAGAAAATGTGTTTTAAAAACAGATTTTATATGTAAAAAATGTTTTCCATGAATTTTTTGATAATAAACATTTTATTTAAATTAATTTAGAACTATTTTCTTTGCAAAAAACTTCAATTTTCTTGTATGAGTCAAATTGGTTCACTTCAATAAAAATAGGTATATGATCAACATCCGTAAATCTAGTGTTAAATAGTGCGATAACTTACTATTCCTGCACATATATTTATGAAGAATTAATTTATTTTCAAAGTTAAGTATTACCGTGAAACAGAAATAGCTCATCAAGAGTAGCAAATTTATGACTGTCTGTTTTCAAAGAGCTGGAAAAAGTTCCTTAATCACGATATCAATGAATATGTAAAACAGATAGAAGAGGACATTATCGACTTTTCAAAACGAATATTAAATAAATGATAAGATTGTAGTTCAGTGCCTTGAGGGGGATTTCAATCGCAGATACAACCTTAGTCAGTTTAATGACTTTCATTCTAGTCATTTTTTTAATTTTTGCCTTTAAGGTAAGAATTACCACATTTTAGTATTTAAAATGGATTTTCAAAGAACATGTATTTAAATGATTTACAAGTTTATTTGTTATCATTCCTAATGAACAGTTTTCGTTGGTAATTAACGGGCTCAGGCATCAACAAAATAAGTATAATAAATAAGTTTTTTTTTGTTTATGAATATATCTTTAGAAATTATCTCGCGAAATGAAAATATTTAATGGCTTGTACAATAATTTAGGTTGATACACGCCTTTTAATTGCCATCCGTCTGCGAATATTTGTCCTTATAATAAGAATATTTTATGAAGAGTACTTAAATTTTGTTTTGAATTTCATGAAAATTACATTATTGTAGTTAATTCTAAATATACACTATAATGTAAGCAGTCAACTCAAATGAGTCATTTGAATAAGATCTTATTCATTGGAGTAACATCAACTCAAATGATTTCTCATTGATGTATACATTCCTTAAGTATTCGCCGTATGTACTATAGAGAAAATTCTTTCTTCTCTAGGCCTAACGGTGACCGAATGGTTAGGGTGCTGGCTTTAGGAACAGGAGTTCGTGGGTTCAAATCCCACTATGGCATGGATGTTCGTAGCCGTTCGGGATCAGCTTTAAGCAGTAGGTCCCTGTCTTATTAGCCCTCTTATTGCAAAAAGTAGACCGTAGCACACCAAACCAAAGTCTTTCTTCTCTAGCAACAAGAAAGGATGTAAACCTATGAATGTAAATGTATATTCCTTAAGTGCAATACAGTCAAACAAAATTGACACGATTTCATATAAACAAAAGATGATGATTTCCATCTTTTTCCGAAAAAAAAAACACAGTGTGTAGTATACAAAAAATTCACTCTTTCTCGCAACATGATCAGAATAAAAACTATAAATATATGTTCTTTAAGTTCAATAAAGTCCTATTAAAATTGACAAGATTTTATATCAAAAAAGACATAACGATTTCTATCATTCTCAGACAAAACACCGTGTGTAGTACACAGAAAATCCACTCGTCTCTCACAACATGAGTAGAAAAAAAATTTTTGAATATATGTTCCTTAAGTTCAATACAGTCCAATTGAAATTGACAAGATATTATATCAAAAAAGGGATGAGGAATTATACCTCTCTACAACAAAACACTGTGTGTAGTACATGGAAAATCCACTCTTCTCTTGCAACATGAACAGAAGAAAAACTATAAATGTATATTCTGTAACTTCAATATAGTCCAATTGAAATTGATAAGATTTCATATCAAAAAAGGAATGAGAATTTCTATATCTCTACAACAAAACACCGTGTGTAGTACACAGAAAATCCACTCTTCTCTCACAAAATGAGCAGAAGAAAAAATTATGAGAGTATGTTCCTTAAGTTCAATACAGTCCAATTGAAATTGACAAGATATTTCAAAAAAGGAATGAGGAATTATATCTCTCTACAACAAAACATTGTGTGTAGTACATAGAAAATCCACTCTTCTCTCGCAACATGAACAGAAGAAAAACTATAAATGTGTGTTCCGTAATTTCAATACAGTCCAATTGAAATTGACAAGATTTCATATCAAAAAAGTGATGAGGAATTCTATCTCTCTACAACAAAACACTGTGTGTAGTACATAAAAAATCCACTTTTCTCTTGCAACAAGAACAGAAGAAAATTATGAATGTATGTTCCTTAAGTTCAATACAGTCAGTTTAAAATTGACAAGATTTCATATCAAATAAGGGATGAGGATTTCTATCTTACTCTGAAAAAGTACCATGTGTAGTACACAGAAAATTCACTTTTCTTTCGCAACATGAGCAGAAAAGAAACTATGAATGTATATATATATATATATATATATATATATATATATATATATATATATATATATATATATATATATATATATATATATATGCATGTATACATATATACATATATATATATATATGTATGTATGTATATATATATATATGTATATATATATATATATATATATATATATATATATATATATGTATGTATATATACATATATACATATATATATATATATATATGCATATATACATATATACATATATATATATATGTATGTATATATATATATATATATATGTATATATATATATATATATATATATATATATATATATATATATATATATATATGTATGTATATATACATATATATACATATATATATATGTATGTACACACACACACACACACACACACACACACACACACACATATATATATATATATATATATATATATATATATATATATATATATATATATATATATATATAGCATTATTCAGGTGCAGAGATGATAATGCATCATAAGTTAGCATGAGTTAGATGAAATATTTTCAGAGCATTTCGAATAATAATTCCTACCTGTTAATATTTATATCATGGTCTAATATGAGAATAATATAGGAAAAATTTAACTCTTGGTGTAAAAGCTGAATCTCAATTTAATTCAGCCATTTCCTACCATTCGCTTACCTTATTAATATATAATTAATCTATAATTAGCATAGCACATGGATAGTTTACCTAACTTCTATACCCAAATTTAAATATCTTTGAAATATTAAAATAAGAATTTAGAGGAATTATATGCTAGGAGGTAAAACATTCGTACCTCAATACAGCATAAAATACAAAGCCAACTTAAGGCATAAATCTAGAAATTGCACATTTCTTACGCTGGCTTCCCATTTTATGCTATTTACGTTTAAATAAAATATTTTAAAAGCCAAAGTATTTAATTTGCCATTCTTGAAATTCCCAAATTACAATATGTTTGAAATATTGAGATAAGAATATAGATGAATTATATACGAGAGGTAAAACAGTCGTACCTCAGTATAGCATAAAATGCAAAGCCAACTTAAGGCATAAATTAGAAATTGTACATTTCTTACGTTGGCTTTCCGTTTTATGCTATTTAAGTTTAAATAAAATATTTTAAAAGCCAATGTATGTAATTTGCCTTTCTGTTGTGTAATACGTTGGTTAATAGGGAACTTATAAAAACAAACTGGAATTTTTAGAAATCCTCACTGATTGGGATATAAACATTAAAGTAAGGAAGAGGATAATTAAAAAATAATAACTAGTCTTTACTATATCATAGGGCTTTGTTTTCTAATCTTATTTAGATCAGTTTTTTCTGAAGTGAGAAATGAATAATTTAGTGCATCAAAACGAAAGAAATATGATAAATTAATTCAACTGGGAAAAAGTTTTCTGTTTAAAGAAGTTTTTCGTTGATGTTTTATTCATTTGAAGTTTAATACTTTTTTAGTAATTGTTTCATCGCTTAGCTTTTAGTAAACTGGCTCTACATTCATTCTGAAGTTCTCATAAGGAGAAAGCATTAAAATATTTTCTTAATTAATCTTGTTTTATCTGGGTAAGATCATGAAGCTGATTGGGAATAATCTAGAATTTATTCAAATTTACAGAAAAGAATTCTGTAACAGTCTGCTGACAAAAGCTTTAAAAAGAAGTAGAGAAAAGAAGGTTAATATCATCATGTATAATATATTCTATGTATGAAGTACTTTTAAGTAACTTTTATGTAATATGCACTTTTACTCACTCTAAACTAAGTAAAAGAAAGTAGTGGTAAATGTTTTAAATTGCCATAATTACTTGTGTATAATTCGAAGTATAATTTTTGGCAAAAGCTGAAGTTGAGCGTTATACGCTGAATAATTTTTAATACATCTTGCAATCTTATGATATTACTATAATAAAGGCAGGTATTACAGAAATACTGAATCCCAGTGGCGTTGGGGTAGCGCTTCGAGCTCTCTTGACGCAGGTCCGAGGTTCGATCCCCGGACTGGGCTAGGTTGACTCAGCCTTTTATCCCTTCAATGGGTAGACAAATTGAGGATCAAGCATGCTTGAGAGCTAAACGCTGGGGGTTCCGTACAAGGTTGACCACCTAACCAGAACATATGTTTCGCACCCCAGGTCCCTTTGTCTTGGGAACGGAGATTGGCACCGTACGCCCTGGCCCCCTAGGGGCTGTTGCGAAGGGGAGTATTTGAGAAAGGAAATAAACAGATAAATATTTCTCAATACTCAATAGAAGCATATATATTTTAATTTTATTGGAATTTTATTTATACAAAAGGGCAAATAATATTATCAACTCTGAATGCCGAATTTCCTGCTAGGAAGCTCTGTTCTCGTTTTATGTTGCCAATTACACTGGTTGCTAATCATAATTTTTTTTTCGTTTTCAATCAACAGTCAAATGTTTAGTCAGCATTATTGCATGTGTGTATTAGTTTCATCATCTCATGTATCAAGCCATTTTTACGTCTGTGAACGCCATCAGACTTCAATTTATCTATTTCACATTTTTAAGTGTCAGGTCTAAGGTAACAATTAGCTACGCAATTACTAGTACACCTCACAATCATTAATATTAATGGTACAGACATATGGCAACATACCTTTTCTTTATATTTTTAATTTCATTTATTAATTAATTGTTACTTATTTGTTTGTATTCTCCTCTAACCTTCATTTGTTATCGAATTGTCCTCTATTTATTATACTCAGATTATAAATAGCATAAATTCAGAAGCTTCTATACCGTAAAAGCGTTTTCCACTGCTGTTGACGAAAAGCATCCGCCCTGCATTTACTCGCGATCATCAGGCTGATGGTTCTGTACCCCGTGATGGCATGTTTAGCCGAACGATGGTAGATTGGTTAGGGTGCTGGCCTTTGGTACCGGAGTTCGTGGGTTCGAATCCCACAATGGCATCTCCAGTTCGAACATTTTAAAGGTGTTTCTTTTAAATGATTTAGAAATACCTGAAAGTTTTAAAAATTTCGAATTTTTGAAAATTTAAAGGTGAAATGCGTTCTTAAATTATATAGATTGGAGACTAAATTTTGTATCAAACTGAAGATTAATATTGTATAAGCTTCAAGCTTTAAACATACTGGATAATCTCAATATTAAAAAAATTAAATTGTAAATTAAAGATATTGAACAAATTATTTACTTTTATTATGCTATAAAATAAAATACAGTGGTGTGATTCATTTAACCGAAGTTTACAGAATAAAATATACGTAGCTTCTATTTAATATCAAATTATTGTACAATTAACAACTTTCAAAAGTGGTTTTGTTGGTATGTGGATTTATATTTTTATTCACTTGATGCATTTATTTTACGTATTTTTAAAAAATATTGCTTCATGCAATAAAATTAAATAATATTTATAATGTTAGATCGTTATTAATGATGCATGAAAAATTTATTCTAAACAGAGAAAATCTATTTATTTTACTTTAAATCAAAAAGTAACTCGTTATAAAATTTTATTTCAGCTGGAAATGCGCTATGTTCCCTCAAATCAGCAGCAAAAAGTAATTAAAATACAGCAATTAACATTTGAAGTTTTCTCTCAGTAAATGAAAGACACTAGTCAAAAGTTTTCCAGAGGAGCGTCAGGCATCGACACGATATATTTACGTCTCCAAAAGTGACAAGCTGCCGGATGAGAATCCGGTTCTAATTCAACCAATTAAAGGCAGTGGTTCTGTTTTGTAAAAGGTAGGGGGAGATGTCTTCATTAAGAGAAAATGCATTGTAATGCATTGTGGGGATAACTGATGATCCGCGGCTATCAATTGGCACTCGGAAGAAATATTGGGATGCATGCTATCTAATTAGCTCGGAAACAGGTTGCAAATGTATCACAATGAGATATGAATGACGTCATGATATCGGTTTTCTGTCTCTTTTAATCGATGGGTCCATTAATTTAGCGCATCACTTATGATAAGTAAATTGGTTCATTGAGGCAGTATGCGTTGAACAGTTTTTTTTACGAGTGTGCTGAAAATATTCCGAATTTATGCCGAGAAACCGCTAATTTCTTTTCTTTTTATTGGAGTGCAGTTCCTGTTGCTGAATGTCTGAAAATATGTAAATAATAAAGACTATTGCTTCGGGACATTAATTCCGCTCCCACACGTATGTTTCGTTCGGTTTTATAATGACACATTCATTTTTGTAAGCTTTATAAGATAATATAAGTGAGTGTTGAAAATTAAAGTTTTTGTCTATACATAGTTTAAGGTTATTTCCATTTTTAGTAAACTATTTATACAAATAATTTAGTTCATTGAGGCAGCATGCGTTGAACAGTTTTTTTTACTAGTGTGCTGAAAATATTCCGAATTTATGCCGAGAAACATCTAATTACTTTTCTTTTTATTGAAGTGCAGTTCCTGTTGCTGAATGTTTGAAAATATGTAAATAATAAAGACTATTGCTTCGGGACATTAATTCCATTTCCACACGTATGTTCCGTTTTATAACGACATATTAATTTTTGTAAGCTTTATAAGGTATTATAAGTAAGTGTTGAAAAATAGTGTTCCTTTCTATACATAGTTTATGGTTATTTCCATTTTTAGTCAACTATTTATATCATAAGAAAATTGGTTCATTGATGTGACATTCATTGAACATTTTTTTACGAGTGTGCTGAAAATATTCCGAATTTATGCCGAGAAACCGCTAATTTCTTTTTTTTTATTCGAGGGTGGTTCCTGTTGCTGAATGTCTGAAAATATGTAAATAATAAGGACTATTGCTTCGGGACATTAGTTTCACTTCATGTATGTTCCGTTTTATAACGATTTATTATTTTTTGTAAGTTTTATAAGGTAAAATAAGTTAGTGTTGAAAAACAGTGTACATAGTTTAAGGTTATTATACCTTAAACTAAGGTCTATACAGTAAGGTCTATACATAGTTTAAGGTTATTTCCATTTTTAGTCAACTATTTATATGATAAGTAAATTGGTTCATTGAGGCGGCATGCATTGAACATTTTTCTTACTAGTGTTCTGAAATATTCCGAATTTAAGCCGAGAAATAGCTAATTTCTTTTCTTTTTACTGGAGTGCAGTTCCTGTTGCTGAATGTCTGAAAATATGTAAATAATATATACTATTGCTTCGGGACATTAGTTCCACTTCCACATGTATGTTCCGTTTTATAACGATTTATTATTTTTTGTAAGTTTTATAAGGTAATATAAATGAGTGTTGAAAAATAGTGTTTCCGTCAATACATAGTTTAAGGTTGTTTGTATTTTTAGTCATTTATTTATATGATAAGTAAATTGGTTCATTGAGGCGGCATGCATTGAACATTTTTCTTACTAGTGTTCTGAAATATTCCGAATTTAAGCCGAGAAATAGCTAATTTCTTTTCTTTTTACTGGAGTGCAGTTCCTGTTGCTGAATGTCTGAAAATATGTAAATAATAAGGACTATTGCTTCGGAACATTAGTTCCACTTCACGTATGTTCCATTTTATAATGACATATTAATTTTTGTAAGTTTTATAAGGTAATATAAATGAGTGTTGAAAAATAGTGTTTCCGTCAATACATAGTTTAAGGTTGTTTGTATTTTTAGTCATTTATTTATATAAGTAAATTGGTTCATTGAGGCGGCATGCATTGAACATTTTTCTTACTAGTGTTCTGAAATATTCCGAATTTAAGCCGAGAAATAGCTAATTTCTTTTCTTTTTATTGGAGTGCAGTTCCTGTTGCTGAATGTCTGAAAATATGTAAATAATAAGGACTATTGCTTCGGGACATTAGTTCCACTTCATGTATGTTCCGTTTTATAATGACATATTAATTTTTGTAAGTTTTATAAGGTAAAATAAGTTAGTGTTGAAAAATAGTGTACATAGTTTAAGGTTATTAAACCTTAAACTAAGGTCTATACAGCAAGGTCTATATATAGTTTAAGGTTATTTCCATTTTTAGTCAACTACTTATATGATAAGTAAATTGGTTCATTGAGGTGGCATGCATTGAACATTTTTTACTAGTGTGCTGAAAATATTCCGAATTTATGCCGAGAAACCACTAATTTCTTTTCTTTTTATTGGAGTGCAGTTCCTGTTGCTGAATGTTTGAAAATATGTAAATAATATAGACTATTGCTTCGGAATATTAATTCCTCTTCCGCAAGTATGTTCCATTTTATAATGACATATTAATTTTTGTAAGTTTTATAAGGTAATATAAATGAGTGTTGAAAAATAGTGTTTCCGTCTATACATAGTTTAAGGTTATTTCCATTTTTAGTCAACTATTTATATAAATAATTTAGTTCATTGAGGCGGCATGCATTGAACATTTTTCTTACTAGTGTTCTGAAATATTCCGAATTTATGCCGAGAAACCACTAATTTCTTTTCTTTTTATTGGAGTGCAGTTCCTGTTGCTGAATGCCTGAAAATATGTAAATAATAAAAACTATTGCTTCGGGACATTAATTCCACTTCACGTATGTTCCGTTTTATAATGACATATTAATTTTTGTATCCTTTATAAGGTAATATAAATGAGTGTTGAAAAATAGTGTTCCCGTCTATACATAGTTTAAGGTTATTTATATTTTTAGTCATTTATTTATATGATAAGTAAATTGGTTCATTGAGGCAGCATTCATTGAACATTTTCCTTACTAGTGTTCTGAAATATTCCGAATTTATGCCGAGAAACCGCTAATTTCTTTTTTTTTATTCGAGGGCAATTCCTGTTTCTGAATGTCTGAATATATGTAAATAATAAGAACTATTGCTTCGGGACATTAATTCCACTTCCACGCGTATGTTCCGTTTTATAATGAAATATTAATTTTTGTAAATTTATAAGGTCATATAAATGAATATTGAAAAATAGTTTCCATCTATACATAGTTTAAGGTTACTTATATTTTTAGTCAAATATTTATATTAATATGTTTTTTAAGACTTGCCAACCACAAAGGGTAAGATATACTTTTAAAAGATATGCAAAATTTCCGATTATTAAGATAAAAAATGTCTTTATTTCAACCTAAATTTCTTTATGTTACTTAAATATCTACAAGTTATTGACAAAATATTTCAAAAGTTTTAAATTAATTTAAAGTTGTTTAGAAAATTTTGTAAATTAATAACAAATATGTATATTATATTTCTGAAACTAGTTTTCAGTTAGAAAGTTGAACTCACACTTTGCTTTATTTTATGCTTCTGCACTTGCCGTCATTTCAGTGTTTCAGATTATTTTATTACGGGTAAATAAACATCCTTTACTCTATATGAAGGAATAACATCATTTTTCAACTACACCCAAAGGTGTGTCTGATTTGAAATCCTCATAACTGCTGTATCGTCTAACAACTATGCCGACTGGACTGTAAATCATACATACTAATATTATTGTGAGAATTAACTTGGCGCTCATTTATGAGTCTAGTTAGTTATGAGGTTTATGCCTAATATTATTCAACACTAATAGTATTTTCTGTTATAAATTTATCTTAGCTATTTAGAAACTGTCTATAACTATTTTATTTTGATATTCCTCTTTTTTACTTTGGTTTTTATTTATACCATTTATGTGATATCACAACTATTTCTTTACAATTATACGATATGTTTATCAATTACTACTATACGATAATAATTCATCATGTAGTCTTTTAGCGTTTATTTCCACTTTACGGAGACATAGTACCTTTGGAGACTTATCGTAACTATTTCTTTATAACTATTTTATTTTGAAATCCCTCGTTTTTACTTTAGCTTTTATTTATACCTTTTATGTGATACCACAACTATTTCTTTACAACTATACGATATGTTTATCAATTACTACTATACGATAATAATTCATCATGTAGTCTTTTAGTGTTGTTTTTCCACTTTACGCAGACATAGTACCTTTAAAGACTTATCGTAACTGCTTCTTTATAACTATTTTATTTTGATTTCCCTCTTTTTTACTTTTGCTTTTATTTATACCATTTATGTGATACCACAACTATTTCATTACAGCTATACGATATGTTTATCAATTACTACTATACGATAATAATTCATCATGTAGTCTTTTATTGTTGTTTTTCGACTTTACGGAGGCATAGTACCTTTGCAGACTTATCGTAACTATTTCTTTATAATTATTTTATTTTAATATTCCTCTTTTTTACTTTAGCTTCTGTTTATACCATTTATGTGATACCACAACTATTTCTTTACAACTATACGATATGTTTATCAACTATACGATAATAATTCATCATGTAGTCTTTTAGTGTCTTTGTCCACTTTACGGAGGCATAGTACCTTTAAAGACTTATTGAAACTATTTCTTTATAACTATTTTATTCTGATATCTTTATTTTTTATTTTTACTTTTATTTATAACATTTATGTGATACCACAACCATTTCTTTACAAAATATCACCAGAAAGTAAGAATGCTTTTAAATTTAATTCGGAAGTAAGATAAAAACTACAGAAAGGTTTATCTTTTGAAAACTCTGCATAAAACAGTTTAACTATGCTTATATATAAATTCCTTCTGTCCTTGTGTTTGTAATAGGACTCCTCCTAAACGACTAGAAAGATTTTGATGAAATTTTGTGTATGTAATTAAGTTGATTCGAGAAGGGTTTAGATTCACAATTTGATCCGATAAAAAATATTTTTTATTAAAAATCCAGAATTGCGCTCTTATTGAGATTATTATAATGTCGCATGAAATATTTCACTGCCAACGTATCTGAGGAACAATAGTCAGCACAATGGGATTCAGTACGAGAAATCCCAGGATAGAATCCCCGTACAGGAGATGTGGGAATTATGATTTAATTTAATTGTGATTGTGATGACTGCACGCGTGGTGGTGTCAAGTATTTTTTAAATAATTTTTCTTTAATTTCCCGTCAAAACGTCTAATTTATAATTTATTTAAAAACATTTTGCAATTATTGGATTTACACTGTTAAAACAGGATAACGTCTGTCGGGCCATCTATTAGTTAATAAAAATTAAATAATTATTCATGTTGTCGTTTAGTGGTTTTTTTTTTCACTTTACCGAGATATAGTACCTGTAAAGACTTATCGTAATTATAACAATATTTTTACCATTCACCCGAAAACAAAAGGTTCTAAATTTTATATACACTATGATAGCGTTCTCGCTTGAAACTTTTAAAATTTTGTCTTTTTACACTTGGTATTTGTATTTTATGTTTTTTAAAATATATATTCCTTCCTATAACAAAACTAAGTAATTTTTGTTATGTTAAAACCTTCTTAAAGGTTTAATACAAATTTTACTCTAAAGCGAGCACAATTTTTTATATGATATTGAATCAAAAATAGGCTGTTATAATGAAGATTTTTCATCTCGAAAGCTGCAATGTCCTCTTAAATTATTGTTCAGTAACAACATTAGAAGTAAGTAAAGTGCACTATATGATAAAAATAATTCGTATTTTATATTTGCCAATTACAAGTATTTTTTAATTTTTTATTCCTTCAAAATTTTCCACGCTTGTAATGAAATATTCAAGCCATAGTATTCTACTTATTTATCTAATTTTTCTATTTGAACAATCATCACTATTACTATAAATAATTTATTTAAAAATTTAATTCTTGTTAATTGGTAGTTACTGAAAACAGATACCAATTTAAACGAAGTATTAATCCCTTCTCTAGAAAAATGCATTGACTGAACTCTTGCTTATAATCCTAGCTGAATAAATTAATGTAAAAATACCTTCTAAGTAAAACACTTCGATATACTTTTATGTAATGGCCAAGTGTTGAGCTGATGTTTTAGAAGATTCAATTTTTCTGCATTTTAATTAGTAAGAAACACAAGAGGATGAAATGTTTCTTATTCTGCGATACTAAGCCCGTCTGAAGAATTCATTTAATAAGAGATAGTTCAGTTAATATTTATTATTATTCTAATCCCTCAAGTTTCATTCAAAAAATACTTTAAATCAATTTGCATTCAAGACTGTGTGAAATTCAGTCGTATTATCTTTGAAAATTAATTTAGGAGACCTGATCTTTTCCACGTATACGTAGACATGTATTTGTTTTAACTAATTGAAGTTTTATATTTGATGAAAAATAAGACAAGAGATAAAAATGTAATTTTTTTTTCAATATTCCATAAAACAAAGAAAGTGATTAGTGTGTTGTTTATTACAAATTTATTGTTGCAAGTCCATAAATTTATTAAAAAAAATGATTTCCTACCATATAATTTCTCTGCAGTTTTTAAATTTATCTAAGTTGACAAAATACTTGTTGCAATAAAAAAAGTCAAATAAATTGAGGAATCACTGAATAAAGGATATTTAGTTTGTTTGTATACAATAATATTTGAAGTTTTATATTTGAGGAGAAATAAGACAAAAGATAAAAATTTAAACTTTTCTTTTCAATATTCCACAAAATAAAATGAGTGGTGTATTATTTATTACAAATTTATTGTTGCTAGTCCATAAATTTACTTAAAAAAATTTTTCTATAATCTAATTTCTCTGCAGTTTTTACAATTTTTCTAAGTTGACAAAATACTTGTTGCATTAAAAAAATCAAACTAAACGCCAAACTGGGGAAGCACTGATTAAAGGATATTTAGTTTATTTGTATACAATAATATTTGCTTTGTAGAAAGCTTTACATTTTTCGTTATAATAATCAGAATGTTAAATTGTGATTTTTCTTAATGGCTATACACATGTAAGTAAATTATGTAAATAAAATATTAAAAATCTTACAAGAAATAAAAACTTATAAACTTAAGCACATTATTGAAGGTATAGCTATGTAACTATCATGTATTTGTTTTAACTAATTGAAGTTTTATATTTGATAAGAAGTAAGATAAGTGATAAAAATTTAAACTTTTTTCAATATTCCACAAAACAAAATAAGTGTGTTATTCATTACAAATTTATTGGTAAAAGTCCATAAATTTATTTGAAAAAAATGATTTTCTGCAGTCTCATATCTCTGAATTTTTACTATTTGTCTACGTTGACATAATACTTGTTGCATTAAAAAAAGTTAAACAAAACGCCATATAGGGGAAGTACTGATTAAAGGATATTTAGCTTATTTGTAAACAATAATATTTGCTTTGTAGAAAACTTTACATTTTTCATTCTAATATTCAGAATTTTAAATTATAATTTCTCTTAACGGCCACACACATGTCAGTAAATTATGTAAATAAAATAAATGAAAAAATAAAAATTTATATACCTAAGCACATTACTGAAGGTACAATTATGTAACTGACAGGTAATTCTCAGTATTGAATATTCAAAATAACTAAGTACTCTTATTAGGCCACTAAAAGATCATATTTTTGGAAAAATGTTTTGACTTTCTACACTTAGCTTGTCAAGACAGCTATTTGTTATTATTTTCTCTGCAAATAAACCTAAACTGAATCTAAAAATCAGTGTGCCGAACGATGGCCGATTGGTTATGAGTTCGGGGGTTCGAATCCCAAAGTGATATGGATATACATAGGCATTTGGGATAGGATTTAAGCTGTAGGTCATGGTCTCATTAGCCCTCGTGTTGCAAAATGTAGACCTTAGAACTCTAAACCAAAGCAAACCAGACCTAAAAATCAGTGTAGCACCAAAAGAATGGTGCTTCTATTTTAATCAAGAACCTGTTGTTATAAATTAATACTGGCTCAATTAATAATTTTAACAAGGGTTATCCGATAAATGAAACATAAACAAGTTAAGAAAATCTTTAAATAATTAAAAAGTGTTAAATTATTATAATGACCCCATTTAAGTATTTTGGAATTAATTCTCTTAGTAAATAGAAATTTGTATTAACCAGAATAACTACATAAGAACTATGCGAGAACATTTTATTCCACTTTTCTACAAACAAACACAGACCAACGATGGATTAATTGTTAGGGCGCTAATCTTCGGTAACGGAGATCGTGTGTTTGTATCCCACTGTGACATGTATGTTCGTAGCCATTCGGAATCAGCTTTAAGCAGTAGGTCCCAGTCTGATTAGCCCTCGTGTTGCAATAGGTAGACCGTAGAGCTCCAAACGAAACCAAATAAACACAATTTTTTCTGAGACAGAGAGGTTTTTGTAAAATGAAAGAAAAAGTTCACATCCCAACTTACGATGGTTTGGTTTGGTTTGGAGGTTTACGGTCTACTTTTTGCAACACTGCTGTGAATACCCATGCCGCACTGGGATTAAAACCTAAAAAATTCGGTACTGCAGGCCAGTGCCCTAACCATACGGCCATCGTTCTGCTATTTGCTATGAAATCAGTATCATATTTGATACACGGGGATAAATATATTTGAGTATATATGGTGGTATCCAGAAAAACTATTTTTATCAAATTTAGACCATTACAGAACACTTACTATTTTTTAAATTTCCTACAATTTCATACTCATTGGTAGTGATGATACCTCAGGGTATTTCTGTCAAGTATTTTAAATAAAAAACTGGTGAATTATCTAAATTTCTAACACTAATCTTAGTGTCGTCTATTAATGTAATTACGAAAAAATCTACTTTTTTTTCCATTGTCCAATCTTTTTTCCTCAATGTAAATTTTTAAACATGGTAAGGGATATAATTTAAGAAATATAAAATAAAGAATTTTTCTAAAAATAAGTTTGCTGTAGTTTATCGCAGAAAAATAAATTGGTTATGATTTATAAAATATTTATAATGCAGAAATTTAATATGATCAAGATGCTTTATATGGTAGCACACGAAAGTTCCATTTTGGAACTTACCAAGAGAATCCCATTTGGTAAGTTCTTTCAAAAGAGCCATCTTTATTATCTTTTATACTTTTATTTACCGTTGGACTAATTAAAAGCACATTTTTCAGTTATTTGGAAACAGCAAGTATGTTAGGAAACATGTATCTCATATGATTCAATTATCTTATTGTAATTATATGTTATTTGCTAAAAATAACTAATGGAACCTTTATTTTTATTTGCAGTTTACCTGAGATTTAATATTAACTTAGATCATCTCATTTCCAGTTCTGTTTTTCATGGAAGATATGTTTTCCATATCCAATTGAACAGAAAACCTTATCGAAAGCGCTTGGTTTAGGAGGGTCAGAATAAACCTTTCTATGGATTCCGTGGAACATTATTATTACACATATCAGTAATAACACGTACTGCATTACACATCTCGCTTTGGTTTTCTCATTTTACAAAAATTAAAATGAAATACAACTTACCGAAGTCATTATTTTTAATATCATATTCTAATTTAAAAAAAAATTCCTACATGTTGTTCAGATAATGTATTAAAACAAACCTATATTGTGTTTTAAAATCATCTCATATAATCTAAGAATGATTATATCATCGATATCAAATATTTACGGTAAAGTATTTTGGAGATAATAATAAAAAATGTTAAATTAAAAACAGCACAAAGTGAAGCCTTCTCCTTAATATCTCGTTATATCTCATTTGATATTTATCCATTGTACTATGTACAAAGCATTTACGAAAAAGATGCACAAACACAAGAAGTGTCAGTACTGAAATATTACTCATTACTTGGATAATTCAAGTGGATACTTGTTGTAGCCCTGCTGTTAAATGTTTTCTCCAATCTAACAGATTATGTGTATATGTGCATTTACGAAAAAGATGCACAAACACAAGAAGTGTCTTAGTACTGAAATATTACTCATTACTTGGATAATTCAAGTGGATACTTACTTGTAGACCTGCTGTAAAATGTTTTCATTAATCTAATTTATTATGTGTATATGTGCATTTATAAAAAAGATGCACAAACACTAGAAGTGTTCTAGTACTGAAATATTACTCATTACTTGGTTAATTCAAGTGGATAATTATTGTAGCCCTGCTGTAAAATGTTTTCATCAATCTAACAGATTATGTGTATATGTGCATTTACGAAAAAGATGCACAAACACAAGAAGTGTCTTAGTACTGAAATATTACTCATTACTTGGATAATTCAAGTGGATACTTACTTGTAGCCCTGCTGTAAAATGTTTTCATTAATCTAATAGTTATAACACAACTTTATAGAGATTGCTGTCAGTGTGTAATGATTGACAAATAAAAACTTTCCTATTTCCTATTCAACAAAACGTTTAAATGAGTGAAGGCTTAAAATTTTGTAACTGAACATCTAGGAATGTTTATATCATCGATATCAAATATTTACGGTAAAGTATTTTGGAGATAATGATAAAAATTGTTAAGCTTAAAACTGATTTTCTCATATTGTAATAATGTGATTAGCCGTAACAGCACAAAGTAAAATCTACTCCTTAATATCTCGTCATATCTCGTTTGGTATTTATCCATTGTACTATGTGTATATGTGTATTTACGAAAGAGATGCTCAAACACAAGAATTCTCTTAGTACTGAAATATTACTCATTACTTGGATAATTCAGGTAGGTACTTATTTGTAGCCCTACTGTAAAATGTTTTCATTAATCTAATAGATATAACTTTATAGAGATCGCTGTCAGTGTGCAATGATTGACAAATAAAATCTTGCATATTTCCTATTCAACAAAACGTTTAAATGAGTGAAGGCTTAAAATTTTGTAACTGAACATCTAGGAATGTTTATATCATCGATATCAAATAATTACGGTAAAGTATTTTGGAGATAATGATAAAAATTGTTAAGCTTAAAACTAATTTTCTCATATTGTAATGATGTGGTTAGCCGTAACAGCACAAAGTGAAATCTACTCCTTAATATATCGTCATATCTCATTTGGTATTTATCCGTTGTACTATGTGTATATATGTATTTACGAAAGAGATGCTCAAACACAAGAATTCTCTTAGTACTGAAATATTACTCATTACTTGGATAATTCAGGTAGGTACTTATTTGTAGCCCTACTGTAAAATGTTTTCATTAATCTAATAGATTCTAACATATAGCCCGTCATAGGACGGGATTAGCAATTTTTTTAATTTTCTAGAATTGTAAAGTACCCTATAAGGCAGGTAAAAAAATGGTTTGTTTTTTTTGGCTGAGAATTATCTGGTACACCCTCAATAATTTGTTTATCTTTACTGAACGCACGTTAGTTGCCAACTTTAATTTATCTTGTCATATTACGTGATAGAAGGGAGAGCAGAGATTTTGATATTGAAAGGTATTATTTGGCGGTATATATGAATGATTTTCAAAATTGAGCGAATCGATTGTAAACCATGTGGTTATGTATAAAAAGCAAACACACAAACGAACAAACTTCTTAATTTTCAAAGATATATAACTTAAACGCTAGATATTTATTAGTCCGTGAAATAGACTCCTAGACTTTTATGAAAAGAATTTGTTGTTAATACCGATGATAAAATTTTCATTGCAACAAAAAATAATCGATGATTAAATTTAAAATTAGCACATATGTACCTAATCTATTATTTAATACAAACTAGCATATAGCCCATCATATGACGGGATTAGTAAAATTTTCTATATTCCAGAACTGTTAAGTACCCAATGAGGCATGTAAAAAATGGTTTGTTTTTTTTTTGCTGAGAATTATCTGGTTCGCTCTCAATAATTTATTTATCGTCATACTCCTCTAGAGTATCCCGATCCTGTAATGCAGTTTAGAATCACGTTGAATTCATTGAGTCAAATCGTGTGGTTATGTATAATAAACAAACACACAAACGAACAAACTTCTTAATTTCCAAATATATATAAATTGAAAGTTAGATATTTATTAGTCCGTGAAATAGACTCCTAGACTTATATGAAAAGAATTTATTGTTAATACCGGTGGTAAAAGTTTCATTGCAACAAAAAATAATCGATGATTCGATTTAAAATTATCACTTATGAACCTAATCTATTATTTAAGCCAAATATAAAAGAAAATCATTTACGTAATATCTAAGTTCAGTGATTAAAGATATTATAATAGTGTAGACGACATTTACATAGTTTAAAATAAGAAACGATTCAATGAGATGTTTAAAGGAATGACGTCACAATGCTAGAAAAAATTGTTATTTTTACCTCTTTATTAAGTGATAAATGGGTAAATTTAATCGCCTGCTCTTAACCGGGGAAAATAGTTCTCGAAAAGGGGGGAAGGGTTGGACTTCAAATGTTTTAAAGACGACAGTATTTTTTGCTGTGATATGAAGCATATTTATACCAATTTGTTTTAGAATCGGATCGATAGTTTAGGAGAAGATAAACTTTATTCGCTTTGAATAGATGCCTCTATCCATTCCAGGTCCAACCGCTTCATAAATTGGAGGACAGACGGACAGATAACTTAGGCTATTATTATATAGGGGATATAAAAGAAAATTATTTAAGTAATACCTAAGTTCAGTGATAAAAAGTATGAAAATAATGCCGACGATGTTTAAATAATTTAAAATGAGAAATGATTAAAGGAGATGGTTAAAGGAATGACGTCATAATTTTAGAAAAAAAAATGTTACTTTTACCCATTTATTGTGTGATAAATTGTTAAATTTAATGTTCTGCTCTTGAACGGGGACAACAGAGCTAAAAATAATGGCCTGAAACCCTCGAAAAGAGGGAAGGGGTGAATTTCGAACGTTTTCGAACTCGCTTTGAATTTTGCCAACCCTAACTCATCAAAAATACAATATGGATAACTCTATCCATTCCAGGTACATCCGCTTCATAAATTCGTGGTCAGACTGACAGATGGACAGCCAACTTAGTCTGTTATTATATAAATCCCCTAATAATAACAACTTAGTCTGTTATTATTAGTTGATAACATAACTTTATAGAGATAGCTGTCAGTGTGCAATGATTGACAAATAAAAACTTTCATATTTCCTATTCAACAAAACGTTTCATGAAATGAGTGAAGGCTTAAAATTTTGTAATTGAAATCTTTGAAGGTAAGCGGATATATGTCAATCGCGCTTTGCGTGCTGATGGGGTTAGCGTTAATGGACACCGGCAGGGAGATCAGAGCTGACAAACAGAAAGTAATAGGCAGTCACGAAAAGCTCTCCATTTGCCTTCCCAAGTCAGTGTTTTATTTCTCCGCAGCTGAAAATCCAATTTAATGGATTACATTTGGATCCCAATCTATTAGGCAACAATGGAATGATGCAATTTAATTTTGTACCTTTCAGAAAAAAGTAATTCGGCATGCTTGGGGGGTTTTATTTTGACGCTGTTTCATGAATTCTTCTCCTTTAATGCAAAAATTCCATCTTCCCATGCATTGTTTCTGTCTTCTAAAGTGCATTATAGTCTGGATGATGGTACAGCCTTCAAAAGTTTCATACATAAATAATACTTTTGCTATTTCTGTTATAAGGCGAATGGAACACAGTTTTCTTGATAATAATATGTTTTATTAAATCATCGTTCTTACGGAAAGCAACAAGCGCCATTTTCAATGTTCTTGGCGAAGCTATGCGTGAAGGTGTTGACCGCTCCATGTCCACACGCCAAATCCCCAACTTATCTATTTGCAAGCTCATCAAATCGCTGAGAAATGCTTCCGACTGACCGGAATATCCTGAAAGTTTACGCGAGCGTGGGTCTTTTTCATTTATTTTTATTTTTATAAAAGAGTTCTCTTTTTAGAATCGCTTTTAACTTAAATAATTTCCAACTACCCCTTTTTTAGACCTGACACACACACACACACACACACACACACACACATATATATATATATATATATATATATATATATATATATATATATATATATATATATATATATATATATATATATATGTATATATATATATGTATATATATTTATATATATATATATATATATATATATATATATATATATATATATATATATATATATATATATATATATATATATATATATATATATATATATATATAAATATATATATATGCATATGTATATGTATGTATGTATACATATATGCGTGTGTTACACTAAGGCATAAGTGGCAAACTCCGGCATAAATTGTCGATCGTTTCCCGAAATTTCTGTAACTATCTAAAATCCTCTGGGGTAAGGCCAGGGGAAAATATACTGGTAATGAACAGATTGATAGAAATCTTTCTTTTAATGATGTTAAACTGGAAACAGAGCAGATCTTCTGCAAACATATCCAAGCTAAGAAAAACTGGTAGAAAGGAGGCTGCCTCAAGCAAGAAAGACAGGCATATTCCCAGCAAAATAGTAAATGTATATCCTTTGTCGTTTTATTATCGGACTAGGTGGTCGCTCAAACTGTCAAAGGGACTGAAAGGAGAAAACGGACCACGAGTTTCGAAATAAACAATCAAGCAAAAACTTTAAGTTAAGATGATTTTGGCGATTTAATCAAAATATTTTTTCAGTGATACTAAGTTTATAATATGTATACATACATACATACACAGACACACACACACACATATATATATATATGTATGCATATATATATATATATATATATATATATATATATATGTATGCATATATATATATATATATATATATATATATATATACACCTATGTGTTACATCGAGGTATAAGCGGTGGTATTCAAAGGCAGAATTCGTCCATGGCCTCCCAAAATCACTGTAACTATTTAAAATTATCAGAAAATTTGAAGAAACTATCCTAAATTTGTTTGCTACTGCTCAGATGTGAAAACAGGCAGTTGATAAAACGAGTTAAGAACAGTATTTTCAGTATGTTTCCCTTAAAAATTATTACAGTTCAAAATTGAATCTTTCCTTTAGATACACACAGTACTTTTTTTTTTAAAAAAAAAAAGGCAACAACCTCGTGATCTATACAAACATCTGTTTCTGTAAAGTTTTCTTTCCAGTTCGGTTAGTATTTTGAAAAAAAGCAAACTTCAAGTAAAAATGCATATTTTTTCACTGAAAATAAAAATTAGTATAAATTTATAAATTCAGTGTTTGTAATATTTTCTTGACTGATCTGAATATATCAAAGAGATTTGAAAATAAAATTGTCTGTCAAGATTGTGTTTATTTTGGGGCACAATAGAATAGGTAAAAAAATTAAGTGGTTAAATGAGATATTCGTGCTTGGTTTTCCAATAGTAAAATATGAGCAAAAAATTGGTTTTAATGTTATAAATGTCAATATACTGCATGAATGAGTCAATACTGCATAAGCTATATCAAGAAGGTTTGTTTCAAATAAAACATACAGCCCTATTATTCACTTCACGTATTTTTATTCTTCATCCATTAATTATTCAATTCATTATTAAATCCATCCGTTATTTTTTAAATTATTCTCGATCTCAGGAAAGATCTGTTACAGAGGTAAATTAATTTCCACTACAAAAATATATACAATTATTGTTTTGTTAAATAAATTATGCAAGAAATTTAAATTTTATTTTATTCATATATAGCAGAAGAAAAATCAACAGTGGTAAAAATACTTGAATTCCTTCTAATTTAGCAACGGATGTAATTTCAACGTATGTAAGTCTAGAAAGATGCTGTATTCAGACATGTTTTTTTTCAGCTATAAAAGAACAATAAAAGTGATCTCAGGGAATAATCACATCAAGTATTCACATCAAGCACATCAAGTATTCTGTTTGCACACAATCTCTTTTTAATTGTAACTTACTTAATTTGGCTTTTATGTATTGCTATATTCTGGCACAAAGCTTTATTTTCCTGTATTCATTCTAAAGCTTATTTTTTTTACGTATTTATCTAAGTGGTATCATGTGCTCTGTTTCTAAAACATAATTAGCAAAAATTAGGAATAGCCTTTGATTTTTTCCAACTTATGACAGTTTTCCTTTGTTATGGCTCTAATAATACAGCTGCAATTTCCAAAGACTCCAAGGCATTTTCCAGCAGTGGTCTTGAAAGCTAGTATCACAGTATTTAGGGGTATCAAGGGTAAGTTTTAAAAAGTGCACACAAATACAACGTAGACTGCAGTTATACATTAAATTCATAAGCTATATTTAATTACACAGGCTTCTGTGAAACAAAGTTTATAAAGTTAACAAACATTCTATTCTAGCTGTATTTTAACAATCTTTCATGATGTGTTGGTAACAAGAATAGGCATTGCTGTTTTGATGCTATTTAGAGCAACATATTTATGTAAAATATCATTTTCAATTTGTGTGGCAACAAAAACGAAGTGTCTAATCACGCTTAATGCAGGATACGGAATATAAATTCGGATAGCATCTTTAGAGCTATATTTCTATTCTCTAGATCTATTTTTCTGTAAAATAATCAAAGCACACTTCATTATTATGCCCTTTGATATTAGAGTTGGTGACAAGAGTATACACGAAGTATGCTATTATTTAAATAAATAAAATAACATAACGCAAATTTTATATTTTTCTGTGTTACATTATATTCTTTATTTTCATTATAACAACGAGCTCATATGATGTAATGTCTGACTTATATATACATATAGATCTTTTGAACATTTGAGGTTAATCGAGTACCCGGACCGAAGGCCGTACCCTAGTAACAAGGCTATAAATTCATCATGCAGTGCCCTTTCTTTATGATGATATGTAATAAATAAAAAAGTGTAGGTCTTAAATGAGGTAAAATAATAAATAGGCCCTATTCAGATTTAAATTTAAAATTAAGAGGAAGATATATAAAAGAAAATATCAAGATACAAAAAGTTACAAGGTGCGAAATAGTAAAATAAAATAAAAGTAAAGTAGTAAGCAAATAAAATAAACTAAGAACATTACACGGAGCAAAAAACAATCAAGAAAAAATATTACGAATACGAAAAAAATTAAAGTTACAATAAATATGTACTATACATATAGAGAGGTACGGGATTTCGACAAAAAGTCCTATAAATTCCAAGGATTCCAAGAGTTATAAAAGTTCTAAATCCACTGTTTTACATTAACTAATGCAACTTACATACTAACAAATGAAGTGGCTTGTAAAAAGAACTGCAGTGAAATTGATACGATTATCAACATTTGAATTTCGAAAAAATTATACGATCTCTATATATTTATATATAGAGGTATAGGATTCCGGGAAAAAGTTCATATAAATTCCAAGGATACCACGAGTCTTAAAAGTTTGAGAGCCACTGTTCTACAGTAACTAATGCAATTTACATGATAGACAAATGAAAAAACTTTTTTCTGCAGTAAATTGATACGATTATCAACACTTGAATTCCGAAGAAATTATACGACCTCTATATATTTATATAGAGGTATAAGATTTCAGCAAAAGGCCATATAAGTTCCAAGGATGACGCGAGTCTGAAAAGTTTGAAAATCACTGCTATATAGTAACTAATACAATTTACAGGCTAAACAAATGAAATAGCTACTAAAAACTTTTTTCTGCAGTAAATTGATACGATTATCAACACTTGAATTCCGAAGAAATTATACGACCTCTATATATTTATATAGAGGTATAAGATTTCAGCAAAAGGCCATATAAGTTCCAAGGATGACGCGAGTCTGAAAAGTTCAAGAACTACCTCTGTTTTACAGTAACTAATGCAATTTACATGCTAAACAAATGAAATAGCTATTAAAAATTTTTACTGCAGTGAAATTCATATGATTATCAACACTTGAGTTTTAAAAAACTATACGACCTCTATATACTTATATAGAGGTATAAGATTTCGGCAAAAGGTCATATTAGTTTCAAGGATGACGCGAGTCTGAAAAGTTTGAGATTCCCTGCTCTACAGTAACTAATGTAATTTACATGCTAAAGAAATTAAATAACTGTTAAAAAATTTAACTGCAGTGAAATTCATATGATTATCAACACTTGAATTCTGAAGAATTACACGACCTCTATATACTTATATAGAGGTATAAGATTTCGGCAAAAGGTCATATAAGTTCCAAGGATGCCGCGAGCCTGAAAAGTTCAAGAACTACCTCTGTTTTACAGTAACTAATGCAATTTACATGCTAAACAAATGAAACGGCTGTTAAAAAATTTTGCTGCAGTAAAATTCATATGGTTATCTACACTTGAGTTTAAAAAAAATTATACGACCTCTATATACTTATATAGAGGTATAAGATTTCGGCAAAAGGTCATATTAGTTTCAAGGATGACGCGAGTCTGAAAAGTTTGAGATTCCATGCTCTACAGTAACTAATGTAATTTACATGCTAAAGAAATTAAATAACTGTTAAAAAATTTAACTGCAGTGAAATTCATATGATTATCAACACTTGAATTCTGAAGAATTACACGACTTCTATATACTTATATAGAAGTATAAGAGTTTGGCAAAAGGTCAAATAAATTCCAAGGATGCCGCGAGTCTGAAAAGTTTGAGAACCGCTGCTCTACAGTAACTAATGCAATTTACATGATAAACAAATGAAATAGCTGTTAAAAAATTTTACTTCAGTGAAATTGATACGATGATCAACACTTGAATTCGAAAGAAATTATACGAGCAGAAACAACGAGGCCGTAAATTACATTTAACGCAAACGTTGCACAGGGTATCTTCAAAATTAGTTGTTCCCCGGGATGAGATAAATTAATGAACTCATCAATTTCGAAGCGACAGAAAACCTATACCGTGACGTTATTCAAATCTCATTTTGATCAATTCTCGTGCTCTCCCCACTCTAATTGGATACCGTGCGGCCCCGATATTTCTTGGAAGTGCTCCCATCATAAGTAAAGCAGTCGGGGAAAACGCACAGAAACCCATTTCCCATTAATAAAGTCTCTAGGCCACCGAATTCGGCAGAGACGACCCGTTTAATTGGTTGAATCTGATACGGATGTGACAGAAATGATCTCCCGATAGGATGTCAGTTATGATGACGTAATTATGTCCCGTGTCATTCCTCGTGTTCTCTCTTTTATGAGCATAAAGAATTGGTGTCTTCTTTGCAGGAAATTGACTAATTTTCTGTAACCGGGATAACTGAGTCTAAAAGTGAAGTATGGGATTCTGCTCTCAAGGATATTGCATGTTACATTTGAAAATTGGTTGGGTATATTTGTAGCTTGTATTTATGTATAATAATTAAAAACACGTAATGAACTAAATAAAGCAGTGTTTTGTTTGTACTATTCTTATCTTCTCTTTTGTACTTATCTTTTTACAGCTACTTTTAAGGAAAATATTTTCTCACAACATGTGTTCCATATAAGACTAGATTCATCAGATTGAATTATTTTTACTTTTTATTTATTTGAATTAACCACTATTTTTTAACAGCATGATAACAGCAGAATACAATTTGTTACAATAAAACGGTATATGTAATTACCTTAACGGTTTCCTAAAAGATATTTTCTTATTTTATTTTCCTGTGTTTTTGTTCGATATTTTTTAGTTGTTCCACACACAACTTCAAACACTTTTAGCATGACATCAACTAAAACAGGTTGAAAAACACTGATCTAAATCTAATCACAGCCAGTATTTTAATTATAGAACCACGAACAGCACCTTTGGTGAGAGTATGATGCGTTATAAAGTCAGTCATAGGGATTTCAACTGATTATACTTACATACATATATATATATATATAGACATATATTCATACATATGTATATATATATATATATATATATATATATATATATATATATATATATATATTATATATATATATATATATATATATATATATATATATATATATATATATATATATATATGTATATATATATATATATATATATATATATATATATATATATATATATATATATATATATATATATATATATATATATATATATATATATATATATCCGCTTTCTGAAAAACACTACTAAGTAGTTTTTTTCTGCTTTAAAATTTTCTACACATTTTATAACATTCGATAGTAAATGAATGATTTGTTTGTATATATTTCTCTATGTGTATTCATTATGTAATAAGAAGCTTATTGGATTAAACAAACTCTTGATTTACTTTAACTGTGTTACAGATTTAAATTGTAGAGCAAATTATAGACTTAAGTCATGCATGATACGACTAACGATGCAAGTTTCTATAGTAGTACCTTTTTCATGTTCGCTCTTTTAATCAAAAAAGTGTGTATTTTTGAGCTTATACTACAACAAGCTGACTTACTAAATTTTTGATGCTAGAAATCTGTATCTTTTATTGTTTGTCGATTTCTGATTAATTTGTGATTTTTAAAATGTGTTATTTGAAAATTCTATTATTGAGTTATTAGAAAGCTTCATTGAAAAATTAATATAGTTCATTATTAAGGCATATCAGTTTCATTATAATTAACTGTTACTTATTAATCACCCGCTGAAAT
Organism: Pardosa pseudoannulata; assembly: GCA_032207245.1. Lineage (NCBI taxonomy): Eukaryota > Metazoa > Arthropoda > Arachnida > Araneae > Lycosidae > Pardosa > Pardosa pseudoannulata. Next base: position 39,811,844 of record CM063506.1, read on the forward strand.
GGATTGCCTTAATGAGAAAAGCCTTAATTCTGGAATCAGAAAGATTTAAGATAACTCTTCTGATTTAATTTGATAGTAAATAAGCTATACAGTTATAATTATTTAATGTATTTTATTTTCTCGTTCAAAAATTTGATAATTATGAAGCGTCCGTATTTAATCATATTATCATAAGAAATTTTAATAATTATCTTCAAGGCATTTAATGGTAAATAATCTAAGCTGTTCGAACAGTTATTCCTTTTGCTTTAATCTTCTTTTCAAATATTACTAATTATAAAGTGTATGTGTTTAATATTATAGTAATAGTTTATGCTAATTACCTTTTACACACAGTTTTATAAATAAATTATTTGTACTTTGAAATGTTTATATGTTCTATATTTTGATCTTTTATTAGAAAATTTCTAATGATATATGTGCTTCAGTTTATGGCCATGAGACTTTAGCATAATTAATTTGAACATGTTGGATGACAAATAAGTTATACACTGGTTTAGATATCTATATAGCATATTTTCAGAGTTATTGTTTACTGAGATTTAAAATTTGTTAAAAAATTTGCTAATGATAAAATATATGTTGGGAAATTTTAAAATGAATTTTTCAAACACATGTAAGCTTCTATATTTAGTTCTGAATGTAGTATGTAGAACTACATTTTATTTTATTACATTGTTTTGAAAACTTGTCAGAGACAAAGCGCTGGTAAAGAGGTTTACCACAGTAACGCTCTAAAAGAAATGTCTCGATATCCTTTAGTTACAAATGATATGTTAATATATCATAGTATCTTTTCGACATTTAAAATCATAATTATAACAGCCTCGATTCATCATAAAATAAAAGGTTCTTCTTTTTCAGAATAATATTTTGCAATTTTTTGATAAATTTCTAGATTATTTGTTTTAAATATGTTATTTCAAAATGAATAAATTAAAACTGTTAAGAAATTGAGTATAAAAAATTAGAATCTATCATCCCATAGAAAAAAATGCAATGTTGGTATAAATATAAATGAGTTAAAATTTGTTAAAAAAAGTTGCTAGTGATAAAAAATATGTTAGGAAATTTTAAAATGAATTTTTTAAACACATGTAAGCTTCTATATTTAGTTCTGAATATAGTGTGTAGCACTATATTTTATTTTATTACATTGTTTTGAAAACTTGTCAGAGACAAAGCGTTGGTATAGAGGTTTACCACAGTAACGCTCTAAAAGAAATGTCTCGATATCCTTTAGTTACAAATGGTATGTTAATATATCATAGTATCTTTTCGACATTTAAAATCATAACTATAACAGCCTTATCTCGATTCATCATAAAATAAAAGGTTTTTCTTTTTCAGAATAATATTTTGCAATTTTTTGATAAATTTCTAGATTATTTTTTTAAAATATGTTATTTCAAAATGAATAAATTAAAACTGTTAAAAAATTGAAGATAAAAAAAATAAAATTTATCATGCTATAAAATAAAATACATTCTTGGTATTAATATAATTGAAGTTCATACAATAAAAAGGATAATTAGCTTTTTACAGTAAAAAAAAATAGATTCTAATTTAAAAATTTCATTTTCTGTGGGTAAGTGGATTTCTACTTTTTAGCTTAGTGTTTATATCTTATGATTTTTTTAAAACTATGTTGTTTCACATAACCAAATAAATAATTTTTATAAAGTTACAATCTTAAAAACGATCTAAAAAACGTATTCTAATCAAGGTGGATCTATTTTATATCGAATAAAAAATAAATTCGAAAGGTTCTAAGTTCCTTTTAATTATCTTGTGATGAAATTTATATTTTATATGTTCCAGGCTGTGGTAAATTCTAAGTTTCTTGTGCTACAATTTAATCTCCTTGTCAAAATCATTTTCCCAAAAATTGTCTTATGTAATCTTCGTAACTTCAATCATTCATAACTTTAGGATAATTGCTTTCACCACATTTGGCGGCAAATGAACTGTAATAGGAGGCATTTTAACATTATGATAGCACTATAAGTGCTTTCAAATTGATTAACTCATCTTTCAATAAATCACCAAACATACTCTGAAGCTACAATAAATGAGTAATTTTTAAAGTACTATAAAACGACACTTTGTCTCTGTCAAGTAGACCAGTACTCATCATAATTACCCTTACAAACATATGTTTAGCAGGAGCCCGTTATAAAGTTTCACACTCACTCCCGCCAATTACATCACACTTAATGTGTGGACTCAAGATATGTATTAAGAAATGAGATTCAGTCAGACCAATTTTGAGTTTAATTGTTGTAATTACACACCATCGGGGAGCTGAAAAGATAATAAATCATCTTTGTAAAGTATCAGAGTAACTCACTGCTGAGATTTCGCGTTTAAGCGGCTTCCTTTCAAAATTAAATGTTTCACATGTGAGGTGTAATGAACATAAATTTGTTCATCAAGACAAGCAGGTCTTCCATACGTGTTTAAATTACTGAATGTATTCAAAACCCGAAGCAAATCAAGCACGAATCCATAATCAAGTGTAATAAATTTCGATAGAAAAGTATTAAAAATAAAAACATTAATATGTCAAAATTAAATTATAAAATGTGAAACACATTTTAATAGTTAAATTATGTGTCAACGTGACAAGTAACGAAAATGATTTGATTTAATAAAGCATTTCTTCTATTTAAGATAAGGCTAAAGTAATAGTACAAAAAATGTTAAAAGTTCGAAATTCAAAAATCTAACGATAACAACTTAAACTATTTCAATTGTAAAATCTTGTCTAGATGTATTTGGGACTTATACACATGAAATTTCATGATGACATTAGAAATAATTTGTAAAATATCAAGCCCAAAAACTAACAAACATGAAAGCTTAGAAAAAAATTAAATGTTGAAATATTATGAACGGGGCACATGATGTATACAATTTAATTTGTTAAAACTTTATTTCCTTTTGAGATATAGAAAAAGTTTGGTTTGATGTGGAATGCTAAGGTCTACTTTTTGCAACAGGAGGGCTAATGAGATTGATACCTACAGATTAAAGCCGATTCCGAACAGCTTCCGTACAGCCATGCCTCTATGGAATTCGAACCCACGAACTCCGGTACCGAAGGACAGCACCCTAACCAATCGGCCATTGTTCGGCGAGATATAGAAAAAAGTAATAGTACTAAAATATGTAGAAATATTTGTTCTTTGATAAATATAAAAAAAAACATTAAAAATGAAATTTTTGAAGGCTTAATATTTTTGAGTTCTTTTAAAAGGAGGGAGTGGGTATAACTCGGTAACTTTTGAAAGTTATCTACGTTCAAAAATTTTAAAATTTAATACAATTTTCAGCACAACACACTACATTTTAAGTTTTAATGCATTGCACAAAAGAGAATTATATATTATTCTACTTTGTTCAATTCATATAGAATGAATATATCTATATACTTGCAAATGTGATATGTTTTTACACTTCATTTTAGTAAGTAAGGTTTCCTGTTTAATCCAAAAGTATTTTGCTCATTTAATCAAAAAATATAAAGCTCTGCCAAATTTATATATATATATATATATATGTATATATATGTATAAATATATATATATATATATATATATATATATATATATATATATATATATATATATATATATATATATATATATATATATATGTATATATATATGTATATATATGTTGTGTATATATATATATATATATATATATATATATATGTGTGTGTGTGTGTGTGTCTGTGTGTCTGTGTGTGTGTGTGTGTGTGCGTGCGTGCGTGTAATGATATTTTAACCCAAAACTAACTTAATTTTAGTTTAATTCTAAAATAAATTTCTAGCTATTCTCTTCCTAAAATTTCAAAGTTTGACGAGACACCTTTGTTTCTCTTCTGATTGCGGCTTTCCGAATTTTCATATATCAAAATAAATTCCTGCTTAGCTCAACGATTCTTATTTAACTCCTTTTCGTAACTTAGATATAATTCTTATGCATGACCATGGGTTTAATATTAATACTCTCATTGGGTGGCTCACTAAAATCCCACACAACTTTAAAACCCCATGTTACATGTTTATGCGATAGAAAATAATTTTCTTTAACATGATAGATTTAGTTTAATTTACTAAATAGTAGTAAAGACTGCAATCGATCAAATTTCCCAAGAAATTTGTTAAGTGCACTGTTGCTTAAAATTTCTTTTCTTCCATTGAAATATTCACAGAAACTGAGAACTTGTTGGACACGATTGTCTGAAACTCACGAACAATGTAAATCTTGTCTTCATTTTCATTAAATCTACATTGATATTAGAAGTTTGACTGAAAGTAAAATCACGTTATTCAGGGAAACAATATCAGTTATAAATCAGTTATGTAATGTAGCATCTGTAATAATAATATCTCTATTTTCCATTGCATACAATGAAAATAAATAATGTAATTTCAAGCAGGATGGCACATCTCAACTCAGGAGTATTTTGTCTTTCATTTCAAATGGA
>CM063506.1:39821341-39826341 GCA_032207245.1 Pardosa pseudoannulata
ATATATATATATATATATATATATATATATATATATATATATATATAATATATATATATATATATATATATATATATATATATATATATATATATATATATATATGTGTGTGTGTGTGTGTGTGTGTATGTGTGTGTATGTATATAGTCTATTAATAAACAAGAATTAATTTTAAAAGTCATTTTTACATGACATTTTTTGAAATAGTTATTATTTAAAATAGAATGAAACTTGTACATACAATTATTATTAAAGAGGAATTAAATGCATTCATTTTCAATGAATAAATAAATTTAATGCTGTATAAATATTTCAAAGAATTTCATTAAAAGTTATTTGAAGGGACGGTAGAATTTCGTAAATGGAAAATATATGTTCAGATCTTTGAAACAGAAACACTGGAATAAATAACAATTTGCATATTTATATATTCATTATGTATAAATGCATATATATATTATATATATAATATGCAGATACACACATAATTTTTTTCCTTCTTTCCTTTTCAAAAACTAACGAATCTGAATAGTATTAACTTTAACATTAAATAAATTTTCGAAATAACCCAATTAATATATTATCAGCCCTAGTATCATTTATGAGTGTGCTAAATTCAAAATGTTCAGTTTATTTGAGAATTTGTTACAATGAACGTATTCAGCATTTAAGATTTTTCATATAAAACTCATAAAAGTACTTCTTCAATATGTATATATATATATATATATATATATATATATATATATATATATATATATATATATATATATATATAATATATATATATATATAATATATATACATATATATATATATATATATATATATATATATATATATATATATATATATATACATATATATATATATATATATATATATAATATATATATATATATATATATATATATATATATATATAATATATATATATATATATATATATATATATATATATATATATATAATATATATATGTATATATATATATATATATATATATATATATATATATATATATATATATATACATATATATATATATATATATATATATATATATATATATATATATATATATATATATATATATATATATATATATATATATATATATATATATATATATATATATATAATATAAATATAAATATATATATATGTATATATATACATATATATATATATATATATATATATATATATATATATATATATATATATATATATATATATATATATATATATATATATATATATATATATATATATATATATATATATAATATATATATATATTATATATATATATGCTTGACTAATGAATAATGTTGCTGTCAGGCCATATTGATGAGAAGCAAAATTTTGAGAACAACTTAAACCTTTATTGAAGAGCTGATTAAACGATATCTTTGACAGTCAACGGTAGACAAGATAATGATATGAAAAACCCTTTTATGGAACAGAGGTATACCCCAGATCGAGACAAATAGAATTTTTCAAGGGGTAAGAAACTTAGTCAGAGAATTTAACTGTCAGATCAGGGGGAAAACTGAGCCATTTGCCGGTGACAGCTGGAACATGTGTTGAATGGACAGAAAATTTACATCTATTGCACAGAAAGCTTTGGGAAATGTGTTGGAAGATTTTTAAGCCGAGGATACTCCTTTGATTAAGACATTTTGTGTCTTAATTTGTGTCATTTTTGTGTGAAAGATATGTTTTAAGGAATTTGAATTTAGAGAGGAGGCTTTTAAAGAGATAATAAAGTAAAATAATTTTGGTATATTACACACACACACACACGTATATATATATATATATATATATATATATATATATATATATATATATATATATATATATATATAATATATATATATATATATATATATATATTTGTATTTACACATACAATTACATGTACCATGAGGAAGAGATATGAATTAGAGAATAAGAGGTTTCAAATTAAAATTGTCATATTAACATATCAGTAGGTCGTAAATGCAAAACCACATGAAACGTTCTCATAATATCATCAAATTAATCCCGATGCATTTTGAATAAATAATAATAAAACGAATAATTTGAATTCGTGAAAATATATTTTTTAAGTCTCTCTACTGACTTTTGTCAGTAACTGATAAATAAAAATGTGTTCTCCCAAGTGTTTTTAATATGTATGATATCATTTTAGTGGTAGATTAATTAATAACAATTAATCTCTAATAACTTAAATTTTTAATCCCATTTTCAGCCGAAGAAAACTTTATATTTCGAAACCTTTAAAGCTGTGTTGTTCGTTGAATTGTTTCCAAATTAAACTTTGTTCCTTCTTTGCATTTCATAAACTCCCAGACTGAATAGCATTAACTTCAGTGTTAAAAAAATTCAAAATAATCCAATTACAATTCTATCAGCACTAGTTTGATGCACTTTCTTAGTTCGTAATGCTCAATTTATGAGAGAATTTGTCCCGATGAAGCAATTCACCGTTCCGTATGGGACTCGTAGAAATAATTAGATTTTCGTCTTCAACTTCAGAGACGTACGTTCTTTATTAATATGTAGAAAATAATTGTTTGCCGTAAAAATTAAAATATCTGCAAGCAAGTGTTGACTTTGTCTCCGGTAACAGCAATGAAATATGAAAGGGAAAATTTCGAATTTAATATATGACGTGCCATAAAAGTGATAATTTTCCACACGATGTGAGTGAAATAGAATCTTATTTTCAGCCAAGAAATAAACTAGAGGTTTATCTTTGTACATTAAATTTTAATTCAAATATGAGACTTACTAACATTTTTTATAATTTCGTTTCTAATTTCGATGAATTATGTTAAAATTTATGTTACTCTAATGTGACAAATTTTGTTTAGTTTATTAATTACTTTTATAATGGAAGCTGTATTTGAAGTATATTCTTAAAGGAACATAGCAAATTTCGAAATCTGAAATATTTATAATAACACCATTTTTTGTTCTATTCATCATAAAATAAAAAATTCTGCCCGTTTTATAAAGAATTTCTACAAGTTCTTAATAACGTTCTAACTTTAAAAGAATTGGGGATATCATCATTTCAAATAGTATACATTTTTAAATAACATAAATATATATCAAATGAAAAGAATAAAATTCATTTATCCGTAAGGTAAGTTTTGAAATATGAAACTAAATTTTTGTGTCACATTGAAGCAAAATATATATTTTATTCTGTAAACTAAAAACTTTTAAGTTACCGATATTTGAAATTAAAAAGTGAAAGTTTTAAAATGTTGATTTTTTTAAATTATCCATTATTATACTATAAAAAATAAAATACATTGATAGTAAAAGTATCACTGAAGTCCAAGGTTTAAAAAGAAATCAAGTTCTAAGTTTTGTTTTATATGGAAAATTAATTTCTAAATTACAAAATTCAAAAGTTATTTTGTGGATAAGTCGGTATCTACCTTTATCACTTGGAGTATATACAACTTATGCTTTTTAAAATTATTCTTTCATTTAGCAAAACTAATTAATAGTTATAAATTTAGGTTTTGAAATATAATAGAAGCTAAATTTTTATATCAGACTGAAAAAGTAATGTCTACTTTATCCTGTAAACAAAAGCTTTAAAGGTATATATCCTTTTAAAATTAAATAACAAATAACAACTTAAGAAATAGAAAATTCAAGAAAAAATAGTTTTTATCATGCTATATAATAAAATAAAATGTATTGCTCTTCTTAATAAATGAACTTTATAGAAAGCAGTTATCTTATATCTTAAATTTAGATTTTAATTTAGAAATTTCAAAAGTAATTTTTCGGGTAAGTGTATTTATATTTTTTTCACTCTGTGTACCTATTTTATGCTTTCTTTAAATGTATTGATTCCTACAACAAAAAATATTTTTTGTAAAGTTATATTCTTCTTAATGAATTTGAAAAATAAATATTTTGAACAGAGCAGATCTTTGTATTTCGTATTGGATCAAAAGTAGACTGTTAAAATACTTTTCAGCATGATAAATAAACTAAATCAGAACAGAAATACATTAATATGGGTGAATATTTAAAAAAAAACTAAAAAAAATTTGTTAGTTTAAGTAGACAGAGAACTCCCAATTGAGGTTCACAGATTAAAAATTTCTACTTTTAAGTAAAAAATTAGAATCTTATTTACAAACTTAAAAAGAAAGTTTTCTTGTGGGTAGACTTACACTTTTCTTTGCTTAGTCTACCTTTTCATGCTTTTCAAAAATTGTATTGATTCATACAACAAAACAAAATAATTTTCCTGTAGTTGGATCCTTATTAATGATTTTGAAAGAAAAAAAATTCTGAACATAGTTGACCATTTTTATTTTCTAAGGAATGAAAAATAGACTATTAAGAACACTTTTGTGAACTATATAAACATATCTATCCTTAAAAAAAAAGAGAAATCTATTTGTAGGGGTAAATATTTGAATATTAAAAAAAACATACTAAAGCAAGTTTATATAAACTGAGCTTCAAAAATTCATATTAAAGCTGTAACTAGGGTTTAGTTTCTGTGGTTTTTTTCTAGTGTAAGTAGACTACGATCCACCTCATCCCACCTTCCATTTTTCACTTATTTTTAACTAAAAATACATACAATATAGTAAAAAAATTATGAAAATTTAAATGTTTAATAATTAAATTAAAAACTTTAACATTATTTATTAATTATTAATTATGTAATCACTATATAATTATTAATATTGATAATTAATAATTAATCAATATTTAATTACTAATATTAAAAATTAAAATTAAGCAATGTTTAATTATTAATATTAATAATTAATAATTAACCAGTATTTAATTATTAATATTAATAATCAATAATTTGTCAATATTTAATTATTAACTGTTGTTTAATTATTTTACCATTATTATTACATAAAATTTTAAAATTTTTACATTTTAATAATAACATTAAAAATTATATAAGATTTAATAACATATATATGTAAAGTGCA
>CM063506.1:39833841-39863841 GCA_032207245.1 Pardosa pseudoannulata
TTTTTTTTAGTGTGTGTGTTACTCTGGTCATATATTTAAGTTTCCGTAGATGGAATTCGAAAATTAAATAACAAGGTTGGTCCCATATATTTTGTATATATTTTTTAATGTTATTTTTCAAGAGCCATCATGCTATTATAAAATATATTACTGTATGAACGTACATCTTTGTGAAATACCTAGATTTTTTTAATAATTTTATTATTTTGAAATCATTAGCTAAATATTGCATGTTTATTCATAATATGATTGCGGAGTTATAATAATAATTTTTATATTTAATGTATGTAATCATATGTTAGGCGTACTTAAAAAATTATTTTGTGCACATATACTTTAACTTAATGATCGCATTTAAATTTATTTTTACAAATCAGATTTTTCAGAAGATCCAACTTTTTTACAAATACAAATTTTTGAAATATTTTCTTCAATTTTAACATGTTCTTTGCTTACGAACTTTCAAGTTTCTCTTTTACTTTTGGCTTATTATTACTTAAAAACCTACTTTAAACCTGTTTGGGATTGTTTTGTGGATGGATTTAATAGTTAAATCATAACAAATACTTGTATATAGACTTTTTGATATTCTTGTATATAGACATTTTGAAAAAATATAGATTTTCGAAAGTAAAATGGAGTATTAATAATATAAGTAAATTCGAAATTTAAAACTTATACTCAGATTGTTTTTAATTATATATTAGAAATATTTGATAAAAATTTTGTATGAATGTATGAAAAATTAAGTAGCATTCAAAAATATTACAATATTGATTATTTAAAAATATTAATTGATCTTAAGGAAACATTACATGATTAATTTGCTTATATTTCAATTCCTGTAATTTTTCAAAATTTTAATAGTCTAACGAAATAATTTAACGTCTGATGTCAAAATATTGAATAACTAAACAACTTTTGTATTTTGTTCATTAACTTTTAATTCACCAATCAATTAGAGTTTTAAAAATTTATTAGTTTCTAACAATTTTTTTAAAAAAAATTTAAAATGCTAACGTTAACCCTTAACTTTTCTAGTGGAATTTATTTCGGATAATACTTCTAAATCCTATTTCTAATTCTACTTTATAGCTGATTGTTGGAAGCAATTTTTCACCCAATAAGTATTTTACTCAGAAACCAATCCTAATCCGTCGTATGGTTTATAACTATGTGTAACTTCCCACATAGCCTTGAATTCATTGCTACCCCAGTACGTTGTTTGAACTGATTGTTTAAAGCAATTATTCACCCAATAAGTTATTTTACTCAGAAACCAATCCTAATCCGTCGTATGGTTTATAACTATTTCTACCTTCCTACATAGCCTTGAATTCATTGGTACCCCAGTACGTTGTTTGAACTGATTGTCTGAAGCAATTTTTCACATAATAAGTATTTTACTCAGAAACCAATCCTAATCCTAATACGGTTTATAACTATTTCTACCTTCCTACATAGCCTTGAATTCTTTGGTACCCCAGTACGGCTGTATAAAAATAATCAATATTTTTGTACTACTTTTAAAATATTTATAGTAAATTAATAATTACATTGTTTTCAAAGTGTGAATTGAGATATATAACATTATAATAATATATAATATATATATTATTACATACGTTATATAATAATATATATATATATAACATTATAATATAACATTATAACATTAAAACTGTTGGAAGCAATTTTTTACCCAATAAGTATTTTACTCAGAAACCAATCCTAATCCGTCTTACGGTTTATAACTATATGTACCTTCCTACATAGCCTTGAATTCTTTGGTACCCCAGTTCGGTGGTATAAAAAAATAATCAATATTTTTATGCTATTTTTAAAATTTTTACAGTAAATTAATAATTACATTGTTTTCAAAGTATGAATTGAGATATATAACGTTATAATAATATAATATATATATATATATATATATATATATATATATATATATATATATATATATATATATATATAATATATATATATATATATATATATATATATATATATATATATATATATATATATATATATATATATATAACATTATAATATAACATTATAACATTAAAATTGTTGGAAGCAATTTTTTTCCCAATAAGTATTTTACACAGAAACCAATCCTAATCCGTCGTACGGTTTATAAGTATGTGTACCTTCCTACATAGCCTTGAATTCTTTGGTACCCCAGTATGGCTGTATAAAAAAATAATCAATATTTTTATACTATATTTAAAAATTTTATAGTAAATTAATAATTACATTGTTTTCAAAGTATGAATTGAGATATATAACATTATAATACCGTATAACACCAGTCGGTTTCCCTGAAACAAAATACAGAATCTAGATTTAATTTTTTGGTTTGGTTTGGAGTGCTACGGTCTAATTTTTACAACACGAGTGCTAATGAGACAGGGACCTACAGTTCAAAGTCGATTCCGAATCTCTACGAACATCCATACCACTGTTGGATTCGAACCCACGAACTCCGGTACCAAAAGCCAGCACCCTAACCAATAGGCTATAGTTCGGCGAATCTTGGTTTGGAAAGTTTTATTCATAATTCTTATTAAATTTTCATTCCTTAAGAAAAAAAGACTTAAAAATATAGGAACAAAAAGCTCTTTCTACAAGTTCCGCACTAGTAAACGGTAATAATAATGTAAGAGCTTTCTCAGAAATTTGTTCATATTTTTTATCGATACTTAACCAAAAATTAATTAGATTGTATAGTTTAAATTCTACTTGTAAAGTTTCCGTCTGTATATTTTTCGATTAAATTTTTTGTGTCAATCTTTACTGGTTATTTTTTGCGTACTGCCGATTGGGGAACTCTGTTCTACAATATAATCTTTATAGAAGTCGGTATTAAATCCCACAATCTATTTTTGATTAAATATAATGAGAAGAAATTCGCAGTTTATATATCCGTATATTGGAAACAACTTCACTTTCCCGTTAACGTAGCTGTTTCTTTAATCAACGATTAATTTTAATCAATGTTATCAACTATATGTAAATTACTTTTATATAATTTATGGATTAAAAACCACAAAATTGGTTTCTTAACTAAAGATAGGTATTTATTAAATTTAAGAGTTACCTTCCCTGAGATTACCACTCAGCTAACAACGGAAGAAACACAATTCAGTGGATTATTACAGCCTTAAACCTGCTTCTATCGTCCCCTCCTATTTTCACGCCATTAGCTGAGAATCGCCTCCCCTCCCGTGTTCCCGAATATGGAAATAGGATACAGATGTGGCATTTTTTACTTTAATTAGTGGCATAATAGGATCTAGTGTCATTTCAGTGGGGAATGATAAATTATCTTGAGTCTGTGCAGAGACAGTATCTTTAAGAGTGAGAGATGGCACTTTATAATTGGGTGGTTCAGAATTTGATGGATGTCTCACACTGTTTGGAAGGAAATGCACACACATCGGCTGCTAAAACTAAGAGAACGGAACACTTTCTATTGAAATTTTAATTTCGTACACGGAGATTCTATAACACCGAGGTACGTGTGACGTAGAAAATAGAAATCTCGCTATTTAAATCTTTTTAATTTGTTTTCTTTTTGTTAAACATTGAAGCAATTTCGAGGAAAGTTTACACAGCTCGCAAAGAGGTTGTTGCTAAATGGGCAAAGAAGAACTACTCACATGTAAACAAGTGTCTAATAAAGAATTTTGAATGACAGTTTAGAAATGTATAAAAATGTGGTTATTTATCGCAAAAATAGGAATAATCGATGCTTAAAATCACCTCTCGCCTAACAGTGACACAATTTAAATTATTTATCGCATTTCGAGTTTCATTACTGAAAAGTAGAATAACTATCTTTGGCTCTCTTGAACTCATTCGACAGGCATAAGAAAAATACTTTGACCATATATTAATTAATTTTAAGGATTTTAATTAATCAAATTGAGGGAATCGATGCAGCGTATTGGACATTTTCAAATGAAAGTTATAGGTTTATGTCATACATCATTCAATATATAAGTTTAAATGATGTGATTATATTACAATAAGCCAAAATGAATTAATAGAAAGTCAGTATAGTCGTGTTGTAAAGGATTTCTACCTTTTTTTAAATTATAATTCAAATTTTATATATATATATATATATATATATATATATATATATATATATATATATATATATATATATATATATATATATATATATAGCGATGGGATAAATCAGGCATCATGGAGAAGATGCAAAACAAACAAGTTTAATAACAAATAAGAAAAACCTTAAGAATTATGTCATTTAAGGGATGCATCTGAGCATCATCAACGGTCATTAGCTCGACCGTGTTCACACTTTGGGTTTTAAGCGTACACTGTGTAGATTTATGTTCTTTCGAAGGGAGCGCTTTTTGGGGGCAAAGTTCCACGAAATGGAATGTTGGATACCATATATATATATACCATATATATACCATATGTATATACCATATATATATACTATATATATATACCATATGTATATACCATATATATATACCATATGTATACCATATATATACCATATGTATATACCATATATATATATATGTGTGTGTGTGTAATATATCAGCATTATTTCAATTTAATGTCTCTTTAAAAATATATCATTCTAATTTCTTAAAATCTATTTTCCCACCCACGAAATGACTTAATCAAAAGTATGTCCTCGACTTAAAATTCTTTCAACCGATTTCCTAAAGGTTTCTATGCAATACATGTAAATTTCCTGTGCATTAAGCACGTTTTCCTGCTGTCTCAATAAACAAATCAGTCCTACAATGATCTAAGTTCGCTGAGTAATTTTCTTGTCACTTGGGAAAATTCTATTCTTCTTGTTCTGGGGTCCACCTCTTTTCCAGCACGTGCTTTCGTGTACTTTCTCTCTTCTTTTCTAGCCGCTCTTAAATAAAATTTCAATTAGACTTGGACTTGTGTGCCGTCCTATTCAATTTGTGAACTATTCAATGAATCTTATTTTATTACTGATAGCTGTTTAGGCTCTTCCTAGCCCAGTAGCCCAGGCAAGTAAAAACAGTAGGGCTACATAATCATTGTGACAGGCAATTATTATACTGGATCAGATGTATATATATATATATATATATATATATATATATATATATATATATATATATATATATATATATATATATATATATATGTATATATATGTATATATATATATAAAATATGTATATATATATATGTGTGTATATATATGTGTATATATATATGTATATATATATATATATATATATATATATATATATATATATATATATATATATATATATATATATATATATATATATATATATATATATATATATATATATATATATATATATATATATATATGTATGTATATATATATATATATATATATATATATATATATATATATATATGTATATGTATGTATGTATAAAGGTAAGATCTAGTCTTTAATTAAATAGTTAAAGATTTAACACTTAGGACAAAAGTGCACTTGAATCACTCTATTAATTATCTTTAAGAAGCTTTAAATCCTGGTGTACTTAGTCATAGAGCAAGAACTTATATATTGACATCATTATTCCTCAGCAACTCACAGAAAAGAATTTTCTTCCTATATAACCAACAACAGTCTGTGTATTACAATGAATTCTTATTCTTATATGGTTAAATTCAAATGATTTAGCAAATTGTATTTAACACATAGAAAACTTTATATTTACATTTGTGAAAATGATGTCATTCTGTGGAAAAGCCGAAAATCATCCTCTTTTCTAGGTATAAATGCTTTTTGTTCTGAAAGGCAAATTGTGGTTCATAGCGTCACTAGAAATTGATTTAAGAAACACAAGGAATATCTACAGTATTTTTAGCAGAAAGAAATCCTGCAGTTATGGTTAAAATGAAGATATCTGTTTTTCATGACATATGCGTAAACAGAAGAAATTAAAGATTTAATAGATGGAATTCGCTTCTTAATATATTCCTAGGATTCATATTGTTGCGGCTTTCGCGTAGGATGTGTGACGCCATTCACCTTTGAAACCTTGTGCTGGTGAATATTGTCCCTGAATTTTCCCATCTTTTTTCTTCATGAACTCCAGTTTTAGCATCATTAACAAAATGATTCATTAATTCACATGATTCATTCGCCTGAATTTATATTTTATATCACGTGGTGAAATGAAGTGAGTTAAGAAAAGAAATGTAAGTGACTTGGTATGTTCTATAAAAGGGGAGTAGTGTAAATGTTGATATGCTTTTGAGTTGAATTAAAATTGAATGAATGCGGTGAAACTTTAAACCATGAAAAATATTAAATATTAATCCTTATCTTTATTTGTTTTAAAATAAGAAAGAGACTTTAAAATTACGATAATATGCTTGGAGGTATGTTAGTGTCACAAATAAAAATTATTTGATGGAATTAAATATTTTTATTACTCTAATACCATTGATCAAAACCATTGAAAATCTATTTAAGTAACACACAGTGCCCATGACATCTCATTTCAAAGAAACATGTAGAAAATACAATGCAGAAAATACTCAAATCTACAATAAATTCGCACTTAAGACCATGAAAAATATTAAATGTAAAACCTAATCTTCATTTATTTTAAAATAAGAAAGAGACGTTAAAATTATGATAATATGCTTCAAGGCATGTTAATGTCACAAATAAAAGTTATTTGAAAGCATAGAATGTTTTTTATTACTCTAATACCATTGATCAAAACCATTGAAAATATATTTAAGTAACACACAGTGCCCATGACATCTCATTTCAAAGAAACATCTTTTTGAAGCTGTCTAATAAGGAAGTTTTACTTTTTATCTTTTAATCCCGAGTAATAATCTAATATCGCCAAGCATTATTCGTCCGATATCACACAATTAAATAGGATTACGGTTATTCTTTTTGTTAAATGAACTGTTAGGGATTTTTTTATTTCTTCATTTTTTTCAAAACAAAAGGGTTCAGCTTTAATTCTAATCATTTAGGTAATAAACGTCTGATACACTAGTAATCATGTTTTTCTCTGATCCTCTCAAGTATGGTTATTAAACGACTTACTTACGTTCCAGTTCTTTGGATTATAAGTATTTAGTTTTAATTTATTTATGTTTAACTTGTCAGATGTTTTGTGTAATCGTATAAGGATAGAAATCTGGAAATGGTGATTTTAAATTTGTTTTTTTACTTTTGACTTTATTGTAAGGTGATTAAAATTGAAGGGTTTCGTTTTGGATATTTTAAATTATAGAAAGTCAAGACAAATAAGGAAAATTTATGTCTTATAAATCAGTAATATGTTTTCAAAGTAGACGTTGGTAATTTCCTTCTATTCAAAAGAAAGCACATTGAATATTTAATCACTCAGAAACGCAGCGATTAAATCGGAAAGAAAATATTGCAAAATTGATTTAATTAACCATTATTGGTTTAATGCATTAATTTTTAAAACTTTTGTTTATTATAAAATTTTAATAACAATAGTAGATTTATATTAACGTGTATACTATTTAATAACTTAAAAAAATATTGTTTATTAAATAGGAAGTTTTTGTTAAATTGGTAGTCATGAATTACTCTATGTTTGAATTTACCTCAAAGTATTCCTTTATTTTTTTGCTTTCGTCTATCCATTGAAAGAAACTACAGATTAATCTTGAATATAACGAAGTTCATAAGGGCTTAATGTTTAACTGTAGTATTCAATTAAATAAAACATGTTTATTTTGTCCCCAAAATGAATTTTATATGAGTATTTATTTGAGTGTTAATTGAAGGTGTTTTGCAAATTGGCCTCGGTCAATTAATATAGATTAGTTATAGTTGTTCTTATTTGTTCATACCAACTATTTTCCTTCTTGTTAAATAGTAATTAATAATAATCATTTATCGTTGCTCTGATTTGTTCATGCCAATAGTTTTCTGATTTCCCTGGATCGTAGTTCCACCTTTTGTTAAATAAGAAGTTCCGAATTACTCCATGTTTAAATTTAGCTCAAAGTATTTTTGTAGCTTTTTATTTCTGGTTATTCATGGTAAGAAGCCAGAGATTAATATTGATTATACAGAAGTTTAGGTTTAGTGTTTAACCATAGTGTTCAGTTAAATAAAACATGTTCATTTTGTCCCCAAAATGAGTTTTACATGAGTATTTAGTTGAGTGTTAATTGAGAGTGTTTTGCAAGTCTACCTCAGTCTATTAATAAAGATTAGTTATCGTTGTTCTTATTTGTTCATACCAACTATTTTCCTTCTTGTTAAATAGGAAGTCATGGATTACTCTATGTTTGAATTTACCTCGAAGTATTTCTTTAGTTTTATGCTTTCGTCTATCCATTGAAAGAAACCACAGATTAATCTTGGATATAACGAAGTTCATAAAGGCTTAATGTTTAACTGTAGTGTTCAATTAAATAAAACATGTTTCTTTTGACCCAAAAATATGAGTTTTAGATGAGTATTTAGTTGAGTGTTTTGCAAATTTGCCTCAGTTAATTAATATAGATTAGTTATCGTTGTTCTTATTTGTTCATACCAACTATTTTCCTTCTTGTTAAATAGGAAGTCATGGATTACTCTATGTTTGAATTTACTTCGAAGTATTTCTTTAGTTTTATGCTTTCGTCTATCCATTGAAAGAAACCACAGATTAATCTTGGACATAACGAAGTTCATAAAGGCTTAATGTTTAACTGTAGTGTTCAATTAAATAAAACATGTTTCTTTTGTCCCAAAAATGAGTTTTACATGAGTATTTCGTTGAGTGTCTTGCAAATTTGCCTCAGCTAATTAATATAGATTAGTTATCGTTGTTCTTATTTGTTCATACCAACTATTTTCCTTCTTGTTAAATGATAAGTCATGGATTACTCTATGTTTGAATCTACCTCGAAGTATTTCTTTAGTTTTATGCTTTCGTCTATCCATTGAAAGAAACCACAGATTAATCTTGAATATAACAAAGTTCATAAAGGCTTAATGTTTAACTGTAGTGTTCAGTTAAATAAAACATGTTTATTTTGTCCCAAAGATGAGTTTTACATGAGTATTTGAGTGTTAATTGAGGGTGTTTTACAAATTGGACTCTGTCAATTAATATAGATTAATTATCGTTGTTCTTATTTGTTTATACCAACTATTTTCCTTCTTGTTAAATGGGAAGTCATGGATTACTCTATGTTTGAATCTACCTCGAAGTATTTCTTTAGTTTTATGCTTTCGTCTATCCATTGTAGAAACCACAGATTAATCTTGAATATAACAAAGTTCATAAAGGCTTAATGTTTAACTGTAGTGTTCAGTTAAATAAAACATGTTTATTTTGTCCCCAAAATGAGTTTTACATGAGTATTTAGTTGAGGGTTAATTGAGAGTGTTTTGCAAGTCTGCCTCAGTCTATTAATAAATATTAGTTATCGTTGTTCTTATTTCTTCATACCAACTATTTTACTTCTTGTTAAATAGGAAGTCATGGATTACTCTATGTTTGAATTTACCTCGAAGTATTTCTTTAGTTTTATGCTATCGTCTATCCATTGAAAGAAACAACAGATTAATCTTGAATATACCGAAGTTCATAAAGGCTTAATGTTCAACTGTAGTGTTCGATTAAATAAAACATGTTTATTTTGTCCCTAAGATGAGTTTTACATGAGTATTTGAGTGTTAATTGAGGGTGTTTTGTAAATTTACCTCGGTCAATTAATATAGATTTGTTGTCGTTGTTCTTATTTGTTCATACCAATAATTATTCTTCTTGTTAAATAGGAAGTCATGGATTACTTTATGTTTGAATTTACCTCGAAGTATTTCTTTAGTTTTATGCTATGTCTATCCATTGAAAGAAACCACAAATTAATTTTGAATGTAAGGAAGTTCATAAAGGCTTAATGTTTAACTGTAGTAATCAATTAAATAAAACATGTTTATTTTGTCCCCAAAATGAGTTTTACACGTGCATCTAGTTGGGGGTTAATTGAGAATGTTTTGCAAGTCTGCCTCGGTCAATTAATATAGATTAGTTATCATTGTTCTTATTTGTTAATACCAACTGTTTTCCTTCTTGTTAAATAGTAATTAATAATAATCATTTATCGTTGCTCTGATTTGTTCATGTCAATAGTTTTCTGATTTCCATGAATCGTAGTTCCACCTTTTGTTAAATAAGAAGTCCCGAATTACTCCATGTTTAAATTTAGCTCAAAGTATTTTTGTAGCTTTTTATTTTTGGTTATTCATGGTAAGAAGCCACAGATTAATCTTGATTATACGAAGGTCATGAAAGTTCTGTGTTTAAATGTTGTATTACTCCATGTTTGAATTTCCCTCGAAGCATTCCTGTAGTTTTTTGCTTTCCTCTGTCCATTGAATGAAATCACAGATTAATCTTTAATTTACTGAAATTCACGAAGGCTTAACGTTTAACTGTAGTGTTGAATTAAATAAAACGTGTTTATTTTGTCCCCAAAGCCACGACAGAAAAAAGGGCAGTTATACACTTAGATGAGTTATTAAATAAAAAATATTAAAAATCGAAAAGTAGCAATTTGAACTGAAAAAAAATAATAATTTGAGGTTACACTGATGGCGTCAAACAGCTGTTCACTCAATTGCAGCCGTTTTGCCTGTATTTATCCTCTGTTTTTTTACGGTCCTTTTTCAACAAGCCTCAAGATATGGAACTGAAAAAGTTTATTTTTCTCTCCCCTGATTCCTTTTGCTTCTTACCTTCCTAGCGTTAGCACTGCAGTAATTAAGTACACAATTATGCAAATTAAATAACAATTAGTATAACTGCACTGGGCCGAAAAATTTCAACTCAAAACCTCTACTAGAAAGTTCCTGAGTTTTAAAATAAAATTGCCTTCATTATTTTAGATTAATTAATTAATTAATTATGCTTTCGAAATATCACGGCGGCATTTTTTTTTCCTCCTACGAACGAATTTTTAATGCTTTTTCATTTATTTTTTCCCTCAAGTTCCCCTCTTCAACATCTTTCTTAATGCATTCAGAAATAGAGAGAGGGAGAGGGGGAAGACAGTCTCTTCAATAAATTAATTTCGAACAAAGCTGCAAAATAGATAATTTTTTTAAGATGCCTCTTTTTTTTCAACTTGAAGGTTTTTGCAAATTATATTGCTGTTTTTTCTTCTTCTTTACAAGAGCTGGTATTCCTGAATTTGGCAGGTGTTTTTAGGATGGTAAGAAATGGGTATTTTTTTCTTTTTCTTTCCTCCTTTCTTTTTTTAAATATGCAAAATGAATTTAAAGTAGCAGAAGAAAACAAAAAAAAAGCGTCGTGTACGAATATTAATTACCATTTTAATGTTTCGATTAAGTTCTTACGGATAATGTTTTTACATTTCAACATTATTTTTAATTCACTCCACTGATTTAAAACCTAACCGCGTCTTTTAATTAATAGCCTGATTGCGTATTGATTCTGAACACAACACGGGTGTTTTAAGTACAGAAACGCTCTGAGAATTGAGAAGGTTTTATTTTGTAAACAGATTGCTGCGATCGGATTTTCCTTTAATTACAACTTTATTGATTGGAACGCGTTGCAGAACTTCATTTGAGGATGGACGCCACACTTTTTTTTTCTCTCCCTAAAGAGTGTACATTAAAAATATTGTGCATGCGCGCTAATGATTTATAAACCATTCTCTTTAATTATTAAAAACATATTTGCCTTAATGATGAACAAAATTCTGTATAAAATAAATAGTAAAGAGCAGTGATAACACATTTTAAACATTTGCTTTTATGTTGAATTATTAAGAGCTAATTATCATGCGTTAACGAATTATTTAATTAGATATTTTTTTGAGTCTGCCTTATCAATTTTGTTTTAATGCTTAATTTTTCCGTAAATTTGATCTGGCGAGGGAACGTATTTCAACAAGCGTAATAACGTAAAAAGAACGTAAGAAACGTAAATCAACAAACAAGATTTATAGCAATCTAATATTGAACCAGATATAAATGTATATAAATATATATATATATATATATATATATATATATATATATATATATATATATATATATATATATATATATATATATATATATATATATATATATATATATATATATATATATATATATATATATATATATATATATATATATATATATATATATATATAATTGATACACTACTTTAAATGGTTGTTATAATTATGAATTGAGTTAAGAGCTAATTTCATGTCTTAATCAGTAATTATATATAAATGATTGGAATCTGTCCTAACAATATTGTTTCATAGCTTAATTTTCTGCAAATCTGATTTAACGATTGAAGTTTAAATCGTGGGCTTAAATGGAAATAAAAACATATTTGCCTTAATGATTAAAAAAAAGTCTGTATAAAATAAATAGTAAAGCTCAGTGATAACACATTTAAAACATTTGCTTTTATGTTAAATTATTAAGAGTTAATTATCATACGTTAACGAATTATTTAATTGGATATTTTTTTAGTCTGCCTTATCAATTTTGTTTTAATGATTAATATTTCAGTAAATTCTATCTCGCTAGAGAATGTATTTCAACAAACGTAATAACGTAAGAAAAATGTAAGAAACGTAAATAAACAAACAAGATTTACTGCAATCAAATAATCAAACAGATATAAATGTATATAAATATATATATAATTGATACACAACATTAAATGATTATTATAATTATGAATTGAGTTAAGAGCTAATTTCATGTCTTAATCAGTAATAATATTTAAATGAGTGCAGTCTGTCATAACAATATTGTTTTACAGCTTAATTTTCTGCAAATTTGATTTGACGATTGAAGTTTAAATCGTAGGCTTAAATAAAATTAAAAACATATTAGCCTTAATGGTGAACAAAATTGTGTATAAAATAAATATTAAAGCGCAGTGATAACACATTTTTAACATTTGCTTTTATGTGGACATATTAAGAGCTAATTATCATGCGTAAACGAATTATTTAATTAGATATTTGAGTCTACCATATCAATATTGTTTTGATGCTTAGTATTTCGGTAAATTTGATCTCGCGAGCAACGTATTTAACTAAAAATAAACAAACAAGATTTATACCAATCTAATAATCAAAAAGATATAAATGTATATAAATATATATATATAATTCATACACAACTTTAAATGATTATTATAATTATGAATTGAGATAAGAGCTAATTTCCTGTCTTAATCAGTAATTATAATTAAAATGATTGGAGTCTATCATAACAATATTGTTTCATAGTTTAATTTTCTGCAAATTTGATTTAACGATTGAAGTTTAAATCTTGGGCTTAAAGAAAATTAAAAACATATTAGCCTTAATGGTGAACAAAATTCATAAAACATAAAATAAATAGTAAAGTGCAGTGATAACACATTTTAAACATTTACTTTTATGTTGAATTATTAAGAACTAATTATCATGCATTAACGAATTATTTAATTAGATATTTTTTTAGATTGCCATATCAATATTATTTTAACGATTAATATTTCCGTAAATTTGATCTCGTGAGGGAACGTATTTCAACAAACGTAATAACGTAAATAATGTAAGAAACGTAAATCAACAAACAAAATTTATTGCAATATAATAATCAAACAGGTATAAATGTATATAAATATATATATATAATTTATACACAACTTTAAATGATTATTATAATTATGAATTGAGTTAAAAGCTAATTTCATGTCTTAATCAGTAATTATATTTAAATGATTGGAGTCTGTCATAATAATATTGTTTCATAGCTTAATTTTCTTCAAATTTGATTTAACGATTGAAGTTTAAATCGTGGGCTTAAATAAAATTAAAAGAATATTAGCATTAAGGGTGAACAAATTTCATAAAACATAAAATAAATAATAAAGAGTAGTGATAAAACATTTTATACATTTGCTTTTATGTTGAATTATTTAGAGCTAATTATCATGCGTTAGAAAATTATTTAATTAGATGTTTCTTGAGTCTGCCATATCAATATTGTTTCAATGCTTAATATTTCCGTAAATTTGATCTCGCGAGGGCACGTATTTGGGGAGAAATCAACAAACAAGATTTATAGCAATCTAATAATCAAACAGATATAAATGTAGATAAAATATATATAATTTATACACAACTTTAAATGATTATTATAATTATGAATTGAGTTATGAGCAAATTTCATATCTTAATCAGTAATTATATTTAAATGATTGGAGTCTGTCATAATAATTTTGTTTCATAGTTTAATTTTCTGCAAATTTGATTTAACAATTGAAGTTTAAATCGAGGGTTTAAATCCTGTTTGGCGAGGAATCACCAAACAAAATTTATAGCAGCGTTAAGGGGTTGTTTCATGCGTTAATGAGTAATTATATTAACTGTGATTGGAATCTGCCATAACAATATTGTTTTACCACTTAAAGTTTCAGGAAATTTTATCTGGTGATTAAACTTTAAATTTTACGCCTAAATC
Source organism: Pardosa pseudoannulata (assembly GCA_032207245.1). Taxonomy (NCBI): domain Eukaryota; kingdom Metazoa; phylum Arthropoda; class Arachnida; order Araneae; family Lycosidae; genus Pardosa; species Pardosa pseudoannulata. The sequence goes on from CM063506.1 coordinate 39,848,366, forward strand.
TTGTTTGGAGAGGAATCACCGAAGAAAGATTTTTAGCAGTCTGATAACCAATATATATCCCACTTATTGATATCTTTTCTTGATTATTAAATTTTAAGTATCTCATAAAATCTCCTACAATATATCGAAAACAAATGCGTAAGTGTGCAAAACATAATACCGCATTATAGATTACAAAGAACTATTTTTTACCCTAACAGCTTTGAGATATATTTGACATTAAGATTGAAGGTAAGTATATCCAGTCTAAGTAGTCCGTCCAATTTGATTGTTGAGCAGATGCTCAGTGATCTCTGTGTGTTTTTATATCAAGTAAAATAGATGTGATAAATTACAATTTATCTACTTTCTGTAAGTTCTATATTGAAAGCAATCATTGTGAATGATACTAGATTATCTACTGTATTGTAACCAGAGTCCTTGAATGAAACCACAAATTAATCTTGACTATAACGATGCTCAGTGATCTCTGTGTGTTTTTATATCAAGTAAAATAGATGTGATAAATTACAATTTATCTACTTTCTGTAAGTTCTATATTGAAAGCAATCATTGTGAATGATACTAGATTATCTACTGTATTGTAACCAGAGTCCTTGAATGAAACCACAAATTAATCTTGACTATAACGATGCTCAGTGATCTCTGTGTGTTTTTATATCAAGTAAAATAGATGTGATAAATTACAATTTATCTACTTTCTGTAAGTTCTATAGTGAAAGCAATCATTGTGAATGATACTAGATTATCTACTGCATTGTAATCAGAGTCCTTGAATGAAACCACAATTAATCTTGACTATAACGATGCTCATGATCTCTGTTTTTTTATATATAATAACTAGTTGGCATAATATTGTTGCCTTTAAACCATTCAATAACCTTACTGGAAATGTCGTTCAAATCTTTAGGTATCGAATTTTAACAGTAAGTCCTGGTTTCGATAAAACTTATGTTTCAGAAAAATAAACCAAACCAAGTCATACATCCCTTTTATCAGCCTCCTTTGTCATACTAATAAAAACTAATAATTTCTTGTAAATTAATCTGACAGCAAATTATCTCTTTAGCACTGAAGAAAAATGACACTGTGTCTTAAAACTCATTACTTAGTGTTCTTACTTCTTTTTACATGGGTATATCTATTACTACTGGTAGCTAATTTTCACAAATCTATTTTATGATAAGACTACATATTCTGTATATATGTATATATATGTATATATATGTGTATATATATATATATATATATGTGTGTGTGTATATATATATATATATGTGGTAGCCCGTGTACGTCCGCAATGGGATACCAGGTAAACGTCACTTCACTCAGAATAAAACTAACTAAGACTTAATTTGACGAACACAGTTTAATAATGGACATTAATAAACATTTAAAAGTTGCACAATTCCAGTCCTTTTAAATTGATGGGAGAGCTGCCGTCTGCAAGCTCTGTTGCATGCTGAGATAACCGTCGTTCATATATATATATATATATATATATATATATATATATATATATATAAATTTATATATATATATATAAATATAATATAAATATATATATTATATATATTATATGTTATATATATGTATTTGTAATGATATATATTATATATGTAGTATGATGTATATAAATATATATAATATATATATATATATATATCTATATATAATGTATATATATATAATATATGTATATATATGTATATATATATATATATATATGTATATATATAATATATATATATATACTATATATGTATATAAATATGTTTATATATATATATATATATGTATATATGTATATAAATATGTATATATATATATATATATATATATATGTATGTATATATACATACAAATATAAATATCTATTTATGTATATATATATGTATATATATATATATATAATATATATTATATGTATATATATATATATATATATAAATATAAATATATATGTATATATAATATGTTCTATATATATATATGTATATATGTATGTATATAAATATACATATATATATATATATATATATATGTATGTATATATATATGTATATATGTATGTATATATATAAATATATATATATATATATATATATATATAGCTGTGTGTGTGTACATATAAATATGTACATGCATATAGATGCGTACAGATATATATGCATGCATATACATATATACATATATTTATAAAAACGCAAACATGTATACACTTACATATTTACCCATCTAAGTATGCGTGTGTAGATATTATTAAAACTTTACATCATATTAAAGCGTTACATCATATTTAGTATTACAAAATACGACGATAATCGTTAAAGTTTGTTATTTACAACATGTTTCTTTTATCAATACTTTCATTTATAAAACTATTTTATCTCGCCTGAGCGAGGATAATTTTTTTCCATTATTTCCTTTAATAACAAACTTTATATTTTCATTGAGAGGCTTATTTCTTATCTTTTAAACACAATAACTTTGTTTTGTTGCCAATTAAAATAACATAAAAACTGTGAGATTGATGGGAATACATCTATTGGTGCATTATTTTCCATAACGAAGATAATTATCTGTTCAGATTTTTTCTAATATTCTCTGCTGTCTCTCTTCTTCCTCGGAAAGTAAGCCCCAAAAAATATTCAACAATAGATTGTAGGAAAGATAAACCCTAACTTGTTAAACGTTGGTAATCAGGCTTATCAGTACGTTTTATTTAAGACTTCAGCGATTGTCAACATGGTAGGCGAAACGTGACTGTTCAACATTTTATGGGAAGAAAAAAATTCAAAGTTTTCCTTCTGGTAGATAGTTTTATTAGAATTTTTGCAAGTGTTTTGTTCTCGTCTTTAAACTAGTGCCACAATGCAGTTCTCTAAATATTTGGAGATAAAATTTCTTCTTTGTTCTTCTTTTTGACCATTTTTACGTAATTAGACAAAGGCGTGGCTTTAATTTTCATTTGTTTATAACTTTTTGACACTAAAATGTTATGCTTATAAAAATGACGCGATATCATGTTTTCATACACTTGGGTATTTTTTGAGATAATTTTTGTAATTTTATAAAGTGTTATTTTGATAAAGTTAGGGATATTTTTTAATTATCTACGGGAAGAATTTTCATCTAAAATATCGGATATTTCAAAGTTTCTGTAAAACCGAGATATGAGTTTTAAAAAATTTGTTTGCAAAAGAAAAAATATTTCTACACTTGTTTAATTGTAATAAATATTCATTTTATAGTATCAGAATATTTTTATAGAATCATACATATATCCATATTCTTTATCTATAAGCAATATTTATTTTATAGAATCAGTGATCACTTTGAAATATAATATTATAAAAAACTCTATCAAAACTTCGAAACCCAGTGGCGTTGGGGTATCGCTTCGCGCTCCCACAACACAGATCCGAGATTCGATCCCCGGGCTGGGCAAGGTTGGCTCAGCCTTTCATCCCTTCAGTGGGTAGATGAACTGAGGACCAAGCGTGCTTGCGAACTAAACACTGGGGGTTCTGCTTAAGACTGACCACCTAACCGGAACATAAGTTTCTGACCCCAAGGCCCTTGGTCACTTAAACTGTTCGTCTGATGTTATCAAAGTATGCCTGTCCAAAATTTTGGGAAATTTTGGGCAGCAATAATGAAACAATGAACTAATAATGCAACAAAATTTGGGGACTCTACAATAAAGTGTATGGAATTGTATTTTTAATGCAACAATACAGCAATAATGCAACAATAAATTTCACCTACTGCCATGTATCGTCGATTGGCCTCATGAATATCCATTGTAATTTCATATTACGTGAGAGTATTGTCGTCAGAGCAGATTTTTGATTTCTGCATTGTTCGTCTCATGGTATCAAAGTATGCCTGTCCAACATTTTGGGAGCTCTACAATAAACAGTATGGATATATATTAAAAAGTAATGCAACAGCGCAACAATAATGTAACAATGAACTAATATTGCAATAATGCAACAATAATGAAACAATGAACTAATAATACAACAAAATTTGGGGACTCTACAATAAAATGTATGGATTCGAATTAAAAAGTAATGCAACAATGCAACAACAATGTTTTTTTTCATGAGAGGTGTTAGTGGGGTAATAACAGAAACATAAAAGACGTCCTCCTAAGCTTGGCTGTGTTTTGGGGCAGAGGTAAGTAGAATCCCAGTTCCGGGGGCCGGCTGCCATGTTTTTGTAAAAGTGATCGCCAAATTTTTGCCAAGTTATGTTTACAATTTGTGCTTCGTTTTGTATTAAGTTTATATCCAATTCCAAAGCATATTTTGAACAAAAAAAGGTTTGAAATTTTGTTAAGATGAATACCAATTTAAGTTTGAATTTTTAAGGTAATTAAAGACACTTTTGTACTGTTTGTTGAATTAGACAGTGCGGAATTCTTGCAATAGGTGCAAATTAAGCAAAATACAAGCATTAGTTGGTTATATTTAGGCAATTATGCTTATAAAATATTTAGTGATATTTATAAAATACGGTTGCTATTTAAGGAAATTATTTTAAAACTATTAAAAGATTAAAAAGTAATAAAGTACGGTACAAATTACTTCTAGAAACTAATAGATTTGTCATCAAGAAGAACAAGGTTTGTCAGAAAACTGGGTTCAAGAATTTGGTGACATCGCCCAAGCTTGGTGTGCCCACTGAACAGGGTTCATCGCCCCCCCCCTCCCCCGAACTGGGATACGGCCCAGAGGTTCCTGGCACAAGACAGGGTACAACTTTGATATACCCTCCAAAAAATTACGTGCCAAATCTGTCACTCCCTACGGATTTTTTAGGGTTGCTCTTTCTTATTTTGGTGTTGCCAATTTAGGTTTGTTCAGCTTTTAGGTTTTTGCTGTTACCAAATTTAGTATTTTCTTGTATTTTGTACCACTTTTTGAATTTTTTTTTAAGTTTTGTGGCAACAATTTTTGGATTTCATATATGCTTTACCGCCATTTCATTCATTCGCCATTTCTTTGTGAAGTGATCAAGCGGATTTCTGACTTGCTGTATTTTGCTGCAAATCTGGTTGTATTTTCCAATTATATTTTTTTTTCTATTAATTATTTTTATTTTTTAGCTTTCAACATGCATACTGTATATAGTGTTGTTGAAAAGTTTCAGGGAATTTTGAGTCGAAAAATTAATAGTTGTCCTTCATTTTCGTCGGGTAGGCCGACAGTTGGTAGGCCAGGTATTGTTAATTGGGAGGAAATCAAAATTTCTGTATAAATAATTCTTTTTATTAGATTGCCGACGCGTATTTTCAATTGTATTTGTTAAAATTTTTGTGTAAATTGCATATATGTTATTCAGTGTCATTTATTTGTATTTTTATGTATTTATTGTATTTTTAGGTACTTTTTTTTAATTTAATGATTCCGTATTTTTTATGTATTAATTATTTGTATTTAGCGAGAATCCATCTTGGCGAGAAAAAAAGGCGCCAAAAACAGGTATTTTGCTTGGCGAGAAAAAAAAGTCGCCAAATTTCCGATTTTGGGGGGGGGGGTATATCAAAGAAGTTACCAAGACAGGAAGCCTAGCAATAGCCCGAAACGGTTGGGCTAGGCTCAATAAATATCACCTACCATCATACTCAATAAATATCACCATCCACCGTCGACCAGCAGCATGAATACCTCTACAATGTCTTGGTAAGTAAAGCGAGGATCAGAAAACATTTTAATATCAACATTGTATCTTTGGTGGTGTCAAAGACTGTACAAAATTTGGGAACTCTACAATAAACGGAACGGATTTGTATTAAAAACACACAAACAAACATAATCTCATGTTTAAATACATAGATATAAGGATGGGAAAAATTACAACTTTATTTTTCCGAATGAAGTGCTGTAATAAGAATTCACCAAGTATAATATTATTTCGTGCGGAATTTTCTGCATAATTTACTTTTAATGTATAGACCTTTAATTGCTCTTAAAGTAAATACGAACTAATCCTTCCATATCAGCAAATAAAATTTAGCATCTCTTGAGTTGCTAAAACGTAAAAAGATAAAATCTACTGGAAACTTCTGAAGGAGTTTCACAAACTTCCTAGTAGCATTCGTATTTATATGTAATTCCATCAAGATTAAAGACTTATCTAATACCCAAGACTTATGTCTACAGGAGGAATTCGAATGAGAAACTTTTATACTTTTATAACGAGAAAAAGTTTGTGACATCTCGATTAATATGTAATTACTCGAGTGAAATATCAATCTTTGCTTAGTTGTTTTTCTTTTGGTAGAGACTAGAATCAAGTGATTACATGAACAGGTGAAAAGTATTTCACGCTTTTAGCGTAATGACAAAGAACATTTACAAGGTGATTAAGAAGATTTTGTTTTACCTTCGTTTGTTTACAGAGAGAAGAGATTATTAAATTTACGAGAACTTTTTGATGGCTATTTATGTAATATATTTCTTATTGTGATTTTATAAGTTTGCTGATAAAACTTAACTTAATATTACTTTGATACTGACGAAGTTTTCTTTCACACCTCTATGTTAATTTATAAGATTATGTTTTAGAGCAGAGGTTTTGATATTTTTAAAGCCGAGGCCCACTTGTCTCAGGATAAAAAAAATCTCTGAGCATCTACTCTTAAAGCGACTTTTAAATGCTTTAAGCAGTAAAAAAATCTGAAAAACAATACAAATTTAATGCTCACTTGTATTTAATGAATGAATTTTTTAGATAAATTTTTAGTATTCTTAATTAGTCTGCCAGCAAGCTTGGCATTTACTCAAGACACCCAGTTTGAGATCCGCGGTTCTAGAGTTCTCAACCTATTGTCTGCACTTCCATCAGGGAGTGTGATCATGGAAAGCTTAATTATTTTTTTAAAAAATTGACTAATTTACTAAAAGGAAAGCAAAACAAAATGCATTGTGTAATAATTTAAAAAAATTAAATATATACTTACACTGATATATTGTCACGAAGATTCGAATGAACCCACCGTTTAGCTTAGCAGACGAATTTATTGAAGCAAAGTAGCAATTATCAACTTTACAAGATTTAAAAGTTGCCTACAACTAGTGGATATCAGCTTTTATACTCGAACATAATATTCGCGAAATAACTAATTTGCATAATAAAGAAAGATCTAGAATGTTCGAGAACAAAACGAAGTAATAAATAACATTTTTAAATTAAAAATCCATACTTTGGATCATCCGCCACGGCGAGCATCGAACCCACAAACTTTGGGTTTGGATTTCGTGCTTTGACAATTCAGCCACTGAGCTCGATGGTAAAGCTTCTTTATGAGGCAGTATTACTTATATATAGGATTGTATCAATATTGAACTATGAATTCTTAAGAATTAAATTATCAATACTGAATTTAAATAAAACTAGTTTAAAAGCTATTATGTGCTCCTATAGGTTTATAGCCCGTCTCTCAGAGCAAAAATTTTCAAATATTAATATGTTTACTAATTCCTGCTCATTTATACAATCTAAAGTTAGGGTGATTTGTTGCTTTAGAGTCAAAATGCTCAAAATGCACTATTATTGTATACATGATTTCTGCATATGAAGAGGAAGGATGACTGAAAACTGGATCACAAATACTGAAAGGTTGAGAAACACTGCCCTAGAGAGTTCACATTTTAATCCCCAAAGAGCATTTTCATGCAATGGCACATAAGACACGGTCCATATGCATTTCATATAAACGTTTTCGGGGGATAGGGGTAAAAATTATATTTTTGCTTTCGTATGACATTATATCAAAAACAGGAAATCATTAAAAGAAACTATTTAAAATCAAAAACTTACCTATTTTAATATTTAAAACTAGAAACGAAAACAGTCATATAATGTGTAAAAATGATGCGCATAGTTCCAATAAAGTTATTTTTAAAATAATTAACAATTACTAACTTTTATAAAAAATTAATATTTTGTTTTGAAATTTTAACCGTTTTTGCCTTAATATACTTTTAATGACATATTTTTTTTAAACAGATTGATTACATCACCACCCATTGAAGATGTTTTTAATAACATTATTTACAAAATAACAATACAAAACAGACCATTCTACTATTATTCTAACAAAAACTTGTTTTATAAAATATAAAGGTGCTTTTAACCAAATTCATAGTCTTCAAGAGAAATTACTTCACCAATCAGAAACGTTGTATACGATTTGTTTCTACAACTACAGTTCATATATTCTCAGTAGAAGAAAATGTTATAAACTAAATTTTGTCTATACCTTATGGATTATTGATACTGAAGAGGCAACGCAATGATATATTCAAATAAAATCTATAGTTATCTTTAGTTATTCTTGCTTCAGATTTTTTTTTATCCATTTCAGATAGAAAAAAAAAACCAATAATCTTAAACTATGCGAAAAGTGAAACTGAGATCTTTCTATTTAATACATCTGTTTTTATACATTAATTTTTATAATCATTCATTATATTCATCACTGGTGACTAATAAACTAAAAATCTAAAAATACATAAAACAAGAAACGTGTTTTCCTATGCACTTTATCTATATTTCATACATTAATATTCATAAATATTCATTATATACATTATCAGCAAACAACAAACTAATGATTTCAAAATTGAATTTGAAACTATACAAAACCAGACTAATGAAAACAGAAACTGATTTTCTTATTTACAGTATCTGTATTTTATACATCACAAACATTTTTATACATTTGTTTCTAGATTAATACTTGACATACTAGAAATTTTGGAAATGTTTCTAAAAATTGAATTTGGGAAATATACAAGACCAGACCAACAAAATCAGAAACTGTTCTTATTTACTGTATGTGTATTTTATGCATTAATATTTATCAACATATTTTTACATTTGTTTTTAGATTAATACTCATAATTCTTAATATTTTCCAAATTCAGATCAAATTTTATATTTTTATTTATTAATATTGACATGAATCTTTTAACTTTTATAGTTAACCCCTTCCGAAAGATTTTTTAAAGAAGATATTCAATAAAAAGTTTCATCTTAATCCTTTCGACATTAAAATAACCTATAAAATTCTTTAGATATTAATTTGCATGAGGAAAAGGTAAGAGTGAGGAAAGGGTAAAAATTATGTTTTTGCTTCCATATGAATTTATACCAACAAGATGAAAAAAATTCAATGAACTTATTTAAAATAAAAAAATATTAATTTTATTATTAAATTATATTTCTTATTTTATTATTAAATTCGTGGACTTAAGGCTATATTGAGTGATTTAATATAATATTGGATAGCAATAAATACATGAATATAATTGTATCGGAACTTAGCTTGCTTTGCCTTGTAAATAGGCACACAATCATTAATCAAGTTCAAAATAAAACATTACAAGGCAGGAGCAAATCGTGCCATACATAACACTACAACGCGTGTATGTTTTAAATCCTTTTTCACATAGGATGCTAACAAACTGCACAAAAGCGAGTGTTTCCAGCACACATTCAGCATCACGTTCTTTAATAAGCATTCTTTTAAAGTGAAAAATTCCTCTCATAATTTTTCTTTCTTTTCCCCCCTGCTTCCGCCTTTTCACACTTTTCAAAGGAAAACCTGCTGACGCGTGAGCCAATCCCTATTCGCCTGGGCAGTTTTAAAATCTGTTAATTAGAAATTCCAATAATTAGTTGTACTCGCTTACTACACACGCGGCCCTTTATATTCTTTCCATTCTATTCAGTCGTATCAGAAGATAGAAAGAGAAAAAAAAATGGAGTCAAAAATAATAGTAAAAAAATATGTGACTTCGACCGTGACTAATGTTAATCGATCAAAGATATATTTGTTTTGTTAATTCGGCAACAGTTTTTGCTCTGATACTTTTCACCAGTTACGGTTTTACGTCTCATTCTACTGTGTCACTCGACCGATTCAATCTATCACAAAAATCTTGCTTGTGAAGCTGTGCTTTTTTTTTTATAATTTAGGGCGATAAACAAAAGGTGGGTGTAAGACTGCAAAGTACTTGGTTGTTTATTCTTTTAGTTTCTGCTTCTAATGAAAATGATTTTGGCGTAATAACAATGAAAGTTGCTCCACTGACTGCATTTTAAGAACCTCTAGGTACATAAAAATAATAAAAAACCGATAACCCATAAAAATAGGGCTTTTAAATTATAATTAAATTTTATACTTTTTATACTGAGACATTTACCTTTTGTGCATACTTTCTAAAAAATTAATAAAATGTTAAATGTTATCAATTTTTTGGGTTTTAACAAGATTTCATAAACTGTTCTAACTTAAATTCTCTGAAGTATTTGTCATTGAATACGCCCCCCCCAAAAAAAAAAATAAAATAAAGATTTTTCTATTAGAAAATACTTCATTACAATTGTAAGAAAAACTTCAAGTTTAAAAGTACTTTGCTTAACTTTTATCAACATATTCCATTAAAAAGCTGAAGATTCATTTTGAAGTTTTGTCTTTATAATTTTTTATGTTGCATTACTAATGTACAATTGTAATACATTTAAAAATTTAACCTAAACCTAAGCAAATTACTTTCCTAATTTTAATTCCATGTTTTATTTTTTCTGATGCAGCTCGCAATGTAGACTGATACCTTTATGCCACACAGTATAGCTTTATTAATTATGTTTATAACAGTTTTGCATATTGCCAAGATTCATAATTTCTATATTAATTGTCAAGTGTCTATTTAAGAGTTTTGTTTATGTATATTTGTTGTAACATGTATTAAGCCACCTTTACGGTATTGATATAATATTATTGATAACTCTAAGTTAACCAACCTAGCAGTTATTACAATTATTTCCAGGCATTAGTATTATTTAGAATTAAATATGGCACCCTACCTGCTACTTACTTTAGCTATTATTAATTGTTAATTATTATTTTTCATTATTATTATTATTATTATTAATATTATTATTAATATTATTATTATTTTCCATTAATATTATTAATAATATTATTATTTTTTTTCCATTATTATTTTTAATAATATTATTATTATTATTATTATTTTCCATTATTATTATCATTATTATTATTAATTTTTTTATTATTATTATTACTATTATTTGTCTGTAGTCTCCTTACTCCTTTATTACTATAGCGCTGTACTCTCATTGCTATACCGAGCACTTAAATAGAAGGTACCTTAGAAGATTCCATTCCAAATCAGAGTTTAACCTGCTATTAACTTCTAATGTAAACTAGAGTATTCTCTATTTATTTTATTTTATTTATTTATTTATTTTTAGTTAATTATTTTCATTATTTCTTTTATTTTAAATTTTTATTCGTCTTTGATTCTAGGGTAAACTCCCCAGGGCAGAACATGCAAGCCGTACACCCAATAGGGTAGTCTGCTCCCTAAGGAAGCTCAATCTCTAGAAATTTTAAACGGAAAAACATATTTTACCTATCTTGTAAATCATATTTGAATGGAACAAGACTGGTCGTAGGATTAGAGACAACTATGAGTTTTCATTTATCAGGTAATAACGTTATATCGAATTTAAATGTAGTAAAATTATTTAAGTAACATAAATTTACATTATTTTCTTGCTTCAGATCTATGACTATTCACGTACTAAAATAAACTAAAATAAAATATATAAATATAAAAATAAAAAGTAATAAATGCATATATAAAATTATAATATATATATATATATTATATGATATAGATATATACATATATATATTATAATATAGTATATATATACATATATATTATATATATTATATTATAATATTTTATATTAATAAAAATATAAATATAAATATATATATATATTCGTAAATTTTTTCAATAAACTAAAATAGTTTATTGAAAAATATGAAACTAAAAATATTTTTCTTAGACTTCCTTTCATTATAGACATTAAAAACTTTAACAATAAATAAAATAATTGCAGTATTGATATTATTGAATAAAACAATTTATACAGAGCTTTAATTTAAAAATATCAAGCACAAAAATGTGTTTAATGTTTAAATAACTAGTTTAAAATGCAATGAATGATAATTATCTTTTAAAGACTGCTAATTTAGAGACACTGATAGCAGTTAACAAAAATCTTTAACGAAACGAAAGACATGAGCATGATTATTGAAAGTATAAACGCTGTCTCTGATATGTTTCCAAATATAATATTTTCATTGAAATCATATGAAATCTCATTTAAAAAAAATTCGAGTTTAAATTACAAGATGATTTTTCATATTTTAATAACAGCTTGGTATAGATCAATATGAATGATAATTACCTTTTAAAGACTGCTAATTTAGAGACACTGATAGCAGTTAACAAAAATCTTTAACGAAACGAAAGACATGAGCATGATTATTGAAAGTATAAACGCTGTCTCTAATATGTTTCCAACTATAATCTTTTCATTGAAATCATATGAAATCTCATTTAAAAAAATTCGAGTTTTTTAAATAATGCAAAGTTTTTATTTTAAAAAAATATCATGTTTTGCAAAAGGTTTTTCTTACATACATTAAAGAGCAGTTATTTTATAAATTTAAAAAATATAAGGACAATTTTTATGGCATTTAATAATTTAAACAAAAATAATATCTTTTATTTTTCAAATATGCTGAAATATAACAAATGATACAGAAATATGACAGGGATTTGTTTTCAAATTTTAACACAATCTTAATTTATGAAATTATGAAAGGTAATTAATTATTTCAAAATTAATAATTTCAAAAATTACGAATTTTTGAAATGAATATGTATTTTAAAAATTAATTTTAATTTATGAAAGGTTTGAGACATAAATTTATTATTCCTTAACACCATAATACTGTTTTAATAGTTTTATCAAATTTCAACTGCGTTTCATGGGTTTAACATTCATATAACTCACGAGAAATCTTTTTTACAGACTAAATAAATAGTCTTGCATTCAGTTTAGTTTTTATATTTAAATGTATTCTAGGCTATTTTATATCTCTTTCAGATGCTTAAAACGTATTTATTTAAAATTTTGTTTAAATTTCCTTTAATAAATGATGATATCTGAGTTTCATGGGTTTAACATTCATATAACTCACGAGAAATCTTTTTTACAGACTAAATACATAGTCAAAGTTTTCTCATGCATTCAGTTTAGTTATTTAAAATTTATTCTCAAGGTTATTTTTGTATCTCTTTAAGAAGCTTAAAACGTATTTATTTATATTTTGTTTAAATTTCCTTTAATATATGATGATATCTGAGTTTCTTGGGTTTAATATGCATATAACTCACTGGAAAATCTCTTTTACAGACTAAATATATAGCCAAAATTTTCTAATGCATTCAGTTTACTTACTTAAAATGTATTCTTCAAGGCTCTTTTTATATCCCTTTCAGATGCTTAAAACGTATTTATTTAAAATTTTGTTTAAATTTCCTTTAATACATGATGATATCTGAGTTTCATGGGTTTAATATACATATAAGTCACGAGAAATCTTTTTTACAGACTAAATATATAGTCAAAGTTTTCTCATGCATTCAGTTTACTTATTTAAAATGTATTCTTCAAGTCTATTTTTATATCTCTTTCAGATGCTTAAAACGTATTTATTTAAAATTTTGTTTAAATTTCCTTTAATAAATGATGATATCTGAGTTTCATGGGTTTAATATGCATATAACTCACTGGAAAATCTCTTTTACAGACTTAATATATAGCCAAAATTTTCTCATGCATTCAGTTTACTTATTTAAAATGTATTCTTCAAGGCTCTTTTCATATCTCTTTTAGATGCTAGAAACGTATTTATTTGAAAATTTGTTTAAATTTCCTTTAATATATGATGATATATTAGAAACGAGTAATAATTATGCTTCTAAATTTAGGCTGCTGGAACAAAATATTTTTCAGTATAACAGTAATTAAAATTTATATGTAGTTGTCTTGTGATAAGATTACAAAAATTTTTTGACTAAAGAAGAAAAAAAATCAGTCTTGATGCTTGAAAAGGCAATCAATATTCTTTTACTGATCCTTTCTTCAACTGTGACGCTCATTTATATCCCAAAAAATCTTAATTTATGAAAAGTTAGAGGCATAAATTTGTTATTCTTCAGCACATTTTCAATTCTTTTCGGTTAAAATGTCTCAAAACTATTTAACCAGAGCAAATTACGACATAGAAAATACTTAAATAGCTTATTACAAGCTTGAGGCTCTATTTTTCACCGTTGCCATCCCTTTAAAAACAAAATTCTTAAATAAAAAGACTCGCTTTTAAGGACGGAAGAGAGGATGTGTGATGCCACAACACTTTTCCTTTTTGTGAAAACAAATTATTTTGTCAAAGCGGCTGCGAAGTTATCTGCTGCAACATTTACAATTTTTATCTTCTTTTCGTTGAAATTCATAAAAATTGTATCTTAGCAACCACGTTTTCAATAATTGATGACCGAATATTAATTATTCATATAATAAGCTTTTTAACATATCCTAAGTGAGTCTTACTGCACGTCTGTAGAAGCTGGAAATTTTTATGTTTTTTTGTTTCGCGAAAAGAAAAGACGCGAAAAATCGTTCTAAACGAATTAATAATTATCTTCGTTATCCAGAGTTTTGTGAACTAGACACATTCCACGAATTTTTGTCGTCCGTGCTGAAATGTTCCCCAGCATAAAAGAGAGAAAATGAAGCTGCGAGCAGAAGAAAGATATCAGAATGTTTAAAAATACTTTATTGGGATTGTTAAAAAGTGAAATTTGATTTATTATTTTTCCTTACAATGCTCGAAGTGCAGGAAAAGTGTTGCAGTGCGTGAGAGAAAAAAAGGACAAGAGTTTTCAAAGTGATTTTATATACTTTTCATATTCTTGAAAGATAATTTTTTTTTATCCCTTTCGAGATATTTCGTGTAAGCAATATTTTATTTTGTGTTAGTGAAAGAAAGCAACTTATAAAAGGTTTATTTTCAAATTCCCAGGTTTGTTACTGTAGCTAAATTTTTCCATAAATAAAACATACGTAGATTTTAAACTTTGGCATATCTTCCATTGTTTAGGCCATATTGACACTTTTTCATAAATTTCGTATTTATTAGTTGATTTGCACCAAACGGATAATCCAGTAAAGCTTATTATAACGGCAGTGTATTATTTTGTATAGTTTACCTTTTATTAGTTATAGAGAAGTCGTACGTCATTCAAAAATATACTTATTAGATCTCCGAATTATATAGCAATCTTACATTGATTCCGCTTAAAATAATTCAAGCTACATAATCCATTGATGCATTTGTATACACACACATATGTACAATATTTAATATGCTATTTTCCCAATAAATAGAGATATTTCCCTGCAAAATAGCTTAGGCAGTTACATTTGTCAGCCATTTCTCGCTATTTCTTGTACACTGTAAAGAATTTGTGAAAATCAAAGGAATCTGAGGTATATGGAATTTA
>CM063506.1:39871341-39873841 GCA_032207245.1 Pardosa pseudoannulata
ATTGCGGCCTTTTTAATGAGCAATAAATGTAAAAGAAAATTATCGTAGCTGAAAAACTCTATAGAAATATTATTATTTATTATTCCCTCACTAAATATTCATTAGATGTAGTAAGAAAAGGATGCGCACTTTAGAACATTATATAAATGTGTTAAAATAAATTATGATTTTTTGCACAAAGTTTATAATTAAATCAGTGTATTCTTAAAAATTGTAGTTTTATACACGCATTGAAAACTATTATTTCATAACATAAGATTTTACACTCAAACGCTGAAACTTTAAGGGGCATAATACCTTTCGAGTTCAAAAGTCTTCTTTACAGTAGTTAATCTTTTATTCAATATTAAATAAAGAGTTCTGCTCTATTTTGAATCATATATTTTCCTTACATAAGGACTAAGGTTATAACTGTATAACTATTGGTTCTAGTTATATGAAGCAATATTTTATAAAAAAAAAATATGTACACCAAATGAAAAGGTAGAAATCCCCTCACCCACATAATAACTTTTGAAATTTGTACATTAAAAATTAATTTATGAATTAATTTTTAATTTCATGAATTACAATCTTTTAAATTATCATATTACGGGATTAGGATAATTTTCAAATTTTCAGAATTGTAAAGTACCCTATAATGCAGGTAAAAAAATGGTTTGTTTTTTGACTGAGAATTATCTGGTACTCAATAATTTGTTTATCTTTATCCTCCTCTAGTGTCTCACAATACTGTGAATGCAGTTTAGAATCATTTTGATTTCATGCAGTCAAACCGTGTGGTTATGTATAAACCACAAGTACTCAAACGAACAAACTTATTAATTTTCAAAGATATGTAACTTAAATGATAGATATTTATTGGTCTGTGAAATAGACTCTTAGACTTTTATGAAAAGAATTTGTTGTTAATACCGGTGATAAAATTTTCATTGCAACAAAAAATAATTGATTAAATTTAAAATTATCACATATGTACCTAATCAATTTTTTATACCAAATATGAAAGAAAATTTTTTACTTAATATCTAATTTCAGTGATAAAACGTATGAAAATAATGCAGATGATATTTAAATAATTTAAAATAATAAAGGATTAACTAATATGGTTAAAGAAATGACTCCATAACACAAAAAAAATATTATTTTTACCTATTTATTATGTGATAAACTTAATTATTTGATGAATTTAACTTGTTTTTCATTTGATGTATATTTTCTACGTTATTTTAAAAAATGTACTATTTGAATTGACAAAACTAAATAACTTTTTTAAGTGCCAGTTCGTTATTAAAAAATTGTAAATTCATTCTAAAAGGAGTGGAAATTTTAGTTTTAGTAGAAATGAAAAAAAGGATGTTATAATGATTATTTTAAGATTCAGAAGATAATGTATTCCCTTAAAATAAAGATTATTGAAAATGAGGTTTATTTATGGTTAATTTATAAAACCAAATAATATTTTTATACAATTATAAATTTATATATTTAAATTATAAATACATATTTATATATAACTATAAATATATATAAGTATTTGTAATTTTAATATATTTATGTAATTATTATAAATATTTATTTATATTAATATCTATTTATGTATATAAATTTTGTAAATATATATATTTACTAGATGATCCGACAGACGTTGTCCTGTGTTAACTCTGTAAATCAAAAAATTGTAAAATGTGTTTAAATAAATTGTAAATTGGAACGTTTTGATGGAAAAGTAAGGAAAAAAATTTTAATACTTAACGCCACCACACGTATATTCATCACAAATGTAATTAGATTAAAACAAAATTCCTCCGTCGCCTGTACTGAGATTCGATCCTGGGAGTTCTCGTCTTGAAGGCCGTCGCACTGACCACTGCGCCACAGATACGCTGGCCGTAAAGGCTTTTAAGTGGCATTATAATAACCTCAATAAGCACGATGGATTTAAAAAAAACATTTTCTATCAGAAAAAAATTCGAAAATAAACCATTTTCGAAGAAACTTAATTACATACACAGAATTTCATCAAAATCCGTCCAGCCGTTCAGGAGGAATTCTATTACAAACACATGGACAGAAGAACTTTATACATAAAGATAAATTTATAGATTTTCATAAATACATAAAACCAAAATATATTTATAAAACCAAAAACCCTTGTGAAAAAAAGTATTCCTGTGGTTAGTTGGGGAAAAATATTAGTGGTCTTCATCAGTGGAATTGAAAAACTGAAATTCCCACTCAGATACTTCGAACATATTCGTCTTATGCATTTTCTTCCAGTTTTCACATTGTTGCTACGGAAAAGGGGAAAGATTTTCGTTATATAGTTAATTATATGCCCCTGCTCTGTCTCTTTCAAGAGCTTGAGACATTAAACGATCTTGAGGCGAAAAATCCTCGCATCCAGTTAGCTTCAGACAATCCAGAGACTCTACTGCAAGTGGTTTAAGTAGATGTATTATTCGATGTCTCATTTGATGCGGTTGTGGAGCTTGAAGGA
>CM063506.1:39883841-39928841 GCA_032207245.1 Pardosa pseudoannulata
CCATTAGACATTGCATTCACATATAAATTAATAAATGCCCATAATATTTAAGAATATTACGTTATTTTGATTCAGACACTATATGAATATTTAATATTATTTAATGAAATCTCAAAAATGGAGCAATAATTTATAAAATCATTTCTTAATATACTGTAAGTAAAAAATCACAGAAATTAAATTAGCAAAAATGTAATGCAATACAATTATTTAAATTAGAAGCAAATTCAGTATCAGTATTTAAATTTCTATCGAGTTTTAAGTTTAAAAGCAGCCATTAAAATTTCCATAACCATACAAGAACATTTTTTCCATTCAATAAAGAAATATTAGAATAAATTACGCAATTGAGTACAAGAGGATTAAAGGGACCTAACCGATTTAAAGCTTAAACAATTTCATCATAACAAATACTTTTGATTCGTGAAAAAAAATCCTCTCATTTTAGATTGAAAGTTTTTCTAAATTTAAAACCATATATAGAAACAAATTTTCTGCGTTCTCAGAGTCGTATCGCAGAAATTAATTAAAATGTATTTCTGCATGGTCAAAACAGAAATTTTAGTTAAAACCTGAATCTCAAAAAAGATCTCAATTGTAATACTTACTTTATTTCATATAAAGAAATAACTTCGGGAGAAAAGATTAGGCGCAGACCTACCGAAATGAAAGCTTAACGACAAATCAACAGAAACAATAATTGCTGTCTATTGTAATTAGTCTTCCACTCCGTTCTCAATGTTCGTTAGATTTGCAAGTATGCTGCAAATACTGTATGTGATAAACTGCTTTTCATTTGTTATCTTAAAAATGCCAATACTCCTTTCAAATTTAAACTATACCCCTTCTTAAGAGACTTCTGCCATAAAAGCTAACTCAAATCTTCATATTCTGGAAAAGCGTATACAATGAGCTACAACATTATAAGATCACTCACCATTTAGACACTTTCGAAAAAAACTGAAATCGAAGGTTTATGTTAATTTTCGGAATCTAAGAAAAAGAAAACCGCTAGTGTTGAAGATCTACATAAGGCAAGCTGTGGGCTTTAAAATAGTTCTGTTATTGCATAGGGAGCCTAATTATACAAGCATTGTTATATTACCCACACATACACAATGTATCATTTACTTTGCAAATGCATATCACTGTATATGATACGTATTTGCAACGTACGTTACATTGTGTGCCGCATGGGTAAATATCACCCACCCCCTTTGTTTCCAGAAGGTATTTTAGAGCAATGGAGATCAAGTCTAATCCCTTGTGCTGTAGCTGCTGTATTGAAGAGAAGCCCACTCACCATATTCTGTGTGATATCAAGTTTTTTCTCGTCTTTTATTTTTGCGCATCTTGATCACTACCTTTTTAAGCCTTGGGAACTGCTGGATATTCCTGTCAGCTATCTGATGGGATTTGCCTTAGCCACTGACCTATTTTTTAAATGCTCTTAAACTTGTGTTTTCTATGGATTGAGAAAAACAAACCTCTGGTCACATTGCCCTGCTCTTGGAAAATCCCCCACTAACTGCCCAAAGGGAATATAATTTCATTTCATATGTCAGCCTACAATTACATGAGGCACTTGGTGGTTTGTCTGCTGTGCTTATTATGAGTAAATATGTACTTTTTTGTTGCACATTTTGTGGAAATTTTGTGGTGTAGATAGGTAAAAATTTGCCTATCTACATCGGATTTTTTTTAAACATCATGCTGCTTAATCCATTTTGCATTCTTTAGGGCCGTTCTCACCAAAGTCGTTTAACGGCTAACTGTGATTAATCTCAGTTTAAACGGAGAATCGCGTCTCATGATTGGTTAAAAAGGGCATTAGACCCATTTTCTGCTTTTCTTTGTTGAAAAAATTCTGAAAAACTCTTTTGTTTTATACATGTTTCATATAATTTACATTAATGGTTACTTTTCTGTGAAAATTCTCCTATAATTTTGTAACACAACTTCGTCACATTTTCGATCACCTGATGTAAATCCACCAAACAGTGTTCTTTTAATTTTCTTTTCAGCTATGAAAACAGATTCGCTTTGTCAAAAATAATCTGCAGCTAACACTGACAGTAGAGGAAATGAATTGTTTATTGGCTGTGTGTCCTCCTTATTAGTACTTCAAAACTCCAAAACAAATATTTCCTCTCCAACGTACACCTGCTTGAATGTACACGACCATTCCGGGAACTTATTGACTCTAAATCGTATTTTTGTGCAAAGTGGAATAATTGCCTGTTTGCACAACATTTTTCACCTGATAAAATCTCTTTTGCTTCCTAATCTATTTTGCAACTCTTAATATCCTTTTATAACAGTGTCGAAATTTTAAGCGGTCTTAAATTTTTGTAACTCTCAATGTAAACTACATTTCACAAGGAAGCTAAATTTTTATTTTGGCAAAAGATAAATTTAAATTTTATAAGCATGATGCTCCAGTGTGTATGACTTATATTTTTAATACTTTGCCTCAAATAACAAATATATTTTGAAACTAAAATATTATTAAATAAATTTTAACACTAAATCTACCAGGAGGGGTAAAATAATCCCCAATTTTTGTTATTTTTGCCCTTATAAAAAATGTTCTGTAGTTTTAGTGTTAAAAATTTATAAAACAAATTTTATGATAAATAAATAAAAGTATTTTAAATGCAGATAGTTCGTTTCTAAAGGTACCATGCTCATTTAAATTTTATTACTAAACAATGTGGTGTTTATTATTTGCAAATAGTCCAAGGAATAATTTTTAATCTTTTGAAGGCATCAACTTAAGGAATAAGAAACTAAAAATAAAATATTTTCAACCAATCATTATTTAATAAGATACGAATGATTAATCATACTTTTAAGAATAAATTCACTTTTCAAGGTATAAATTATTATTTAAATAGAAAATATGCAGAAAAATGCACATTTTTGCCACTTAAAAATGAAATTAGAATTCAAATTCTCCGAAGCATTGACAGATATAACTCTCTTCAGTTATCATAATTTAATTAGAAAGAGACAAAAAAAAGAATAGAAAACGAAGAACTACTTATGCCCGCAGATGGAACTGCTGAGAAAAAAATATTGTCAAGCTAATAAAATGAATGTAAATTACGTGTCAGAGAGTGTCAAAATTTATGATTAAGGGAAATTACGATTTTTCAATTAAAAAAGGTGGAAGATGAAAAAAAATCTTTAAAAGGATTAGCGAAATGTGATATTTATTTAAATCTGTCACGAACTTAGTACTGAATTTGTAATATAGTTGTGTCTTTATATACTTATTAATTTTAGAACTAAAAAAAATCATATATATATTGTACACACATATTTTAAAATTAAAATCTGTAGTCTAGTTATAATTTCATTTCTTTAATTTTATTGTAATATAATTCACATAATATTAAGCATGCATATTTTTATCACACTTTTGTTGAAATCGGTTTTGAAATGGTGTTCACTGTGGGACAATTTAATTATCCTATTACGATATGTATATTTGATGAGTTATGGTTAGCAAAATTCAAAGCGAGTTCGAAAACGTTCGAAATCCACCCCTTCCCCCCTTTTAGAATGTTTAATGCCATTATTTCAAGCTCTGTTGTCCCCGGTTAAGAGCAGAATATTAAATTTATTAATTTACCACATAATACATAGATAAAAGTAACATTTTTTTCTAACATTATGACGTCATTCCTTTAACCATCTCCTGAAATCATCTCTTATTTTAAATTATTTAAATATCTTCTGTATTATTTTTATACGTTTTATCACTGAATTTAGAAATTACGTAAATAATTTTCTTTTATACTTGTATTAAACAATAGATTAGGTACATATGTGCTAATTTTAAATTTAATCATCGATTATTTTTTGTTGCAATGAAAATTTTATCATCCGTATTCACAACAAATTATTTTCATAAAAGTCTAGGAGTCTATTT
Organism: Pardosa pseudoannulata; assembly: GCA_032207245.1. Taxonomy (NCBI): domain Eukaryota; kingdom Metazoa; phylum Arthropoda; class Arachnida; order Araneae; family Lycosidae; genus Pardosa; species Pardosa pseudoannulata. The sequence goes on from CM063506.1 coordinate 39,887,779, forward strand.
CATGTACTAACAAATATCTAGCGTTTAAGTTATATATATTTGAAAATTAAGAAGTTTGTTCGTTTGTGTGTTTGTTTTTTATACATAACCACACGGTTTGCAATCGATTCGCTCAATTTTGGACATCATTCATATATACCGACAAATAATCACTGTGAATATTAAAACCTCTGCTCTCCATCCTATCACGTAATATGACAAGATAAATTCAAGTTGGCAACTGAATATGGTCAGTGACGAGAAACAAATTATGGAGCGTGTACCAGATAATTCTCAGCGAAAAAACATACCATTTTTTTACCTGCCTTATAGGGTACTTTACAATTCTGGAAAATTAAAAATTTTACTGATCTCGTCCTATGACAGGCTATATGCTAGTTCTGAATAAAATTAATTAAGTCTGAACATAATTAAATAATAAGTTAGTTTGGTTTGGTTTGGAGTGCTACGGTCTACTTTTTGCAACACGAGGGCTAATGAGACCGGGACCTACAGCTTAAAGCCGATTCCGAACGGCTACGAACATCCATGCCTCTGTGGGATTCGAACCCACGAACTCCGGTACCGAAGGCCAGCACCCTAACCAATCGGCCATCGTTCGGCCCGAAATAATAAGTTAGATTTAAGACTCTATATATCATAAGTAAAAATGTTTAAAACGATTCAACCATCTTTAATAATGTGCAACAAATATAGTATTTATATTCAGAAAATATTTATTTCATATTTTAATAGCATAATAGGTATAATTAAAATTCTATTTAATATTTAAAATAAGTATTGGGAAAAAATGTGGGGTTTTAAATTAAAGTTTTATTTTTTAATGATTCTCCGAAATTTAAAGTTTAGTTGTAAAGTCTTGAAATTTATATTAGGACTGTTGTAGTGCCTCATTTTTCCATAGAAATCTTCACTGTAAACAATGAATAACATCATTATATTGGATATTACTTCTACTGGTTACCTCTACAATAATAAAACAAAGACATTATAATAATGCCACATAAAGACTCAATGCCAACGCGCTCAGTGGCCGAATAGTGAAAGCACGAGATCCAGACCCGAAGATTGTGGGTTCGATGCTAGGTATGGCGGTTGATCCAAAGCATCGATTTTTAATTTTAAAATGTTGTTTATTGTTGCTTCATGTTCTCGAACGTTCTAGATCTCTCTATAATATGTAAATTAGTTATTTCTCGAATATTCTGTTTGGGTATAAAAGCTGATACCCACTAGTTGTAAGCAACTTCTCGATCTTGTAAAGTTGCTAGTTGCTACTTAGCTTCAATAAATACGTCTGTTAAGTTAAACGATGTGTTCATTCAAATCTTCGTGACAATATTCATATATAATTGTAACAGTGATTTCACGGTAGTTGAAACAATACTTCTATAGCCCATTTAATGAAAAAATATATAAAACTATTAATTACAGATAATAAAGTATGGAGTAAAATAAATATTGTAATTGTGTGAAATGTCGGTTATAACGAAATAGCTATGTACTGAAAGCTTAAAGGATATAAACGCTGCAGGTGTTTTCCAGATGGCAGTACTTGGGTTCTATTAAAACAACACTATATACTTAAAAACGAAACTAATTTTCATACTTGTAGGGAATTTGAAATGATAATTCTTATGACGTATACTATTAAAATTAGAAATGGTATGTGATTTAATACGTCTACAAAGAAGCCATGTTGTGCTCACATACGATTTTCTAATACACATACGATCTTATGTTCGCATTATAATGAATAATTTATTAATTATTCATTAATTATAAGCAAAATCTCATGTGTTAATTTTAAAAATTGTAATATAATTTTAAAAAAATCGATAAAATAATTTTATTTCAATTTATTAGGAATTTTATTATTAAATTGAATTTATTATAATTCTGAAATCTTTTCCCTCCTGTTTCCTTTACAATTATATTTTCTTGTTTTAACATTTGTTTTATAAAACTAATTTTGAAGCTGTTTGAGACATTTTATGACAAGCTGAAACTTTTTAATAAATAATCATTAATCTTTAGATAAGATTTTCTAAACTTTATGTTCTCATTATAATGATTAATTTCATTAATTATTCATTGATTATAAGCATATATATAACAGTATAACAAATATATAAGCATACATATGTATATATAAGTATATATATATATATATATATATATGTATGTATGTATATGTATATGTATATATATGCACATATGTATGTATATATATGTGTATGAATGAATATATATGTATATATTATTTAAAAAATGAATTAATGTTAAAAATTATAACATAATTAAAAAAATCAAAAAATTAATTTCATTTAAATTTATTAGGAATTCTATTAAATTGAATACATTAAAATTCTGAAATGTTTTCCCGTTTTTTTTACAATTATGTTTTCTTCATATTTTTTTAATAATTTGTTTTATAAAACTAATTTTGAAGCTGCCTGAGACATTTTATGACAAGCTGAAACTTTTTTATAAATAATCATTAATCTTTAGATGATTTTCTAAACTTTGTGTTCTCATTATAATGATTAATTTCATTAATTATTCATTGATTATAAGCATATATATAACAGTATAACAAATATAAAAGCATATATATATATGTATATATAAGTATATATATATATATATAGATAGATAGATAGATAGATAGATATAGATATATAGATATATAGATATATATATGTATGCACATATGTATGTATATATATATATGTGTGTGTATGAATGATTGCATATGTATATATTATTTTAAAAATGAATTAATGTTAAAAATTCTAACATAACAAAAAAATCGAAAAATTAATTTCATTTAAATTTATTAGGAATTCTATTAAATTGACTTCATTAAAATTCTGAAATGTTTTCCCGTTTTCTTTACAATTATGTTTTCTTCATATTGTTTTAATAATTTGTTTATAAAACTAATTTTGAAGCTGCCTGAGACATTTTATGACATGCTGAAACTTTATAATAAATAATCATTAATCTTTATCCTTTTCTTATTGAAAATGTAGCATTTAGCTACACTAACGAGAACAAGATATATCATGTAAAAAAACATTAGAAGATCACTTAAACTGTCCAATCTTTTAAGTTTCTTCAGCAAAATACCTTCAAAAAAGCGTGTAATAAAGTTTCAGAATAATTAGTTTTACAGAAAATGCATGAAAATCATCTTGCTTTTTGTCTGCTTTTTCCCGAAAAAAACTTTTTTTCATGTCAATATTTTATGCTAAAAGACTTTGTCCATTTATTACTCGTATTAATATATCGCGCCATTTTTTTTTCGGCCAGAAGTCAATGTTTATTTCTTCAAAAGAAAAAGTTTCAGCATTTTGTCAAAATCTCCAGGCAACAACTTTTTGCTGAGCTTCTTACGGCCATAACCTGAACATGTTGTACATTATCTGTTCATAGTGTTCTAATTCTTTTTGCAAAACAAGCAATTTGTTCAGCTGACATTTAACACTGCTGTGTTTAGAAGAAAATAATTTTTGTTTATGATGTGTTTTTCTCTTTTACTTTGTTCTTTGAAGTTATTAAGAAAGCTGTTTCCTTGTTCTTAGTGCTTCACTTAACATTTAAAAAATAAACGATTTATTTTTATGCCGTTTATTATCTCAAAACTTTTAAAATCACAATCAATTATACATAATGAAATAATTTTGTTAATATATAAAGTATCCTAACTTAAATGTATACAATATCCTAATCCGCAAGAGTAAACTTTTCTTTTTAGTAATAATTATCACAGCTATGGTTAACTGGACTATAACCGAATAGTAAAGTGCGGCTTTTTATATACCCATAAATTCAAATACTTTAAAAAATAGGTGCCAGTGCTTTTCTTAACATTTAAAAAATAAACAATTTATTTTTACGCCGTTTATTATATCAAAACTTTTAAAATCACAATCAATTATACATAATGAAATAATTTTGTTAATATATAAAATATCCTAACTTAAATGTATACAGTATCCTAACCCACTAGAGTAAACTTTTTTATAGTAATAATTATCACAGCTATGGTGAACTGGACTATAACCGAATGGTAAAGTGATGCTTTTTATATACCCATAAATTCAAATACTTTAAACAGTAGGTGCCAGTGCTTTTCTTAACATTTAAAAAATAAACAATTTATTTTTATGCCTTTTATTATCTCAAAACTTTTAAAATCACAATCAATTATTCATAATGAAATAATTCTTTGTACATTTTTGCTTAAATATATACAGTATCCTAACCCGCAAGAGTAAACTTTCCTTTATGGTAATCATTATCACAGCTATGGTTAACTGGACTATGACCGAATGGTAGAGTGCTGCTTTTTAGGTACCCACATATGCAAATGCTTTAAACAGTTTAATCAAAACTTTTAAAATCACAATCAATTATTCATAACGAAATAATTCTTTGTACATTTTTGCTTAAATATATACAGTATCCTAACCCGAAAGAGTAAACTTTCCTTTATTCTAATCATTATCACAGCTATGGTTAACTGGACTATGACCGAATGGTAGAGTGCTGTTCTTTAGGTACCTGTAAAAATAATGTTACGTTGGCCTATTGTTTGAGAAAGAAATTAAAACTCATTAAGAAACACATGGAAAATAGGTCTTGATTAAATGATAATATACAATTAAATAAATGCCTAAGGAATACATCTGGAATCAACTTATCATTTGTAGATCGAAGTCTGCTATCTAGTCGGCGCCGGTCCTAAAAAAATGGCGAAGCTTTCTTTGCAAAGGGTTCTTCCACAAACCGTTGACACCAGCTGTTCACCCTTTTTTCTTCTTGTCACAACCTCTTCCACTCAAAATATTTTCGACTGCTCGAGGAAACAAAACATGAGTCCACTCCAGAAAGGGGGGAGGTTAAAATTCCCCAAATGAACAGACACCTCTATTGGCTGGGAGAAGTCCAAAGTTTCTCTGCATTCAAATCGGTCCTGCCCCGACATGTCCCCGACGAAGACCCACGGGGAGCTGAACCAAATGTAACTTATTCTTACAGTACCCACAAATTCAAATGCTTTAAACAATAGGTGCCAGTGTTTTTTTAACATTTAAAAAATAAAATATTTATTTTTATGCCGCTTATTACCTCAAAACTTTTAAAATCACAATCAATTATTCATAATGAAATAATTCTGTTGCGTATTGTTGCTTAAATATATACAGTATCATAACCCTCAATAGTAAACTTTCCTTTATGGTAATTATTATCACAGCTATGGTTAACTGGACTACAACCGAATGGTAGAATGCTGCTATTCAGGTACCCTCAAAATCAAATGATTTAAACAGTAGGTCCCAATCTCATTAGCTCCCCTGTAGAAAAAAAATTCTGTAACGCTAAAAGTTATACTATAATTTTGATAAAAGCATTTTTCTCACTTGTAATTAAACAGAGTGTTATAAATTATGTATTAGAATAAATGCATATTCCTAATCCTTCTCGCAGTTCAAGCTTCGGTAGCGCAGTCGGCAAAGGCAATGCTCTCGTAACTGAAAGTTTGCGGGTTAGGAGATTGAGCATCGAAGTTCCACCGTGTTCGTTAAAGATGACCGGGGAACATAAAATATGTTCTTGGTCACAATGTCTTCCAAGTTCTTAATCGATATTTCTGGGAATGTCAAGCCAAGCTTATGGATCTTCTGCTTGGTACCTGCTTCTAAATTACATGGACCCACTTGAGCATAAGTCAAACTTTCACCCTAGCGGTACTCGTTAGAACGAAAGTCGTAACCCTTTGCCTTAACACGAGTAGCGTAGGGCACAATCGGGCTTGGTTTCACCAAGTGGCATCAGAAACAACAATAGAGCGGCAGTTGCTCAGCCGGCGTAGGTTCGACAATCGAGCTTTCGTGTTTGGTAACAATAGTTGGGGTACCTAAAACAGTTCCGTAGTCCCAATGTCCTCCAAGTTCAAACGATACCTTTGGAGGTGATAAGATAATCCAAAAACACCACAAATTAATAAAAATAAAATTTGACGTCAGTTTTGTAGCCCAAACTAACTATACATAAAACCGAAGTAATTTAAACAACTATAAACACAAGAATATATGTAAATATTTTTTAATCCAAATACTACTCAACGATAACTCAATGTCACTTAAGAACTGTACTACTTAATCAGTGTTACTTCGGATGTTTGAAACTGATTTTTTTCTAGTATTATTTTACACTGAGGTGAACTAAGAAAGAAGATTTAAATAGATTTAAATAAGAAGACCACAATGTTCTGATTAAAGTAAAAAGAACTAAACGGACAATATTTTTACTTATCTGAACAATTACATAATCGTCTTAACAAATCAAAGCCACTCTATCAGTTATTGTTAAAATAATCGTTACTATTTTCTTCCTTGTACATAAACTTCATTAGTCTGCATGGTATCAGGTGATTGAAAACTAACAACCGTTTCTAGATCGTTTTTTATGCTAATTCTAGAACTGTGTTTAATTTTCTTCTATGACGTACAGATTTTTTTTTGTTTTGTTTTTTATCCCTCGATGGTAAAAAACAAAACATCTGGGCTCAGGATAATAAAATTACTATCGTCTCAAAGCTCAACGTTTGAAACAGTATCCTATTTATCTACCTCCTCCATTTATGTGACTAATTTATCTACCTCCTCCATGATGACATTAAGTTATGATAAATTACTATTTATAGTAACAATAAGTATAAGATTTATGTAAATAAAATAATATATAAATTCAAATTCATAATAACATCTCCAAATTTAAACTTTTATGTAGCTTTGTTGCATTGTTCCTAAATATATTCTATGTATTAGACTTAAGTTACAGTATGTAAACCAAGGTTTTCAGTAATATTTTTCATACAATTAATAATACAACGAATTTAAGCAGAGCTTTAGACTTCTATAAAAAATAAACTAAGAATAAAAAATGAATTATCATAATTTTTTGCCTCTGTTCTTAATTCATTTAAAGTGAGAAATATTATTAATTATGAAAATCAAAAATCTTAATTTGGAAAAATTAAGTTCTTTCAGAAGTTAATTGCTTTGACAATTGACTCCGACACAACATTAAGATTTATCTTATTAACATAAACTTTTTTTCGTGACAATTCCTTTTCCTAATAAAATATTTCTTTATGCTTATACCTTTTCCAAATTGGATTTCGGTTAATTATTATTTTATGTTGACATTCGAAATGGTGCCGCAAGGTTGTTCTCAGCACAATTAAAGAAACTTGAAGCCTTTCGTGTTAATAATTTACCTTTTTTTATGGCTTGACACAGGAAAGGGGAAAAGAAAATTCATTTATTCAAATTGACAGAAATAAAATATTCATTTCATTTGAGAGCGTGACAGTTTTTAGAGTCTTTTTTTCATGCTACCACCTTGATATTCTTTGCATAAGTATAATCCATGTTAATTTACTTCATTTGTCCGCTCACATTTGCGCAGTTTTGGAATTAAATTTATTTGAGGACACCTTGATCCTTTTCATTTTATGTGCTTATACATATGCAGGTATGTTATAATTCTTTCATCTAATTTTTGATTTTTCGTTGTTTTTAAGCATAAAAAAAGGTATTACATACATAAGCATACAGATACATATCTTTTTCTTTGTATATATATATATATATATATATATATATATATATATATATATATATATATATATATATATGTACATATATATATGGATATATATATGTATATATATATATATATATATATATGTATATATATATATGTATATATATATATATATATATATATATATATATATATATATATGTAAGTATATATATATGTATATATATATATAATATATATAAATATATATATATATATAAGTATATATATATGTGTATATATATATATATATATATATATATATATATATATATATATATGTATGATATATATATATATGTATATATATATATAATATATATATATATATATATATAATATAAATATATATATGTACATATATATATATATATATATAAATATATATATATATATATATATATATGATATACAAACAGATTTACGTAATATTATGGTTAATGGCACAAAATTCCGTACAAATTGTTTATATAATACCCATAAAGGTTTTGCTGTGGATTTGGATTCCTTCATATACCGAATGGCTATCAAATATAGTATCCCTACTTTTGTTTTTAATAAGTGGAAACATTCGTTTATCAAGTTTTTTAACCATTATTACATTACAGATGATAATATCTCGTTTATTTCACTATCGAAGTTAACACCCTATATAGTTGAATTACAAAGTAATTTTGTTATTTCTTATGTTGATAAAGTGTCTCAAAACTACGCGATCATGTGCAAAAAGTTTTATTGTGAATATCTGGCAGGTTTATATAATAACAAAGACATATATTGTAGTGTTAATTATTCCCAAATCCATCTTGAAAACAGAATCAAGGCTCTATATAAACGTGCTGGTCTTAATATTAAACATATAAAATTCCCATATTTAGTTATCATTCCAAAATTTCACAAAAAACCAATAAAATTTCGTCCAGTTACTATAGGCTACAATACTTACCTTAAACATGCAAATGAACGACTTTTAGGTATTCTTAATCATGTGTATATAAAAATTAAAAAAGATGGATGCTATATAGTGGGTAATAGTTTTGACGTATAAACAAACTTAAACAACATGATAATCTTGTCAATTTTCGAAGTTTTGATTTTTCTGATCTTTTTAATTCTATAAACATTAAGGATTTATATATATAATTTTAAATAGATGAAAGGTACTCTATTAGAATATTAACATTTTCCAAATATAAAGCTTTGTTAAATTTGGTTTTAAGCGAGACTTATTTGTTTAATGGTAATGATTTTTTACAAACAAATTCATGGTATTCCTATGGAGGAGGATGCTCATCCATTTGGCAGATTTATATCTTCACACTTTTGAAATCACTACTATTAAAGGAAGCTTTATTTCAGATACGTGGATGATATTTTAATCGGTTTTTTTCAGTTATATGGATTTGAACTAGGTTTTTATCCAGATGGATTAGAATTAATTGAAATTGTTAAGAATGAAGATGGCTAGTTAAATTTTTTGGATATAATTTTAAATATTACTAATAGTAAAGTTCAATTTAAATTATTTGATAAAATCGATGGTTATTTATTTAATATTAACAAAATTTCTTCATGGCAAACTTGTTTACACAAAAACATTAAACGTAACATAATCATTAACTTTTTAGTTAGGTGCAATAGACTTAACTGCGACGTCGATGTTTTGGATCAACATATTATACAATACATACAACAGGCTCTCAGTAGTGGATTTCCTCCTCGTTTTTGATCAACATTTTAAACAATCATTTCAATTTAACTATAACCGAATGCTACAATAGATTTTTTTCTGTACAGCTGAGTGGTATTTAACGATAAGTAGCAGTGTTTCGTATGCTGATTCTGGCTTTTTGCTGTATCATTGTTTTTCTGGATGTTCTTCTATTTTGTTATCTCATCTATAATTGGCTTACTTTTATGGATTTTGTGTGATGTTTCCGACGTCTGGGAGAGTTGATGCATCGTAAAAACTAGTTTTAACCAGAGTGGGGGGTCTCAACTCCCCCCAGTCATTTCGAAACATCATATCACTGGTTATATATGGTCCACATATGAGGTTCTAATTTTTTATTTTTTATTTTTCTATTTTTTTCTATTTTTTCTATTTTATCTATTTACAGTCATTTATATATATATGTATATATATATATATATATATATATATATATATATATATATATATATATATATATATATATATATATATATACATACATATATATATGTATATATATATATATGTATATATATACAAACATTTTTCCTATTTTAGGGTATAATATTCTGGGTTAAGGTTAAATGTTTTAAAAAGATACATTCTAGATTAAATAAAAATGTTTAATCTATTTAAAACTGTAAAATAGTCCGATATTCCCGCGGGAAAATTCATTTAGAAGTAAGAAAAGGAATTACAACTAAAATTCTACCTAAATTCTAACTTAATTCTAAACTGAATCTTTATCTTGTTTTTGGATTCTGAATTTCACGATCAACTTGTTAATCTAAGAAATGTCTGGATTTACATTCCTGGGATCCAAATTTATTTCTACAGTTTTCAAAAACTATAGTGTTTTTTCTTTAAAAGAACTTGATGATATAGAGCAGTGGATGGACAAACTTTTTCAGCCGCCGACCAAAAATCAAAAGAACATAAGTTTGGTGGGCCAAGATAATTTTTTTTTAATTTTAAAAACAATATACAAATACCTAACGGTTTAAATACGTCAAGGAGATGAATGAAATTGCGATTTCATTTTTAAAAGTTCCTTATACTGGGGTTCGAAGTGAGATGTACTGATTTTAAGGAACGATGTTAAACTCTTATCTGTCAGTCTAATTCTGAAATTATTCTTTCTAAGTTTTAAAGTTGAAAACACTTGTTCACAAATAAGAAGCAATTATACCGCTGATCTTCTGGGAATGAGATAATAAATTTGGGATATAATATTTAAGCAAAGTAGAAAAGAAGATGGATATATAATATATAAATATATGTTTCTTTTAATTTGCCTCTAACCGGCAACTTTAAATTCTATCCGCGGGCCGGATAACACCTTCCAGCGGTCCGGAGTTGGTCCACGGGCCGTAGTTTGCCCATCCATGGAAAAGAGCCATCTATATGGATTAGACTTTGAGATATTTACCACGAAACAGTTCATTCCGCAATAGTAAAACAAAAAAGAAAAAAAATATATATAAGAATAATCACGAGCCATTTCTGAATGAAATCCGAATGCTTAAAACAAATTAAATCAAATTCCTGGAAGAGGGTAGTATTCTGCATGCTTTTTATAGTTTTAAAGTAAGGAAAAAGTTTAAAGCTAGCGAAATTATAGTTTTATTTAAATAAATTGTATATCTTACTACACTCAAATATTCCGATGTTTAACTTAGGTTGTTAGTCATATGTATATACTTTTGTTAGCCATTGCGTTTCTTTAGAAAATTTACTGGATCATCTCAAATGTAACTCCTCACTAACCACAGACTATGCTTTGGGGAATGTTTCAGAAGAAACGAAGACTTACCCTCCCCTCCTGGGGAGAGATGATCCATTACGTTTCCCTAAATGAGAGTTTTAAAGGGGAGTGCAAACATGATCTGTTAAATATTTTCTCCGCCTTTCTAAAGAACCTAAACCTAATGGACAGTTGGACCAAGTAAAGTCCCACCTTAAGAGGTTTTATGCCTAGGTATGCAAGGTGGACTTGGAAATTGCCGAAAGTGTATCTGTTCCATAGAATAAGTCTTTTACACCTAATAAAACGATACAAAAGTATTGAAAACCTTTCAAATTGTTTCAAAATTGGCTATAAAATTATGAAATAATTCGTATTAATTTGTTATAAAAATATGTATAATATTTAAAACGTTAAAATTTTGGAAAAAAAAGTCATATATATGTCTGTATATATATATATATATATATATATATATATATATATATATATATATATATATATGTGTGTGATGTGTGTGTGTGTGTGTGTGTGTGTAATCCAAAAAAATGTAAAAAACTGCTGGACACATAAGAGCCCCTATTATTCTTACTTGCCGGGTAGATGGGCAAGGAGAAAGCTAAAACAACTTATAGAAATAACGATGACGCAGTCTCGCAAACATTGAAGAGAATGTCACAAGTCTAATTAGAACTTTATTTCAGAGCTGCTAAACCGGACATCTTTATTAGTCAGCGACAAACAAGAAAAAGATATAAAAATCACTCTGATCGAACAAAGGTGCACCCAAGAGTGGAGACAGAAAGAATTTTCACAAGGAACAAGAAACTTACTCAGCGAATTTAAGTGTTAAGATCAGAAAACCTTGGAACCATTTGCCGGTGACAGCTGGAAAACGTGTTGAATAGACAAAAATCTTGCATCTATAGGAAAGAAAGATTTGGAAAATGTATCGAAAGAATTTTAAGTCGAAGACGCTCCTTTGATTAAAACATTTAGAGGCTGGGAAAAATATTTTAAGGAATTAGAATGGGAGAGAGAAGGTTTTTAAGGAAATATTAAAGTAAAATAATTTTGATATATTGTATATATATATATATATATATATACATATATATATATATACATATATATGTATACATATATATATATATATATATATATATATATATATATGTGTGTGTGTGTGTGTGTGTGTATATATATATGTATATATTATATATATGAATATTTTTTATACATACATATAATATATATATATATGTATATGTATGTGTGAGTGTGTGTGTGTGTGTTGTATGTGCATATGCCTAATGTTATGTGGCATGACAGCTTACTTTAGAATATAGGTATTAATATGGGTTAGAGACTTCATTCTATAGAATTAACTAACATTTCAGAAATCTTTCTGATATCAAATGTTTGAAATTTCATTAAATATAGAAAAAGACTAGAAGAAAATGAAATTACAGCAAATTAATCAGTAAGAAGGACCTAAGTGTTTAATTATATGAATGATATTAATTCAGTCTATAGATGATAAAAGTAATATTTAGGCTTATTGTGAGCAAAATTTCCATAAATCTAACCGATAGTAATAAAGTATTGTTATAATTTCTTCAATAATTATTCTCCTATTTTTTTATTGAGATCATTTTAAAATAGTTTCCTAATCTTATAGCACAATAAACAAGTCTTGATTGTTGAAGTAATTTTTGTATAATTTAGTAAGTATTTAAAAATTAATGTTATATTGATAAGTGAAATCAATTCGAATCTTTGCCCGAGACATCTGAAAGAGGTTAAAGTTATGAGTTATAACACTAAATCTATTATAAGAATTCAAGCTTGAATTATTAAGAATAAAAAAATTAATTAAGTAAACACATCAATATTTTTTATTTCTTTCAGTCTATATTTATACCCGGCGGATTTCTTAGTTTCAAAAACATTTTAATTATTCTTAGTTTAGGGTATAATATTCAGGATTAGGGTTAGATGTTTTAAAAAAGATTCTAGATTAAATTAAAATGTTAAATATATTTATAACTGTAAAATAGTGCGATATTCCCTAGTTAAAATGAATTTAGAAGTAAGAAAATGAATTACAACTAAAAATTCTACTTAAACTGTTTCTATTTATGTTAGGCCAATAAACACATGCTTTTATAACATGTGGATTTTCTTTGGTAGGTATGAAATTCCTTAAACCCTTACGGTATGATTTAATAATGAAAAACTGTGCATGAAATAACCATTTAATTTTTATTTAAAAAACTTGTTTCATTTTACAATTCTTACATATTCTTAATTAAAATCCACTTTTTACATAGTGTTAAATAATATCAGAAACAGTAAAATTAAGAAAATATCAAAGCAAAACATTAATAAGGTATACAGAAAATAGTCTTCAAGCTAGTGGTACTTTTCAAAACAAAGTGCAAAGGAATTCTTAATTGTTTACACCGCCAAGAATTTGATTCACTTTTAATTTGATTCTTGTAACACACACGGCATTTCTCAGTAGGTTTTCTTTTATTCTGACTCATTAATTTGGCAATGACTTGTACCAAGTAAACAATATACAATAGTGACTTGTGATTATCACAAGTGATAAAAGTGTTGCCAAATTCAGTACACTAGAAATTTTAAACTAAATTAATTATCATATTTAACAGTAACTTTAATCGCATGACGAGTGTAGCTCGTCATTGTGCGGTATGGAATGAAAAACTAATGACGAGCTAGACTTGTCATTTTACCGGAAGGGGTTAAAGCAAATTCCGAACCACTACGGATGCCAGAGTGTATTTTAGGAATCCAACATATTGTTGTTGTTGTCTTATGCCACTTGGTCAAACCAAGCACGATTGAGCCGGAGACTACTCGTATTAAGGCGAAGGGGCCTTTCGTTTTGACGATCACCTCAAGGGTGAAAGTACAACTTATGTTCAAGTGGATCCACTTAATTTGAAGCAAGGACCAGGCAGAAGACCCATAGGCTTGACCTGCCACCCCCAGAGGTATAAATTGAGAACTTGGAGGACATTGTGACCACGAACCTATTTTACGTGTCCCAGTCACCTTTAATGTACCGGGCGGGTCTTAGATCGACTTTGGTTCAGAACCCGTAACCCTCCAGTTACAAAAGTGTTGCCTTTGCCGACTGAGCTACCGCGGTTCATCGAACAGTTTGTCTCTGGTACCAAAGAACAGAGCCGTATGTGTCTGACGCCCATCTAAATATCATATGTTTTAATTCAGCTCTAACTCTCATTATCAACTCTAAAAGCAAATAAATATCTTTATAATTTTTTTAAATTGTCATAAACATCTTACGGGTAAATTATTTTCTCTGAAATACATTTGATACTACCGAAGAAAAAGAAAATAAACTCCTAGAAATTTTATTTGAATGTCGAATTACATTTTAAAAACTTCTCAGGGCATCTGTTAATAGAAAACATAAAAAAACTACAATTTTTCTTTACTCGGAGCTTGATTGGTCCAAACCTGCTTTCCTCTCCACATCATTTCTCTGTTTTGACTTTAATTGAAATTAGTAGAAACTCCCCAATCTTCAGGTAACAAGTCCCCCAGAAAGTCAGACATCACAAAGAAATAATTGAGCAAAACACAATTTTCAAAAAGAAATGAAAAACATAATTATAAAAATCGGAACCTAGCAGGCGGCGAAAAACTTCCAACTCACGTTAATACAATAAATCCAAGCATTGTGTCAGACTGCATTGTGACTGTCGAAAACAAATGATTCTAGAAATAATTCTATTTTCCCAAATGACGAACTTTCGCTGTTGTGATTAATAAAGTTTCGCTCTTTTAAATAGATTTGCAAAACGCGTAAAAGAAAAGAAATGGGAAAATTACTTCATACTAATGTAATAATTGTTTTTCTACATCTTTTTTTGTTACGCTACTTTGCAAGTAGATGACATACCTTAAAGAGTCAGTTAGTTTTCTGAGGTGACGCCTTTTCTAATATTTTTCTTCAAGACGAAGGTTTTAGTTTGGCTTCCTCCGTTATTTTTGTGTTTAAGAAGCGTAGTATTGTTTAATAAGATCCATATTTTTTCAAATATTTAATGCCCTTTTTTAACAAAATAATATTTCCATCATCAGTCAGCTTCTAAAGAAATTTCCTTTTGTTTTTTTCATATTTTAATAGCATCTTGTATTGTTGATTTGTTTATGCAACTTATCATTTTTCGCATTGCTATAAAACAAGACGAATTGTTTTACAATTGATAAAGGAATGTACAATTTATGTTAAATTGATAAAACAAAGCAATTATTGTACGGCATATAATATTACAAAAAGTTATAAAACTAGAAAAGAAATTTTGGTTACATATGATCTTTGTTTCAAAATATGAGCACACATAATTCCGTGAAGTATTTGCCTTATCAAATTTAATATAGCTGCGTAAATAAGTCCTTATGCTAAAACTCATCAGCAAAAACGTGTTTGATAAAAAATATTCCATCTGTTTTTGCTGATTTTGCATATGACAGATGTATTTATAATTTTTATTAGTAGTTATAGACTAAATCATTTGTAAGTTTCAAGTTAAATATCGAAGTGATATTTAAATTGCTTATATATACTTTATGCACATACATACAAATATTATATTATATTACACTATTATATTACGTTTTTATACACTTTATGATTTACCTGAATATTACAAAACCAGAAAAAAAGGTATGGTAGACTTTTATAATCTGTTATCCTCCGTAGATTACATAGTCTTTGATATAGCCTTTTTTTTACATTTGTTTTTAGTTTGGGTCATCTAATTTTGGATTATCCTAAAATAAATATAATAAAAACCATTATTCTTCTACAAAACTGCAAATATAGTAGAGTTGGAAGGGAATAAAGTATAGAAGGGATTAAAATATAGAAAAAGACTAGAAGAAAATGAAATTATAAAGTCCGTCAAGTGTAAAGTCCATCAAGAAATTATCTGCTTACTAAGATAACAAGTAATTATATCATTCAGAAATAACAGTAATTGAAAATCGTTACGTAAAATCATATTCATGATTTCATAATGCAGTTTTATATAACAGTTGATACTACATTTACTTCGGCATAACTTTATTAAGGACTGCAGCGGGATATTACCATCAATAATCTTGAATAGATAAAACTCGAATAGATAATATCGAATTAACTCCCGAGAGTATGCCAATCCTTAGTTATAATAAAGTCGTATAGAGGTTTATATGTAAACACATACCCACACACTTATATATTATATGTGTGTGTGTATAGATAAAACTAGAAAAGAAATTTTGGTTACATATGATCTTTGTTTCAAAATATGAGCACACATAATTCCGTGAAGTATTTGCCTTATCAAATTTAATATAGCTGCGTAAATAAGTCCATATGCTAAAACTCATCAGCAAAAACGTGTTTGATAAAAAATATTCCATCCGTTTTTGCTTATTTTGCATATGATAGATGTATTTATGATTTTTTATTAGTAGTTATAGACTAAATCATTTGTATGTTTCACGTTAAATATCGAAGAGATATTTAAATTGCTTATATATTTTTATGCACTTAATACCAATATAATATTATATTACACTATTTTATTACATTTTTATACACTTTATGATTTATCTGAATATTACAAAACCAGAAAAAAGGAACTGGTAGACTTTTATAATCTGTTATCCTCCGTAGAGTACATAGTCTTTGATATAGCTTTTTTTTACATTTGTTTTTAGTTTGGGTCATCTAATTTTGGATTATCCTAAAAATATATAATAAAAAACCATTATTCTTCTACAAAAGCTACAAATATAGTAGGGTTGAAAGAGAATAAAATGTTTACACTTCATCAATAAATTATCTATTTACTAAAATAAGAAGTAATTCTCTCATTCAGAAATAACAGTAAACTGAAAATCGTTATGTTAAATCATATTCATGATTTCATAATGCAATTTTATACAACAATTGGTACTACATTTACTTGGGCATAACTTTATTAAGGACTGCTGTGAGATATAATCATCAATAATCTTGAATAGATAAAACTCGAATAGATAATATCAAATTAACACCCGAGAGCATGCCAATCCTTAGTTTTAATAAAGTCGGATAGAGGTTTATATGTAAACACACACGCACACACACACACACACACACACATATATATATATATATATATATAAATATATATATATATATATATATATATATATATATATATATATATATATACATATATATATATATACATATATATGTGTGTGTGTGTATATAGATAAAAATAGAAAAGAAATTGTGGTTACATATGATCTTTGTTTGATTATATGAACATACATAATTCCATGAAGTATTTGTTTTATCAAATTTAAGATAGCTGCGTAAATAAGTCCATGTTCTAAAACTCATCAGAGAAATCGTGTTTCATAAAAATTATGCCATCTGGTTTTGCTTATTTTGCATATGATAGATATATTTATGAGTTTTTACTAATGGTTATACACTAAATCATTTGTAAGTTCCATGTTAAATTTCGAAGTGATATTTAAATTGCTTATAAATGCTTTATGCACTTATATACAAACATTATATTATATTATACTATTATTTTACGCTTATATACACTTTATGATTTATCTGAATATTACAAAACCAGAAAAAGAGGTATTGGTAGACTTTTAGAATCTGTGATCCTCGGTAGAGTACATAGTCTTGTGATATAGCCTTATATCTTTAATTTGGCTCATCTAATTTTGGATTACACTATAAATAAACATAATAAAAACCTTTATGTTCTTCTACAAATGTACAAATATAGTAGGGTTGGAAGAGAAAAAAATGTATCACTACATCAAGAAATTATCTGTTTACTAAAATAAGAAGTAATTCTATCATTCAGAAATAGCAGTAACTGAAAATCGTTAAGTAAAATAATATTCATGATTTCATAAAACAACTGTTGATACTACATTTACTTGGGCATAACTTTATTAAGGACTACTGTAGGATATTACCCTCAATAATATTTAATAGATAAAACTAGAATAGATAATATCGAATTAACTCCTGAGAGCATGCTAATCCTTAGTTATAATAAAGTCGTATAGAGGCTTATATGTAAACACACAAGCACACACATATATATGTGTATGTACATAAAACCAGAAAAAAATTATGATTATATATGATCTTTGTTTCAAAATATGAGCACACATAATTCCGTGAAGTATTTGCCTTATCAAATTTAATATAGCTGCGTAAATAAGTCCTTATGCTAAAACTCATCAGCAAAAACGTGTTTCATGCAATATATTCCATCTGTTTTTGCTTATTTTGAAAATGATAGATGTAGTGGTTATAGACTAAATCATTTGTAAGTTTCACGTTAAATATCGAAGTGATGTTTAAATTTTATATATACGCTTTATGCACTTATATACAAGCATTATATAATATTACACTATTATATTACGCTTATATATACTTTAGGATTTATCTAAATATTACAAAAAACCAGTAAAGAGGTAATGTTAGACTTCTAGAATCTGTGATCCTCGGTAGAGTATATAGTCTTGTTATATAGCCTTATATCTTTAATTTGGCTCATCTAATTTTGGATTACCCTATAAATAAACATAATAAAAACCTTTATACTCTTCTACAAAAGTACAAATATAGTAGGGTTGGAAGAGAAAAAAATGTATCACTACATCAAGAAATTATGTGTTTACTAAAATAAGAAGTAATTCTATCATTCAGAAATAGCAGTAACTGAAAATCGTTAAGTAAAATCATATTCATGATTTCATAATGCAACTTTATACAACTTTTTATACTACATTTACTTGGGCATAACTTTATTAAGGACTGCTGTAGGGTATTACCATCAATAATATTGAATAGATAAAACTAGAATAGATAATATCGAATTAACTCCGGAGAGCATGCTAATCCTTAGTTATAATAAAGTCGTATAGAGTTTTATATGTAAACACAGAAGCACACACATATATATGTGTATGTACATAAAACCAGAAAAAAAATTATGATTACATATGATCTTTGTTTTAAAATATGAGCACACATAATTCAGTGAAGTATTTGTCTTATCAAATATAAGATAGCTGCTTAAGTAAGTCCATATGCTAAAACTTATTAGTGAAAACTTGTTTCATAAAAAATATTCCATCTGCTTTTGCTTATTTTGCAAAAGGTAGATGTATTTCTGAGTTTGTATTAGTGGTTATAGACTAAATCATTTGTAAGTTTCACGTTAAATATCGAAGTGATATTTAAATTTTATATATATGCTTTATGCACTTATATACAAACATTATATAATATTACACAATTATATTACGCTTATATATACTTTATGATTTATCTAAATATACAAAACCAGTAAAGAGTTAATGGTAGACTTCTAGAATCTGTAATCCTCAGTAGAGTATATAGATTTGTTATATAGCCTTATGTCTTTAATTTGGCTCATCTAATTTTGGATTACCCTATAAATAAACATAATAAAAACATTTATGTTCTTCTACAAAAGTGAAAATATAGTAGGGTTGGAAGAGAATAAAATGTTTCACTCAAGAAATTACCTGCCTACTAAAATAAGGAGTAATTCTATTATTCAGAAATAACAGTAACTGAAAATCGTTATGTAAAATCATATTCATAATTTCATAATAAAATCTTGATATAACAGTTGATACTATATTTACTTGGGCATAACTTTATTGAAGATTATTGTGGGATATTGCCATCAGTTACCTTGAGTAGATAAAACTCTTAAAGTATCGAATTAACTATCAAGAGCATGCCAATTCTTAGTTATAATAAAGTAGTATAGAGATTTAAATGCCCACACACGTATATATATATGTATATATATATATATATATATATATATATATATATATATATATATATATATATATATATATATATATATATATATATATATATATATATATATATATATATATATATATATATATATATATGTATGTATGTATGTATGTATGTATATATATATATATATATATATATATATATATATATATGTATGTATATATATATATATATATATATATATATATATATATATATATATATATATAATGTACATGTAATATATATATACATGTAAGAAAACTCTCAACGCGTGGTTAAAATGCACTGAAGTAAAGAAAAAGGAGGCGGCATAAACTTTTCTCATCTGAAGTTGGAAATAACATTTCTTTTATTTTACTAATAATTCTATAGTCTCTGTTAAAATAATGCACGTAATTATATACTATGAAAGGATAAAATATGTTTACATAAGTGTAGATATCTTCCTTAGAGTCTACATAATAGACCCAAATGCTACTACACAAATTGTGACAACCAACTGGAATCAACAATTAATTTGATTAACTTGGGCATATTTTTTTAATTTTGTGCAATATCAATAAAGTTACCATTTAAATTGTACTAATAATAAATAAGTTATTTTATAAACAATGTGTCAATGTTAAATCAATGTATTTAGGACATAAACACTTTGATTTTAAAGGGTAATAAATAACCCACGACTTCAGTGTCATTTCATTAGAAGCTTGTAAAGATAGTTCGAACTATGCAGTTCAAACAGCAATAGCTGTCTGTTGCTAGAATGTTCAGTAGATCTTTGGCCGAACAATGATAGATTTGTTAGGGTGCTGGCCATCGGTATCGGAGTTCGTGGGTTCGAATCCCACAGTGCTATGGATGTCCGAGGCCTTTCGAAATAGGCTTTAAGCTGTAGACCCCGGTCTCATTAGCCTTCATGCTCCAAAAAAGTAGACCGTAGCTCTCCAAACAAAACCAAATCAATATATCTTTGGGTTAATAAATTGTTATTGCCATCTTCCAAGTCCCAATTGTTCAAGATTTTGTATAACATATTCTTACCGCAAAATAACCCGAATTTTAATCTATGAAATCAACAACAGTTTTAAATCAATCCAGGCAATAATTTCATTTTCAGTATGAATATTCAATTATTCATTTATTTTATAGTTTCTACTTATAAATATGCCATAAATTTTACTTTAGTACTGCAAAATGTCTTTAAAATGAACCTCTTAAACTATTCACCGATAACAATGCTTTAACTTAAGATCTTAAAAATTGGACTCATCACAAATTGCTTCATAAAGAGGAATGCGTCTAATTCCTAGGAGTTGATAGCACTTATTGGTGTTAGGGAGTCTGCGAGATGACAAAGAAACATTCCAGCTCACACGGTGAAAAAAGGTGAAAGTGTAATTAAAAGGAAAAGAATTTGGAAAACGGGGAGAGAGCGGCTCTAAATCTCAGAGTGACTTTAATTAAAATCTAGTTTAAAAGTACTGAAGCAAGTGTAGTTTCTCTCTCTAAAACTTTATTGAGTGTTTCTGAAAATGCGAAAGGTAACTTAGAAGATAACTTGCATGAATTTTTATCGGGTACCATAAGTTTAAGTGTTTTTAATTTGATTGCGAAATTTTTACTTCGAGAATCATGTGTTTGATGGCAAGCAATGGTGCATATCTATTCAAATATCTCTTTGTAAGTAACATCTCACCTTGCTTGTTGTTGTCTTGATCCTAAGTTTTTCGGCTTAATGTTTATACCGCTTTCAGAAAATTGAGTAATCAAAAGGAAAGTAAGAAATGCTCCTTAGATTAACCTGAAGATAATACACTAATCAAAATATGGAAAATGGATAGAATTGAATTAAGAATAAATTAATGTAGATAAATTTCAGATTAATTAATTTTTAAATGAATATTTCATTTTATTATATAAGGAACCATTCAATTTACCTGTAAACCATAGATATAAGCCAATAATATGTTCTTGTTATATCTTTCTCTACATTCTGAACACATTTTCTTTTAAGAGAAACTTCACTAATACTTGTTTAGTTATCATATCTGCTTGGTAATGATCGCATATCATCGTATATATAAATATTGGTTAATCATATATGTTTTGGACATCATAGAGTAGTAAAATGTTAATCTGACGAAGTACTTTAATTTATAAACGACCAATCTAACAAGAGATGGAACATGATATATTTATTCTAAGTGAATTTAATGGAATATAGTACTCTTGTAAACTATTTTTTACTATTAGTGTTATTGTAACGTGTCATTATTTTGTCCAGAAAGAATATTCAAAAAAGTAAAATCTCTCTAATCGGCCAGTTTAAATAAAATTAAATATTTTTTAAAGTTTTTTTTGAGATATAATTATCTTTACCCAAAAAATGTTTAAGATCAATTAAGGCTTTTTTCACAAAACTACGCAAATATTTTTTGCTATGCCTAAAATTATATTTAAAAAGATTTTTGCTTACACAGTAAAAAGAAATTATATTATTTTATGTATTTGTATGTAA
This sequence comes from Pardosa pseudoannulata, assembly GCA_032207245.1. NCBI lineage: Eukaryota > Metazoa > Arthropoda > Arachnida > Araneae > Lycosidae > Pardosa > Pardosa pseudoannulata. The sequence continues at coordinate 39,910,343 of CM063506.1, forward strand.
AAAAAAGCAACTTAATACTCAGTTTTAATCTATACAATATTAAAAAAACTATAGAAAGCATTTACCACTTGTATCTTAATTACAATAAAAAATTAAGGAAACATAAAGAGACAAAAGCCATTTTTTATTTTCATTTCTTCCAAAATAGCCCTTGTAAATGAAATTATAGTTCAAGCATACATAAATATACATACGTATGTTTAATATATATATATATATATATATATATATATATATATATATATATATATATATATATATATATATACACATACTCGGTGCTGCGAACCTCGTTGGGATGTAAGTTCCTTGCCCACAAAATCTTTTTCTATACTTTGTATAAAAAAACTTTTTAATCAACTGTTATTTTAAGGAATTATAATAGCAAAAAGGTAATAGTAAAAGTTTACTTACACGACATCTTAAAGTCATTTATTTTCACCATACATTTCGTAACGCTGAAGAGCCTGAAAATGACATAATCAACAATTTATAAAGCTTTAATAGCTTATTAGTATCTAATAGGAATAAAAGGTATCAGTGTGTATTATACATGCATTTATAAATATTGCCTAAACTGAAGAACAAAGGTTATCATTATTTAAATGTTGCAGTTAGCAGAGTGAGAACATTTCATTATCAGATGTAGATATCTTTCGTCTCAAAATTCAGATATTTGAAAAGTCAGACAGAACATTCATTTTAATTTCACTATTTTGAAAAGATTAACTGTATTTGTTTTATATACATAAACCATGAGTCTCATCCATAAGTACAAGTATGTATTAATTCTCTTGGTGAAATATTTGCTTTAAATGAAGAACAAAAATTAGACTTGTTTCAAATTTGTTTTTTGCAGTTTTGGCGTAATGTATGATTGGATGTAGATGCCTTTCGTCTTTGATTTTAGATTTTCCTATGTGTCTTTCAAGAACCAGAAATCATTGTTTGTAGTATTATACCCTCGTAACCTCTAAAAAACGGTATTATGATTTCTGGATGGATATCTTTCGTCTCAAAATTTAGACATTTGAAAAGTCAGTGAGTTAGAACATTCATTTTATTTTCACTGTTTTGAAAAGATTAACTGTATTTGTTTTATAACCATAAACAATGAGTCTCATCCATAAGTACATGTTTATATTAATTATCTTAGTGAAATTTTTGCTTTAAATGAGGAACAAAAATTAGTCTTGTTTGAAATTTGTAGTTTGGCAGATTGAGAGAAATGCATGTTTGGATTTCTTTCGTCTCTGATTTCAGACTTTCAAATGTGACTTTCTAGAACCAGAAATCATTATTTGTTGTATGGTATCTTCGTAACTTCTGGAAAAAGGTAATATGATTTCTGGTTGGCATTTTAGCTGCATGAATTCAGAACATATTAATTGTAAAGCATTTATAAATTTATAAGCATGAACAATATGAGTCTCATCCATGTGTACACATATAAATTAATTCTTGAATTATTTGCCGCAAACGAAGAGCATAATTAAACATACTTTTAACTTTGCAGTTTGAGCTCGCTGCATGTTTGGATATAGATGTCTTTTGTCTCTGATACCAGACTTTCAAAATCATGTTTCTAGATCCCAAGTCCTCATATGTTGCTTAGTAACCACGTAACCTCTGAAAAAGGAAAATATGATGTCCGATCGGCCTTTTAACTGCACGCGGTCAGGACACATTAATTGTTAAGCATCCCACCTTCCTTTACAAACGCATGTTGCTTAATCGGGGATGTGTGCAATGGATATTCACCCTCCCATAAAGAAAACATGCAATTATAAAAATCCAGGTCTCTCTGGGAGAAAAAAATTTTTGTCGCTCCTCTAAAATAAATAAATCTCTGAAAACTTTCTGCCAACGAGCAAAAGAAAATTAACAACGGTGATGGATTGATTATGGTCCGATTTATTCAGCGCCATGACTGGGAATGGGGAATTCTGAAAGGCGATCCGGGGAAAAAGAAGGGGAAAAAAAAGTACTGCTGCCACATTAGCAAAGCAAACACTGCCCTGATCGATACGCATTAATCACGGTCTGAGTGACGCGTATTTTTATTGTTATTTTTTGGCGTGAGTTTTTCACTTTTCTTGTTAAGTGCAAAAACAAAGTAAAAGGGTACAAAAGAAGAGTCTCTTGTGTGTTAAAAGACAAAAGGTGGAGGAGGGAGGTTCCCGGCCATGGCCGTTCGTGCTAGGTATCGGGCGAAAGCAATTACTGGAATTTCTAATTAACACATTTTAAAGTTCATGAAGCATGTTCTCATTGGCTCACTTATCAACAGAGTGCTATAAGAAGGGAGGAAGGGAGATAAAGGAAAAGAATGCAGAGATATTTCACGGGAGGCCTGAGATAGAAAAAAAAAAGTACCCCAAGCAAGAATACAGCTACACAGGATTTTGAATTACTGGATTTATTGAATGGAGATTTGCTGATTAGATAGGTTCGTCATACGTGAGTTTGAAAAATGATGTTCCAGAAGAAGGAAGAGGCGTGAAATTTTCGCAGGTATGATTCAGAGAAGTTTAACAACACTCAATGATAAAACAGTGAGAGTTTTTTTTTTTAAAAAAAAAGCCTGTAAGAGTTTAAGACAAGAGAAACTAAAACAATAAATCACACGCTGTGTTCCCGTTATTTGATGTTCGTCATCTCATCAAAAGTTTCTGACAATCTGTGAAGAAGGTACACATTGTAGAGAAAAAATGTGGTTTAAGGAATACATTAGCAATTTGCAATAAATAGTGAATACATTAATTTCATAAAACATAAGTGAAGTATCTGATACAAAATTACTTAACTTTTGTCTTGTTACTTAACAACTGTAATTATGTAAAAGTATGATCTTTGGCTTTTCACTAGCTCAGCCGTCTTTACTCACGCTTATAGGGGTGGGGAGAATTTAACATCTTCCTAAGATACTTTAGAATGGATCTCTATCAAAAATTTCTGACAATCTGTGAAGAAGGTACATATTGTAGAGAAAAAATGTGGTTGAAGGAATACATTAGCAATTTGTAATAAATGGTGAATACATTAATTTCATAACACATAAGTGAAGTATCTGATACAAAATTATTTAACTTTTGTCTTGTAACTTAAAAACTGTAATTATGTAAAAGTATTATTTTCGGGCATTTCACTTGGCTCAATCGTCTTCACTCATGCTTATAGTGATGGAGAGAATTTAACATCTTCCTAAGACATATTAGACTGGAACTATTTCAGCTAAAGAGACACACTACCTTTTTAGCTGAAAATTCTCCCTCACAAAAGACTATTTATTATTAATCTAATATAATACTTTCTGCTCTATTTAGAATAAAATATTTTTTAGATAGTTAATATAGGTCTACATCTAATTGAAGATAAATATCTTTTTCATTCTGTAAACTTAAAAAATTAAAAAGTTTTAATATTTTAAAATAAAAAACTTAAAAACTGTTAAAAATTGAAAATTTTAAATTTTAAATTTGTTGAGAAATTTAATAAAATTTAAAAAATATTCTTCATCACGTTATAAAATATATCTCCCTTATTAATATGCACGAGGTTCATGGAATATAAAAGATAATTAACTTCTATTTGATATGAAAATTAGTTGCTAATTTATAAATATCAAAAGCTATTTTACGGGTAAGTGTAATTTATTTACATTTTTTACCTTCCTAATATGAAGCATACTTATTTAAAAAAGCTAAAAAATATACACATTAAGGTAAAAATAAATAAATTATATATATATAGTATTATTATATTATATATATATAATGAATATAATAGTATTATTATATATATATTATATAATATAGTGTTATATATAATATATATTTATATATATATATATATATATATATATATATATATATATATGTAATATGTATATGTATATGTTTATATATGTTATATATATATATATATATATATATATATATATATATATATGTATATTATATATATATTTATTTATAATATTATGTATATTATTTTTATATATAATATTATATATTTATTTTGTATATATTTTATATATATATATATATATATAGTATATATAGTATACTGTATTTATATATATATATGTATATATATTTATATATATATTTATATATTGTATATTTATATATATATTATTTATATATATATGTAAATATATATATATATATATATATTTATATATATATAAATATATATATTTATATATATATTCGGTATACTATATATATATATATATATATATATTATATATATATATATAATATATATATATATATATATTATAGTATATATATATATATTTTATATATTATATATTTTATATATATATAATATAGTTATATATAGTAATATATATATATATATATATGAAATGAAGGCTCTTTACCTCATCTTGAAGGATGTAGCGAGCGGATATTTCTGCCTGCCTTGCAGTCTTGCTGAGTAGAAGAGATGGAATAAGAGATAAAGACAATCAGGTATATTTAAAATTTTAGATTTAAAGAATAAAACAGTTATTTTACTACAACAGATATACAAATTAGTTTCATATCTCAAAATTTAATTTGACGGGACATTATTGTTATCTTTTTTCATTTGGTATAAACTTTTAATGTTATTTTAAAAAATGTTACTTGAATAGATTCTGAATTTAATAACGAATTTTGAATTTATAATGACAAACTGGGAAATATTTTCAACGATAATCCGTCATTGAAATATTTTCAAAAATTCCATTTTAGAAAGGGAAGAGCTTTTTGTATTATGATTAATTTTAAAAAGTCTGTTTTAAGGAAAAATTTTAGTCATGACAGGTTCTATGTTCCCTTAAATGTTTTATGTGTGTTTGTATGAGTGGGATAAGGAGTTTATGCATATCTGAAATTGTGTATACATGTTTATATTCTTATACATGTATTTATGTAAATAGCTCATATACTTGTATTCCTGTTTATTTACAAAAGACTTACTGAAACTCAAGTAAAATAATAATCAGAAGTTTAGTAATTGTTTCATTCGTAATTATTTCAGAAACTACAACAAAACTACAACACAACTCATTACGATTAATTTACAAAAGTCTGTTATAATGAAGAATTTCAGACTTGAAAGTTTCTCTGTTCCCTTAAATTCTTTTATGTATGTGTGTATGAGATTCATAATGAGTTTATGTGTATCTGAAATTGTGTAAACTCTTACAGGTTTATATACTTGTACATGTACTTATGTAAATAGTTCATATATTCGTATTCCTGTTTATAAACAAAAGACTTACTGAAAACGTAAAATAATAATCAGAAGTTTAGTAATTGTCTCATTCCTAATTATTTCAGAAAATATTTTTCAACTACAACAAAAATACAACACAGCTCATTACGATTAATTTGCAAAAGTCTGTTATAATGAAGAACTTCAGTCTTGAAAGGTTCTCTGTTCCCTTAAATGCCTTTATGTATGTGTGTATGAATATGATAAGAAGTTTATTCCTATCTGAAATTGTGTACAGTCGTACATGTTTATATACTTGTACATGTACTTATGTAAATAATTCATATACTTGTACTCCTGTTCATAAACAAAAGACTTACTGAAAACTCACATAAAATAATAATTAGGAGTTTAGTAATTATTCCATTCCTAATTATTTCAGAATGATTTTTAAAACCAACAAAAATACAACACAATTCATTATGATTTGGTTACAAAAGTATGTTAAAATAAAGACTTTCTTGAAAGGTTCTATGTTTCATTAAATGCCTTTATGTACATGTGTATGAGTGTGATAAGGAGTTTATTCATATCTGAAATTGTGTATACTCGTATATGTTTATATAGTTGTACATGTACTTATGTAAATAGCCCATATACTTGTATTCCTGTTTATAAACAAAAGACTTACTGAAAACTCAAGTAAAATAATAATCAGAAGTTTAGTAATTGTTTCATTCCTAATTATTTCAGAAAAGGTTTTTAAAACTACAACACAACTCATCGAAAGAAAATGTCTAATCACAAAGATATAACTAAGATAATTATAAATATTCTATACACAGTTCCGTTTTGACCGGAGAGATACAGAAAAATCTGAAAGTCTTCTCCAAAAGAAGCAAAAAAAATTTGTATTGAAGAAATAATTAGTATACGGTCATTAATTATCTTTCCAGAGTAAAACTTTGGGGCAACGTGACTATCATGGTGTTGGAAGTGAACAAAAATTCTGATCCTTAAATGCCGGTGAAAAAGTTGCTTGAATTTTAAAAAGAAAACTGGACAGAACAAAAAGTTGCTCCGGCGATAAATTTATCAATGCGGAAATATTTTTTGAGCGTTTTTGATGAGAAGTTTATCTTTAATTTTGAAAACTTATCAAAGTAACCTCTTGATGAGCAATTTGAATATTTTTCCCCGAATACTTGTTGTGAAATTTTTCACAGCTATACATGAAAAATAAAGCAAAATGTAAAGCTTGGATGGATTTTCTTGTTTAATTGTTAATCGGAAAGGAAGAAGAAAATGTAAGCCTTAACAGATTAGCCTTAAACTTTTACTGTAAGATATTTTCAATTGTATTCTTAGTTTTTACCTGATATTGAAACTGCTAAAAGTCACAAAATTTTAAACATTAGAATTAGTTAAGTATACTTTTTTTTATTTTTATGCTTATAAAGAAGAATCTTGCACCATTTTAATAACATTTTAATCCTAATATATGATACAAAAAATTGTAAGTGACTGAAAGAAAATACTCTGTACTCACGCCTATATTCTATCCTGTACACATTTCATTCTGTATTTCATAAAATACCCTATACTGTACTATTAATTTAACAGTATATGTTATATCTTATTTATAAAAAGTAGGCAATTTTGGTAATTAAAATTTTGATTTAATTTGGGATAGATAATTCAAAGCAAGTACATCTAAAGAATATATAGAAAATCTTAAGTTTCTTCAGATTGTATGGAAAACATTTGTTCCTTCGGCTGCGCAAATATCTCTTTTTAAAACAAGGGTAGGACATAATTTTCTAAAGGTAGGAACTACCTTTCAAAACTGAGCTTTCTACATTAAAGATCGTCTACAGTGTATCGAGTAATTTACGATGGCTTCACATTTTAATGTATGAAAAACATTTGTTCCTTCAGCTGCATAAATATCTCTATTTAAGACAGGGGTAGGAGATAACTTTCTAAAGGTAGGAACTAACTTTCTAAACTGAGGTTTCTACAGTAAAGATCGTCTAAAGGGTATCGAGTAATTTATGATGGCTCACATTTTAATGTATAAAAAACTTTTGTTCCTGCAGCTGCATAAATATCTCTATTTAATACAAGGGTAGGAGATAACTTTCTAAAGGTAGGAATTAAGTTTCTAAACTGAGGTTTCTACAGTAAAGATCGTCTACAGGGTATCGAGTAATTTATGATGTCTCACATTTTAATGTATGAAAAACTTTTGTTCCTGCAGCTGCATAAATATCTCTATTTAAGACAAGGGTAGGAGATAACTTTCTAAAGGTATGAACTAACTATCAAAACTGAGGTTTCTACAGTAAAGATCGTCTACAGGGTATCGAGTAATTTAGGGTGGCTCACATTTTAATGTATGAAAAACTTTTGTTCCTGCAGCTGCATAAAATATCTCTATTTAAGACAAGGGTAGGAGATAACTTTCTAAAGGTATGAACTAACTATCAAAACTGAGGTTTCTACAGTAAAGATCGTCTACAGGGTATCGAGTAATTTAGGGTGGCTCACATTTTAATGTATGAAAAACATTCGTTCCTTCAGCTGCATAAATATCTCTATTTAAGACAAGGGTAGGAGATAACTTTCTAAAGGTATGAACTAACTATCAAAACTGAGGTTTCTACAGTAAAGATCGTCTACAGGGTATCGAGTAATTTAGGGTGGCTCACATTTTAAATTTATAAGATCATACAAATTCTTCATAAATAAAATATTTTCAACATTTTTACTAGCAAAAAATGCAAAATTCAGATAAAGTATAAAATTGTTTAAATTCCTAGCTTTATAGGTACAGTTTGATTTAGCTAAACTTCAAAGTTTGAGATGAAATAATTGATTATTTTCGTAAGTTTATAACAAATAATTCATAGATATATAAAAATGAAGTAAATATTATTTTTATTCAACTTCTTTAACTTATTCTGTCTACACATCATAAAATCTCCGTATTATGAGATATGCGATTAATATGTATGTATGTATATATATATATATATATATATATATATATATATATATATATATATATATATATATATATGTGTGTGTGTGTGTGTGTGTGTGTGTGTGTGTATTTCTCTCATACTAAACCTCATATAAGGTTTATAATTTAGCTAATTTATTTTTAAAAAAAAAATTATTTTCAATGACACTTGTTTGTTATACGAGTACATCTGGGATTCGTATATGATTTCAAATTCAATAAATATTATTAGAACAAGATTAGAAATTTCAAGTCTCACATTTGTTGAAGAAGTGGGCACAAAAAACTAAATTTTATCTGTGTTTGAAATTTAATTATTATGGTGCTAACAATTTTTCAAATACCATCTATAACAAGGTAAAAAGTTAATATAAGTATAAAATTTATCCTTTACGGAGGTTTTGTACCTTTCGAGATTTAAAACCTTTATCATAATAGCTTTATTTTGATTCGTCATAAAACAAGCATTTCTGTTTCGTTTAGAAAAAAAATTTACTTTCCTTAATGGCACTTCAAAGAGATATTTACTTTTGACAGTTCAAGTTCCTTTATCATTCTTTAAAGTTAAATATATTGCTTGTATTTATATAATTGAGGTTCACGGAATAAAAAAATAATTAACTTCTATTTGGTATGAAAATAATAGTTTCTAACTTACAAAATTCAATTGCATTTTCTGGATAAGTGGATTTCTACTTTTGTATTGCATCACATACCAAAACTAAATTTATTTTATAAAGTTAGAACCTTATAAAGAATCTAGGAAAAATTATATTAAACATTGTAGATTTTTTTATTTTATATTGAATCAAATTTACGTTCTAAAAGAGCCTAATTTTGAGCTGGCTTTATAATATTTAGTCTTGATCTTATAGTCTTTATTTTAAAACTTCAAAACTACTTAAAACTATTAAAAAAATATATATTAAAAATTAGCTTTTATCATGCTTTAAAGTTCAATATATTGCTTCCATTTGGTATAAAAAAATAGTTTATAACTTACGAATTTCAAATGTATTTTGCGGGTAAGTGGATTTCTACTTTTGTATTGCATCGCATACCAAAACTAAATTTCTTTTATAAAGTTAGAACCCTATGAAGAATCTAGAAAAAAATATTTAAAACATTGCAGAATTTTTATTTTATATTTAATCAAAATTAGGTTCAAAATCAGCTTAATTTTTAGCTAAAACTTTATAACTTTTAATCTTAATCTTATAGTCTTTATTTTAAAACTTAAAAACTACTAAAATCTTTGCAGAAATAATGTATTAAAAATTAGCCTTTATCCTGCTTTAAAGTTAAATAAAAGGCTCGTATTTATATAATTGAGGTTCACGGTAGATAACTTCTATTTGGTATAAAAAAATAATTTTTAACTTTCAAATTTCAAATGCATTTTGCGTATGTGGATTTCTAATTTTGTATAGTATCGCATACCGAAACTAAGTTTCTTTTATAAAGTTAGAACCTTATAAATAATCTAGAAAAAAATATATTAAATAATGTAGACTTTTTTATTTTATATTAAATTAAAATTAGGTTCTAAAAGTGCCTAATTTTCAGCTAAGACTTTAAAATATTTAGTCTTAATCTGATAGTTTTTATTTTAAAACTAAAAAACTATTAAAAAATTATATATTAAAAATTAGCTTTTATCATGCTTTAAAGTTAAATATATTGTTCGCATTTATATAAATGAGGCTCACAGAATAAAAGAATAATAAACTTCTATTTGGTATAAAAAATTAGTTCCTAACTTACAAATTTCAAATGTATTTTGCGGATAAGTGGATTTCTACTTTTATATTGCATCGCATACCAAAACTAAATTTCTTTTATAAAGTTAGAACCTAATAAATAATCTAGAAAAAATTATTTAAAACATTGTAGAATTTTTAATTTTATATTAAATCAAAATTAGGTTCTAAAAGAGCCTAATTTTGAGCCAAGACTATATATTATTTAGTCTTAATCGTATAGTCTTTATTTTAAAACTTAAAAACTACTAAAAACTATTAAAATTTATACATTAAAAAGTAGCCTTTATCATGCTTTAAAGTTAAATATATTGCTCTTATTTATATAATTGAGGTTCACAGAATAAAGAAATAATTAAATTCTATTTGGTATAAAAATATAGTTTCTAACTTACAAATTTAAATGTATTTTGCGAATTGTAAGTGGATTTTTTCTTTTCTATTGCATCGCATACCAAAACTAAATTTCTTTTATAAAGTTAGAACATTATAAAGAATCTAGAAAAAATATTTTAAACATTGTAGAATTTTTTTTATTTTATATTGAATCAAAATTAGGTTCTAAAAGAGTCTAATTTTGAGCTAAGACTTTATAATATTTAGTCTTAATATTATAGTCTTTATTATATAATAATAGTCTTAGCTGTAAGAGCTAAGACTTTATATCTCAAAAGGCTTAATTTCCCCTTTAAATGTATTTTTTTTAATTTTTTCTTAAATACATTTGCATTTATAGCCAGATCAGGTATTTAAACCCCTTCTGAGATTTCTTGAATTTTATTTAATAGAATCACATTAAACAAATATTTTTTTCTGTATAATCTAGAATATCTATTTAAGTGTAACAATATAAAAATAAAGTATTTGTTTGATTTTCATACAATTATTTAGGGAGAAGGTTAATATTAGTTTCTTATAGCAGGGACAAAAGTAAAAAAGCAGAAAAACCAATATCTTTTATTTATGATCAGACGTCCCCAGGGGTTATAAAAAATCACATAGATAAAAGCAATTCATCCAAATAAAATGAAGATATGCTGCAAACGCTTAAATTTCTTTCCCTACTTCAATCCTTTTTTGTCATTCTTAAATTTGAATAAATCAGAGCAAAAACGGCAAATAAATATTTGTAACATAAATAAGTTTTTTAAGCTAATAATACACAGGCTTTACTTATGAAGGAATAGAGTTTTCAATTCTGTATATTTGTTCTTTTGTTTTCGCATGCAGAAGCAATTGTAAGAAGCCGTTTTAGGTTTGTTATAATTATTGATTCTTATAAGATAATACTGTCTTAAGGAGACAGTGGATCTTTAGAGCAAACTTTTTTAGTTTTAAATGAATTTCCTTGAAGATTGACTATGTTATTAGTACTATTGATATATAAAAACTTTAAAAATTTAAAGGCAAAATATTAATTAGTTTTGCAGTTATTAATTATTAATTGTTTCATAAATAGCTTAATTGAAAATGCTCCAGGCGCATCAGTTTTGCATAAAACATTATAAAAAAATTTAAGTATGTCTTATAAACTTTACAAAAAAATGTAGTTATTTTCATAAACAGTCATAGAAATTATAAAGAGAAAAAAATAATTATGATGATGATACCCATATTTCACAGAATAAACAGCTATATCGGTTAATTAAAATGCATAACTAACATATTATATGCTTCAAAACATGCCCGTTTCAACTAGACTTTATTTTATAAACTCTAACGTAAATAATACTGGAATTTCAGAGACAATGATCTATTTTCAATGCGCCTGGAGTACTTTAAACATTTGTAATACATGAAAATTTTCACTTCTGAGTAAACAGCATTTGAAGTTATTATTGCTATACCCATAAGTAATGATAAAATGATGTCAATGAAAAAATTCTTTTTGCTCAGTATTCCTAATGATATATTCTTTCACTATTCACTAAAATCGAAAATTCGAAATTTCGGTTGATTTTAGCCAATTTGAAAGTCCACCATCGCCTTAATAGAAGTTATGGCTTAATAGCAGAACTAACATTTACAAAAGGATAGAAAAAATTAAAATGATGAGTCTCCAAACCAGCTGTTCTTAATATAATTCAATTTTTTAAAAATTACAGAAGAAATAATTTTTTTGACTATTTTCATAGAAAATGAGCCCTTTTCTTTGAAAATAATTAAATCATATATTAAATTGTAACTATTTTTGAATTATTTAAGGGTGGTTAATTGGATTTCTTATAAAACGTTGAAACGACAGCCTTTGTGCTATCTTTTCTGTTAACAAAGAGAATATTATCAATTGTGAATTAATAAGTATGTGAATCAATTTATGCTATATGGAGAGTATAACTTTCATAAAATGTCTTATTTATGTAAAATCTGAAGTATAATGAGAGAGAATAGATATGATATCAATGGAAAAGGAAGGCATAAACCATTTGGTTTGGTTTGGTTTTGGAGCGCTACGGTCTACTTTTTTTAACACGAGGGCTAATGAGACCGGGACCTACTGCTTAAAGCCGATTCCGAAAGGCTACAAACATCCATGTCATAGCGGGATTCAAACATACGAAATCCGGTTCCGAAGGCCAGCACCCTAACCATTCGGACATCTTTTGGCGAAGGCATAAACGAATAATAGTGGCAGAAATCATAACTTTTTTAACACATTGTATGCGGGACACGTACTAGTACACTTTCTAACGATTGATACTTGGCGGGACACGAACTAGTACGTTTTCTGACGATTGATACTTGAGTGCGGGACACATACTAGTATGTTATCTGAGGACTGATACTTGAGCGCGGGTCACGTACGAGTACGAGTTAGTGTAACAACATGGTTTGTTTGTGGGTACAAAAATAACGGTATATATAGAAAAACGAAGCCGAATACTTTTGTCTACTTCATAGATTCTGGAAAAATTTAGACAAATAAAAACTAATTTTTACATCAGTCAATGCGGAACCACAGAACGGGAAGGTTGATTAAAAAATCAATTTAGATTTAAAAATTTTTTATTTATCCTTGCGAAAATGATATTATATATAAATATGTATATTTATATATATGTATATATATATATATATATATAAATATATTTATATATTTATATATATATATATATATATTATATATATATATATATATATATGTATGTATGTATACATATATATACATATACATATATATACATATATTTATACATATATATATAGATATATATATACATATATATATATATATATATATATATATATATATATATATATATATATATATATATATATATATATACATTTGTTTATTTCTGTATTTGTTTATATATTTCAATATAAAATACGAAAAATTTGTTAAAAAATTAAATAGACTTCGATCTATTGAGATTTAACTGAATAACTAAATTTACTAGCAAAACGCCCGCTCCCTGCACAATTCCGCTGCGAAATGTACCAGCACACAATGTGTTGATATACAAGAATTCAAATATTCAAAATTATTCTGATGCTTATAGACTCTTAAGTACCAGTAATAATAACTTCTTAATCTTAATAAATATCTTATATCTTATATATTCTTATCTTCTTATCTTAATAAATACAAAACAATGAGAGAATATAATTAGATTTATATTCTCTCATTATTTTGTATTTATTTAGATCTGGGGTAATCAACTTTTTATACTTATAGGAATCCTCTAAGCTTACCAAAAGTCCTTTGGGTACTCTTTGAGTTTATAACCAGAAATCCATTATTTCTAGGGTACTATGAATAGCAAATAAGAAGCATAAATTAAGAAATAAAGACAAATTAACACCCACTTGTGTGATTGATTATGAATTATATTATTAATTATAACATTCTGTATTATCAATTATGACAAAAAAAAATAACCCTCACTTATATGCTTATATGTGACTGTATTTCATAACACTAAATGCATTTCTAGTTTTTTTTACTTGGTGTGTATATTTTATATCATTTAAAAATATTTTTTTTCATATAACGAAAATAAATAATTCTATTATAGACCTTTTCTGAGGATTATTAAAATTTTATTGTAGGTAATGCAGAATATTTTATTTGATATCGGCCAAGAAATAGGCTATTGTTACGGAGACATTTCAGCTGGAAAGGAAAGGTACTATACCTCCTCCCTTATATAGACTTTATTAAAATTTTATTGTAGGTAATGCAGAATATTTTATTTGATATCTGCCGAGAAATAGGCTATTGTTACGGAGACATTTCAACTGAAAAGGAAAGGTACTATACCTCCTCCCTTATATAGACTTTATTAAAATTTTATTGTAGGTAATGCAGAATATTTTATTTGGTATCGGCCGAGAAATAGGCTATTGTTACGGAGACATTTCAACTGAAAAGGAAAGGTACTATACCTCCTCCCTTATGTCGACTTTATTAAAATTTTATTGTAGGTAATGCAGAATATTTTATTTGATATCGTCCTAGAAATAGGCTATTGTTACGGAGACATTTCAACTGGAAAGGAAAGGTACTATACCTCCTCCCTTATGTCTACTTTATTAAAATTTTATTTTAGGTAATGCAGAATATTTTATTTGATACCGGCCTAGAAATTGGTTATTGTTACGGAGACATTTCAACTGGAAAGGAAAGGTACTATACCTCCTCCCTTATGTCGACTTTATTAAAATTTTATTCTAGGTAATGCAGAATATTTTATTTGATACCGGCCGAGAAATAGGCTATTGTTACGGAGACATTTCAACTGGAAAGGAAAGGTACTATACCTCCTCCCTTATATAGACTTTATTAAAATTTTATTGTAGGTAATGCAGAATATTTTATTTGATATCTGCCGAGAAATAGGCTATTGTTACGGAGACATTTCAACTGAAAAGGAAAGGTACTATACCTCCTCCCTTATGTCGACTTTATTAAAATTTTATTCTAGGTAATGCAGAATATTTTATTTGATACCGGCCGAGAAATAGGCTATTGTTACGGAGACATTTCAACTGGAAAGGAAAGGTACTATACCTCCTCCCTTATATAGACTTTATTAAAATTTTATTCTAGGTAATGCAGAATATTTTATTTGATACCGGCCTAGAAATAGGCTATTGTTACGGAGACATTTCAACTGGAAAGGAAAGGTACTATACCTCCTCCCTTATATAGACTTTATTAAAATTTTATTGTAGGTAATGCAGAATATTTTATTTGATACCGACCTAGAAATAGGCTATTGTTGCGGAGAGATTTCAGCTGGAAAGGAAAGGTACTATACCTCCTCCCTTATGTCGACTTTATATTTACTGATTAAGATACTTTAATAGTATGAGGAGACCACGAAATAACCTCGTGTTATAATAACCTAGAGTCGAAATAACCTAGGATCCCATTTAAGCATTTTGAGGCTCTGTTTTTAGCTTTTTTTAATATTTTTTTGGTTTAAAAACACTAAAAAAGGAAATCATATTTCTAAGAAAAAATACAATGAATTTTGTTATCGCATTTAATTATAAGATTTGATTATACAATCAAAATTCAGTTAATAAAATAGAATTTCTGTTGCCAAAAAGATTTATAAATGTATTACTGAAAAATTAATAAACTTTTACTATCATTCGCAAAGTTTTACAAATTGTTATTAACAACATATTTCAATAAGATTAATATCAGACTGTGATTACAGATTTTAGATAAATAACAAAAGTATTAGATGGTTGATCAAAACCTTACGTGCCTAGAAAAATATTTCTGGTAAAATATTTTAAACCATCATTAGTTAAACTTCCGGGCAAGTTTTTCAAGATTAATATATTTTTTTTTCATTTATGGCTAAAAGTTATAAATTTTCATTTTCTTAAAACTTCATAATTAATTTATGAAGATTTTTTTTCTATTCTGTCTTCTGCCTCGGTCATTTTGAAAGACTTGAATAACTTTTTAGGAAGAAAAATAATTAATTTTCTAAATTTTTAATTAGTAAGCCACCACTATATACTGGTACTGAAAGAAGCATCTTTATTATAAGTCTTCATTTGTTTTTAAGTTCTTTATGCATTAAACAATGCCTTTAGATTACTTTCTTAATCGTTTTAGTGTCGCTGATTACAATAGAAAAAGAAGGCTCTTTAAAAAACAACGCTTAAGAAAATTGCGGATATTTCTCTTTTATACAGTATGGCATTCGTTTAAAAAATTGTCCACGCCTACTTCTTATTTAAGCTAAATGATAATAACACTAACTGTTGCCGTTGTTAGTCTTTTCTTAAAGAAATTCATGCAAAAAAAAAAGACCTCCAGTGCTTGTTTGTTGCCAAAAACCTAACTTTTTTAACTGGTCTTTTGTTTCACCCAGGTAATTAATCTTAGATATTTCTTAGGCATGTGATTCAAGTTTCAAAATGTTGTAGGTTTTTGATTAGATACTTTCCATAAGATTTTGACATGATACATATTTGCGCAAAATTAACTGGTCCGATACAGAAAACTAAAAGAGAAGATATAATTTATTACTAAAACAATTTCACTTCTTTGGAACATTTTCTCTGACTTATTTTTACAAAAGAAGGGAAATTAATTCTTGTCCTAAATAAGTGTTTTTATATTTCTAAAGCTATTTTTTCCACTTTTAATGTTAAGGAATGTATTTGTGAAACTAATAATTACTTAAATTGAAAGTTACCAAACATGAATTGTTTTGTAGTGACTAATAAGTACGAATACCTTTAATTTTAGTATCAAATAGAGCTTTACAAAAGTTGACAAATCAATTCTTGTATTAAATAAGGGTTTTTATATTTCTAAGAACATTTTTTTCTATTTCTAATGTTAAGGGAGGTATTTGTGAAACTAATAATTTCTAAAATACAAAGGTATCAAGTATAAATTGTTTTGTCGTGACTAATAATTACGAATACCATTAATATCAGCGTTAAATAGAGCTTTACAAAAATTGACAAATCAGTCCATGTCCTAAATAAGGATTTTTATATTTCTAAGTATATTTTCCTCACTTCTAATCTCAAAGGATATATTTGTGAGACTAATCATTACTAAAGTGCAATGTTATCAAGCTTGAATTGTTTACTAATTGCTCCTAATAAGTACGAATACCTTTAATATTAACGTCAAATAAAGCTTTACAAAAGTTGATAAATCAATTCTTGTCCTAAATAAGTGTATTTACATTTCTAAGGACATTTTTTCCCCTTCTAATGTTAAAGGATGTATTTCTGAAACCAATCATTACTAAAGTGCAACATGTTCAAGTGTGAATTGTGTTGTCATAATATGAATACTCTTAATAGTAATATCGAATAGAGCTTTACAAAAGTATGAAAATAAATTCTTGTCCTAAATAAGTTCTTTTACATTTCTAAGGACATTTTTTCCATTTCTAATGTTAAAGATGTATTTCTGAAACAAATCGTTACTAAAATGCAGTATTATCAAGTGTGAATTGTGTTGTCATAATTAATAAATATGAATTCTCTTAATATTAATATCAAGTAAAGCTTTACAAAAGTATCAAAATAAATTTTTGTCCTAAATAACTGTTTTATATTTCTAAGGACATTTTTTCTACTTCTAATGTTAAAGAATGTGTTTCTAAAACTAATCATTACTAAAATGCAATATTATCAAGTGTGAAATGTGTTGTCATAATTAATAAATATGAATGCTCTTAATGTCAAATAAAACTTTATAAAAGTATGAAAGTAAATTCTTGTCTTAAATAAGTGTTTTTATATTTCTAAGGACATTTTTTCCACTTCTAATCTTAACGGATGTATTTTATGAAACTAATCATTACTAAAATGCAATATTATAGAGTGGTAATTCTGTTGTCGTAACTAATAAATATGAATGCTTTTAATGAGTATCAATAACAGCTGTAGAGAAATTCGAAATTATTACTTAAGAAAGGAAATAATTTTGCATCTATTTAAAGCCTATTAGATTATAAAGAAACACAAACGATAGTTCTCTTATATAATAATTTCTTGTGCAATCCATACATATTATTTTGAATAAGAAGACGGTTGCTTGAATTACAAGTAAGAAGAGTTAGCAAGAATACGCTTAATGTCTATGATTACGCATGACTGGTATTTTACGAAATTTCTTCCTTAGCAGTCTAATTCTCTCCCCTAATATCAAGAACATATGGTCAACCTAGTATAATGTGCTCATGGTGCTATGTTGGATGCTGCGGGAGCTCAGTCGGAAAAGGCAGCAATTTCGTAACTGAAAGTTTGCGGGTTCGGGGTTTGAACCGGCCTAAGATTCGCCGTGTTCGTTAAAGGTGACTGGGACACGTAAAATATGTTCGTGGTCACAATGTCCTCCAAGTTCTCAATAGATACTTCTAAGGCTAGCAGGCATATCCTGGGCTCTTCTGCTTGATCCCTTCTTCTAAATTACGAGAACCCAGCGGGGGTAATGTTAATCGCGTCCATAACATACCTCAAGTTACACGTGCTCCTCGAGGGGGGGGGGGTAAATGAGTAACACCTT
>CM063506.1:39933841-39936341 GCA_032207245.1 Pardosa pseudoannulata
CGTATATGTTTCATTGTGTTATTTTTTTAAATGTAATATTGTGTGTTATGCATTTTCTATAAACTAGCTTCCTACATTAAAGTAAAAAAAAAATATGACGTATTTTCCAGTAAAAGAGGAAAAATATCTGAATTCACAACAATTTTTTTAAACTTACGCAATCTAACAATTTTTCGGATCTTTACTAAAAAATGCCCCTATAATTTTTCTAACGAAGAAATTTGCTAGTAATTCTTAATATGCATTTTTGTTCTGTTCTCCTTCTGCAACTCGCATAAAGATTCGAAATTCGACCGAAAAATTTACCCTTTCCTTAACATGCCTGATTTTCCATTTTTACGAAATAGGGACATCCGGAAACAACATACAACGGTAAAGAAAAAAAAAATAATAAGCCAACGTTGAACAGCGACCTTTAGAAGAAGGAATTGTTACACTTTCCACAGAACGGATAAGAAAAAAAAGAGTGATAAATAAGTGCGCAAAAACTTGCAAAGAACTTTGTTTTAGTGAAGAAGATGAAGAGTCACTTTTCACTTTTGATTATCGCCGTCGTTAATTTCAAGAAAAGCGGGAGCGTGTCAACATCTGATGCCTAAGTTCTTGTCAAAATTCAACGTTTTGTAATTTTTTCTCTTCTTTGTGTAATATTTAAGATTAATTGCTTCTTAAAACAAAAAAAAATTCCTTAAAAAGGTAAGTTTTCGCTATGAAACGAACTCCAAAAAAATTTTTTTCACTCCTGATTATTTAAAGAAATGGTTTACAACAGCATCACTTAGTTTCATAATCCTTAGACAGAAATAAGAAAGGCGGGGTTAATTTTTCACACCACTGCCATTCTGTGAAAGAGAAATATTCGACAGTTTTCTCATAATTTTTTTCCATGTTTTCTTTAGGGCTCTTCTTATTATCTACATTACCGAGCTGACAAGAAGATGTTCTTTGCTGATGTTTAAAAACAAAAGAATGTTTTTCATAAAAAAAAATTCCTTTTTGATGAATCTTAGTCTTCCTATTGTTAAGAACAGTATTAAGGTTTCTTCCCTACTGTGAGAATTTCGGAAACTATGAAAAATATTGATTCTATTAAAATCAGTTATTAATTTTAAAATACAAAATAACTGTTTATTACATTTAAAATTAGAGTAAAACACAAAAAGAAAAATTAGATTTTTTAATGTAATTTTTTCTGAAAATATCAGTTTTTAAAACTATACAAGATTGAAAGGAAATCAATAGTAGGCAATGCTGTGTCACTAATAGTTTATTTTCTGGTATTAAACTAGTAAATTTTATATTAGAGAAAAACAGAGTATTATAAGCGATTATGACTCTGAATTACCAGACTGGCAAGAATATAGTCTTTAGTATTTAGATACAAAAGAATATTTTTCATAAAACATTCCTTTTAACGTATCAGTCTGTCTGTTATTGAAAACGTCTTAAAGTTTCTTCTCTGCCATGAAAATTTATAAAGCTATCAGAAGCTATAGATTTAATTAAAATAAGTTATTAATTTTAAAATACAAAATAACTGTTTATCCAACAGAAAAAGAAAAATATATTTTTATAATGCAATTTTTTCTGAAAATATTGGATATTTAGAAATGTACAAGACAGAAAAGAAATCAATAGTAGGCAATGCTATATAACTAACAGTTTATGTTCTTGTATTAAATCTGTAAATTTTATAGTTGAGCTGATACAAAGGGTGATAGCCCCTAATTTGAAGAGATAATAGCCGAAAATAGAGTATTATAAAGGATTACGACTCTTAAATTATCAGTCTGGCAAGAAAATAGTCTTTGCTGATTTTTAGAAACAAAAGAATATTTTTTATAAAAATTTCAATTTAATGTATCAGTCTCTTTGTGTTAAGAAGCGTCTGAAGGTTTTGTGCCTGCCATGAAAATTTATAAAATTATCATAAACTATAGATTTAATTAAAATCAGTTATTAATTTTAAAATACAAAATAATTGTCTATTACATTTAAAATTAGAATCCAACAGAAAAAAAATATATTTTTATAATGTAATTTTTTTCTGAAAATATTGGATATTTAGAAATATAAAAAACAAAAAAAAAGAAATCAATAGTAGGCCATGCTGTATAACTAACATTTTTTTCTTGTATTAAACCTGTAAATTTTATAGTTGAGCTGATACAAATGGTGATAGCCTCTAATTTGAAGAGATAATAGCCAAAAACAGAGCATTATAAAGGATTACGACTCTTAAATTATCAGACTGGCAAGAATATAGTCTTTGCTGATATTTAAAAACAAAAAAATATATTTCATAAAATATTCTTTTTAATGTATCAGTCTATCTATTATTAAGAACCATCTTAAGATTTCTTCTCTGCCATGAAAATTTATAAAACTACCAGAAACTATAAAATTAATTAAAATCAGTTGTTAATTTTAAAATACTAAATAACTGTTTATTACAATTAAAATTAGTGTCCAACAGTAAAAGAAAAAAATAGATTTTTAT
>CM063506.1:39946341-39968841 GCA_032207245.1 Pardosa pseudoannulata
ATACCTCGACTTACGAGGGCTTCAACTGACGAATATTTTACGTCACTATTCTTTTTCCAGTCAATAGTTTGCTTTGGGTAAAATTCCAGAGGTATATGTTGGTTTAGTAAGGACCGTTATAGCACTGCGGTTTTCGACTAAAATTATAAGAAATCTTTGGTGCTAAGAAACCAAAACTTGAAGAGTAAAAGAAACAAATGAAATGATAAGATGAGTTTCTTTAATAGCTTTATCATGCTGTTTTTTATCTTCAGCAAGATTGTTTTCCTTGTTTCCCTTTTCCATCTTTTGGTGAAAATAGAAATGTAAAACAAGCTCTAGGTGATTTTCAGGTACTGAGATACCTCGAACTACGAGTGCTTCAACTGTCGAGTTTTTTGAGTCACTATTCGTTTTCCAGTTAGTAGTTTGCTTTGGGTTAAATTTCAAAGGTATACGTTGGTTTAGTTAGTAGCGCTACAGCACTGCGGCGACTAAAAGTATAAATAAGCTTAAGTAGTGAGAAATTGAAAACTTAAAGAAGAAAAAAAAACGAATAAAAAAAATTATGAGTTTTATAATAACTTTATCATTTTATTGTTCAGTTTTTAACAACTTTATCATGCTATTATTTATCTTCAGTAAGCTTGTTTTCCTTGTTTCCTTTTTCCACCTTTAGGGATGAATAGAAATATAAAACAAGCTTTCGGTGATATTCAGATACATTGGTTCTCGACTTCGAGTGCTAAATCTGACCAGTTTTTTACGTCATTATTCTTTATCCAGTTACTATTTTGCTTTGGGTTTTATTCCAAAGTCAGATGCAGGTTTGGTTAGAACTCTACAGCAGTGCGGTTAACGACTAAGAGTATAAGTAAGCTTTGGTTGTGAGAAAATCAAAACTTGAGAAGAAAAATAAACAAATAAAATGGAAAAATATAAAGTTTTTACAAACCTTTTTATGCTATTGTTTAATTTTTAATAAACTTATCCTGCTGTCGTTCATCTTCAGTAAGCTTGTTTTCCTTGTATCCTTTCTCCCTCTTTAGGGATGAATAGAAATGTAAAACAAGCTGTAAGTGATTTTCAGATATAGTGATACCTCGACTTACGAGGGCTTCAACTGACGAGTGTTTTAAGTCACAATTCGTTATCCAGTTAGTATTTTGCTTTGGGTTTTGTTCCAAAGGCATATGTTAGTTTGGTTAGGAGAGCTACAGCATTTGCGGTTAACGACGAAAAGTATAAATAAGTTTTAGTGGTGAGAGAACCAAAACTTGAAGAGTAAAAGAAACAAATGAAATGAAAATAACAGTTTTTTAATAACTTTATCATTCTCTTTTTTATCGTCAGCAAGCTTATTTTCTTTGCCTACCTCCTTTATCTTTAGTTGTAGATAGAAATGTAAAACAAGCTGTAGGTGATTTTCAGATACAGTGATACCTCGACTTAAAAGTGCTTCAACTGACGAGTGTTTCGAGTCACTATTCGTTTTGCAGTCACTAGTTTGTTTGGGTTAAATTTCAAAAGTATACGTTGGTTTAGTTAGGAGAGCTGCAGCACTGCGGTTACGACTAAAAGTATAAGTAAGCTTAAGTAGTGAGAAAGTCAAAACTTGAAGAGGTAAAGAAACAAATGAATTAATAACTTTTATAATAACTTTATCTTGCCATTGTTTATTTTTTAATAACTTTATCATGCTATTGTTTATCTTCAGTAAGCTTGTTTTCTTTGTTTCCTTTTTCCATCATTAGAGAAGAATAGAAGTGTAAAACAAGCTGTAAGTGATTTTCAGATACAGTGATGCCTTGACTTACAAGTGCTTCAACCACCTAGTTTTTCGAGTCACTATTCGTTATTCAGTTAGTACTTTGCTTTGGGTTTTAGTCCAAAGGCATGTGTTGGTTTGGTTGGGTTCGCTACAGCATTGCGGTTAACGATTAAAAGTATAAGTAAGCTTTGGTGGTGAGAACACCAAAACTTGAAGAGAAAAACGAAGAAATGAAATGAAAAAATATAACTTTTTTAACAACTTTATTGTTTATCTTTTAATAAATTTATCATTTTATTGTTTACCTTAAGCTTGTTTTCCTTGTTTAATTTGTCCATCTTTAGGGATGAATAGAAATGTAAAACAAGCTGTAGGTGATTTTCAGATACAGTGATACCTCGACTTACGAGGGCTTCAACTGACGAGTATTTTACGTCACTATTCATTATCCAGTTAGTACTTTTGCTTTAGGTTTTATTCCAAAGGCATATGTTATGTTTGTTTGGACTAAAAAACTATTTTGGGGTTAACGACGAAAAACATGAAAAGAAAAAAGAACAAATGAAATTAAAATGAGTTTTTTAATAACTTTAACATGCGATTTTTTATCGTCAGCTAACTTGTTTTCCTTGTTTTCCTTTATCTTTAGTTGTAGATAGAAATGTAAAACAAGCTGTAAGTGATTTTCAGATACAGTGATACCTCGACTTACGAGTGCCTCGACTGACGAGTTTTTCGAGTCACTATTCGTTTTCCAGTCAGTAGTTTGCTTTGGGTTAAATACCAAAAGTATATGTTGGTTCATTTAGGAGCACTATAACACTGCGGTTTACGACTCAAAGTATAAGAAATCTTTGGTGCTAAGAAAAATAAAACTTGAAGAGTAATATAAACAAATGAAATGAAAATATGAGTTTTTTAATAACTTTATCATGCTATTTTTTATCTTCAGCAAGCTTGTTTTCCTTGTTTCCATTTTCCATCTTTAGGGGTAAATAGAGATGTAAAACAAGCTGTAGGTGATTTTCAGAAACAGTGATACCTAGGATTACGAGTACTTCAACTGACGAGTGTGAGTCCCAATTCGTTTTCCAGTCAGTATTTCCCTTTAAGATGAATTCTAAAAACATATGTCCATTTAGTTAGGAGCACTATAACACTGAGGTTAACGGCTAAATATATAAGTTGACTTCAGTGGTAATTAAACCAAAACTTAAAAAAAGACACAAAAAAAATGAATAACAAATGAAGTTTTCAATAACTTGGATTGAATATACCTTGCAAAATGAATTCATTTTGCAAGATGTTTTCCATCTTTATATTCATTTCTATTACTTTTCATTATGCTTATAAATTGGTGTAGCGTAGGTTTCTGCCACCTAGAGAAGAAGCCAAATTTGCCGCCCATTCGAAAATATTATTATTGTAAGTGACATAATTTTCAATGGCAAGGAAAATACTAAACTGCAGAGATCTTTCTTCTACAAACTTTAAATATTTAAAAAATAGAAAGCAAA
Source organism: Pardosa pseudoannulata (assembly GCA_032207245.1). NCBI lineage: Eukaryota > Metazoa > Arthropoda > Arachnida > Araneae > Lycosidae > Pardosa > Pardosa pseudoannulata. The sequence continues at coordinate 39,949,609 of CM063506.1, forward strand.
TTTGAGAGTACAACATTTAGCTTCTAATATTAATAAATAAATTCTAAAGAAAGTATTATTTGAAGAAAATATTTTGTTTATCGAAAATTTTAATAAATATTATTGTTAGTGTACTAGCTGGTGCAGCAATATGAAATTTTGTTTTAATTGAAGGAAATAATTTTAATATCATCTTTTAAAAGAAATGTAGGTATATATATATATATATATATATATATATATATATATATATATATATATATATATATATATATATATATTATATATATATATATATATATATAATATATATATATATAATATATATATATAGATATATATATTTATATATATACATATACAATATATACATATATATAAATATATATATATATATATATATATATATATATATATATATATAATATATATGTATATATATGTATGTGTATATATATATATATATATATATATATATATATATATATATTATATATATATATATATATATATACATATATATGTATATATATGATGTATATATATATATATATATTTATTTAGATACATAAATATATATATATATATATATATATATATGTATGTATATATATATATTTATGTATAATATATGTATTATATATATATATATTACATATATATATGTGTATTTAGATTAAATGTATATATATATATATATTATATATATATATATATATATATATATATATATATATCATTAAAAGTCTCTTTAATATTGATTCAGCAATATAATTTTTCTGTTAAACAGTATTAAGCAAATATCTATTTATGATTTGTCTATAATATTTATTCATTCCATAGCAAAATTATTTTATTTCTTTACATTCATCTTTATTAGTTGTTATTGTACAGAATATTTATTTTTATTAACTACAGTTAAGTTTAAAATGTGTAAGAAAAACATTTAGATGATTTTGGGGAAAATGACATGAAATGGCGTTGTTTCAATTAATAAAAACGAGGTAATTGATGTGAAATTGAGTTATTCAATTCAGAGATTTTATTTTATTTCCATTGAGATGTACATGTAACTTGATTTCTACAGAAAGTACTGCACATAATACTTAATAAACCAGTTTTTGAAGCCAAGGAATCAATGTATATGAAATAGATTTTTTTTTTTCACATTTGTTCTAATCAGCGTTCTTTTGAAACTATTAAGGAAACATTTAAAGGAATTGAAATTAGAAACATGGTTATGATCCTTTGCATTAATTGTAATGTATGTGGTTAGAAAATGTACACTGATGTACTAAGAAAAGTGTAGAGAATTAGCTAAGAATGTTATACCTTAATATCAGTTATTAACAATCCGAAAGCTATTTGAGTTCAAGTATTTATACGTTAAAATACTTACATCAAATATATAAGATGTTATATCTTAATCTGGGTAAATAACATGTCAAAAGATATAAGAGTTTGTGTGTTTACAGGGTAAAATACATATCAAGTAGATATATGTGGTTATCAAGTATTAAGATTTATTTAGAAAAAATTTAGATTACAATACCATTTAGATTTAGCCATAAATATTAATGAAAATAAGTAAACTGTTTGAGTTCATGTATTTATACGTTAACAGACATGTATATCACGTATTTAAGATGTTATATTTAAATCTGGGTAAATAACAAGTCGGAAGCTATCAGAGTTCTTGTATTTATAGTCTAAAATACATATCAAGTAGATATATGTAGATATCAAACAGATATAGAATATCAAGATAATCTTTTATTTAGAAAGAAATTTAGCCCAAAATACAATTTAGATTTAGCTATAAATATGAATGTGAAGGCGAAAACTATTTCATGTATTTATTTTACACATTAAAAGACATATATCAAGTATTTAAGACGTTATATTTTAATCTGGGTAAATAACAGGTAGAAAGCTATTAGAGTTCATGCTTTAATATGGCAAAAGACATATCAAGTAGATATATGTAAATATCAAGTAGATATCAAGATAATCTTTTATTTTAAAAAAATTTAGATTACAATACAGTTTAGATTTAGCTGTAAATATCAATGAAAAGGAGTAAACTATTTGAAATCATGTATTTATACGTTAAAAGACATATATCAAGTGTTTAACTCGTTATATTTAAATCTGGGTAAATAACAAATTGAGAGCTATTAGAGTTCATGTATTTACAGGGTAAAAGACATATCAAGTAGATATATGTAGATATCAAGTAGATATCAAGATAATCTTTTATTTAGAAAGAAATTCTGAGTACAATAAAATTTAGATTTAGACATAAATATCAATGTGAAGGCAAAATCTATTTGAGTTCATGTATTTATACGTTAAATGACAAATATCAAGTATTAAAGACGTTATATTTTAATCTGGGTAAATAACAAGTCGAAAGCTATTAGAGTTCGTGTATTTATAGGGTAAAAGGCAGACATCAAATAGATATCTGTGGTTATCAAACAGATTTCGATTATCAAGATAATCTTTTAATTAGAACGAAATTTAGATTAGAATACAATTTAAATTTAGCCATAAATATCAATGCGACAGGAGAGTATGTAGATTATTAATGTATTTCAAAACATTAAAATTAAATTATCCAAAATTGTACTTTATTTATGTATAATGTAATAGCTATAAAAAGTTTATTTACCCCTTATTGAGAGCATATGTGAATATATAAATGTGTGTGTACATGCATGTATCCCTCTAACTGTGTGTATTCATGTCTATTTTTTTTAATGTATGTTTATGTGTATGTCAACTATTATTGCTGTGGTGAGTTAAAATGCTTCAATTAGTAACAGCTAGTTTACGGAATTTAAAAACCGCATATAAGATATTTGAAATGATAATGACAGTTCTAAAATGTCAATTAATTATTCTTTGATAACAATTTTCTAAAAAGATTACAACAATCTCTTAGACAATTCTTATACTATATTAGTACAAACTAACCAACTAACTCGATTTTAATCTCGGTTATATTTAACTTTAAATTGTAATCCCAAGAAATACGTTATTCCGCATTCCGTAGCCACCGCGAAAAACACAATTTTTCTGAGGAAAATACGAAAATAATATTTAAGAAATAATTCCAGGAATGCTGCATAGGTGCGCTTGTTTGATGTATTGCCCTGCAAGCACCCAGCGTATTCCAGTGCCTAGAGCAATACACCTGTATCGCACACACCTCCTTAAGAGGGGGAGGGGATTGGGCAAAGTCAAAACCCTACTCGGGAAAGTGTAATTTGTTTTGTTCTATCTCCCTTTTAGCTGAAAGATCTATTAACTGGCACAGATGAGCAACGTATAATTTTTACAAATTCCGTGGTCATTTGCGCCGATAAACACTGACATTGGGCAGCACAAAGGGCAAACTACTTGACCGGGCGATTAAGAAGAGGCAGGGTTGCTGCAAAAGGTAAACCGGGATGCTTTACTCGTTTTGGCGGAGTTGGCGAAATCTAAGATAAAATTTCATATTCAAACTCAGTTTTTATTTAAATTTGATTAAAAGAACATAGCATGGTTGTATCCAGAAAATAATTTCGGGGTCGGTTCAGTTTATTCCAGATGAAATTTTAAAGTGTTAGAATGATTAAATTAACTTAAATCTTCTATCTTCGTGGGCTACAGACTATTATTTTTGTTTTCTTATTCAAACACTGCATAGTATAGACCAGGAATGGGCAAACTACGGCCCGCGGATAGAATTTTGAGTTGCCGATCCGAGGCAAATTAAAAGAAATATATATTTATGCAATATACACCCATCTCCTTTTCTACTTTGCTTAAATATTATATCCCAAATTTATTATCTCACGCCCAGAAGATCAGCGGTATATTTGCTTCTTATATCTGAACAAGTGTTTTCAACTTTGAACCTTAGAAAGAATAATTTCAGAAGTAGACTGACAGATGAGCATTTAGCATCGTTCCTTAAAATCAGTACATCTCACTTCGAACCTCAGTATAAGGAACTTTTAAAAATGAAATCGCAATTTCATTCATCTCATTAACGTATTTAAACCGTTAGGTACTTGTATATTGTTTTTAAAATTTTAGAAAAATTTATCTTGGCCCGCCAAACTTATTTTTTTTTTCAATTTTTGACCCGCGGCCGAAAAAGTTTGTCCATCCCTGGTATAGACGGTTTATTTTTAACACATTGGCTGCCAGACGCATTTTCGATGGTTTGCCTAAGACGCTGACGTGAACTTTTCATTATGCGATGCATATTATGCTGAAATATTATTTGCAGCAGATAAAATGAGTTATAAAATCATGCTTGAAGCAGTTTTCATAGTGGGGATCCCCGGTGACTTCCATGACAGTCAACGTGTTAAATTATCAAGAACCCAATATGGATAAGAAAAGACCACTGACTCAAAATGAAATTGAGTACTACGCAAATCTAAGTGATTCAGAATTTGACGGGATTTTTGACGAGGATGGTAACGACAGTAGCGATTATGAACCTTCTGAGAATTCAAGTGATAGTGAAGATGAAGTCTTCTCCGAATCTGAAGATAATGACGATGATTCCCAAGCAACAACATCAAATGCGAATGATAATTTGTGGACAGAAATTCAACAAAGTCCTGAATTATTTATTTTCCATGGGCACTGGTTTTTTGTTCTTTTCTCAGAAGCCATCTATCGATATTAGAACTGATATACAAGTTTATTTATAGCTGCACAAAAATGACAAGTAAACACAGTACGAGATAACTCGTAGCTGGTGTCCTAGAAAGGAACTCAATCTACGAATTATCTCGTAGTTCGCAGTCAATGTGTTAATATTCTCCAATACTCATTTAGATCTCAATTCTATCATTAAAGCCCGTTCTCTATAATCTTCAACATTCTTAAATTCAGCTTCGAATTCTACTTCGTATGTTAAAGCATCTAAATAATTTTTGTGTATTAACTCTACGTAAGCACAGTACGAGATAACTCGTAAATGACGTCCTAGAAAAGAAAGCAATCTACGAGTTATCTCGTAGTTGGCAGACCATGTGTTAATACTCTCCAATATTCGTTTAGATCTCAATTTTATTATTAAAGCCTATTCTCTATAATCTTCAACATTCTTAAATTCAGATTCTAATTCTACTTCATATGTTAAAGCATCTAAATAATTATTGTGTATTAACTATACGTAAACACAGTACGAGATAACTCGTAGTTGGTGTCCTAGAAAAGAACGCAATCTACGAGTTATCTCGTATTTGCTAGTATATTCGAGTATGCTCGTTAATATTCTCCAATACTCGTTTAGATCTCAGTTCTATCATTAAAGTCCGTTCTTTATAATCTTCAACATTATTAAATTCAGCTTCGAATTCTACTTCATCTATTAAAGTATCTAAATTATTATTCTGTATTAATTCTAAGGTATCGGCCTTTTAATTGAACAAATGTAAATGCATTTGGATTTCTTCTGTGTCAGACTTTTCATCTATTCACATACTCTCTAGTTTAGTTCTTTCGTAAATAAAGAACGCTGAGCTATTTTATTTCCTTTAATAATTTCCATATTTACTACCTTATTTATTCAAAACTTATAAAACTTTGTTCTGTTCAATATATCTAAATTACCAATCAGGTATCTTGAATTAGTCATTCAAATATTCAAAATGAATACATTTATACATAAAATGTTCAGAATGGAACTTACTAAGCCTATCTATCTTCTCGTCGTTTCCAACTAAACCACCCACAGAGTGCACCAAATTTAATTTTCTTATTCAAATACTGCATGATATAGACGGGTTCACAGAAACACGACTAGAAGTGCCATAATATCTGTTTTATTATTTCCATACTAGCATATAGCTCGGCATATGACGAGATCAGTAAAATTTTTAATTTTCTAGAATTGTAACGTACCCTACGAGAAAGGTAAAAAAAGATGGTTTGTTTTTTGGCTGAGAATTATCTGGTACATCCCTCAATAATTTTTTTAATCTTTACTGACCGTATGTTAGTTAGCAACTTTAATTTATCTTGTCATATTAAGTAATAGGATGGACAGTAGAGGTTTTAATACTGACAGTGATTATTTGGCGGTATATATGATTGATGTCCAAAATTTAGCGAATCGATTGCAAACCATGTGGATATGCATAAAAAACAAACACACAAACGAACAAACTTCTTAATTTTCAAAGATATATAACTTAAACGCTAGATATTTATTACACTTAGATTTGAAATACACTTAGACTTTGATGAAAAGAGTTTGTTGTTAATACCGGTGATAAAATTTTCATTGCCAGAAAAACTAATCGATGATTAAATTTAAAAATATCACCTTTGTACCTAGTCTATTATTTAAGCCAAATATAAAAGAAAATTATTTACGTAATATCTAAGTTCAGTGATAAAACGTATGAAAATAATGCAGAGGACATTTAAATAATTTAAAATAAGAAGTGATTAAATGAGAAGGTTAAAGATCGATTGCAAACCGTGTGGTTATGCATAAAAAAACAAACACACAAACGAACAAACTTCTCATTATTAATATTGACTATTTATCTTGTAGTACGTGCATATCATAAATGAAAGGTTCATAACCAGATTAAAATAAATCCTTTTTATTTAATTGTTTACTGGTGTTAATAACTTGTTATTTTTTCTTTGTATATAGAAAATACCCTAGTCAGAAAGAATTTTATAAAATTAATTGAAATTCCCAGCAATCAGTTATGATATAGATGCTTTAAGTCTCAATTTCTGGAAAATGTACCAAATGAATTTCGGTCACGTTAGTTGGGATTTGTGAACAAGCATTGAATTTTCTCCTTTGCTCTCTCTCAGCTCTAGTGCTGCCATCTACCAGGTTGAAATGTTTCTTTAGAAGATGAGTCGCACTCGATAAGTGTCTTTTTGAATGTTGCATAGCTTGTTGAAAATAACTTTTTTAACCAGTGGAGTGCGGTAGGTGTTGATGCAGGATGTGCAGAGAGCAAAAACAAAAATAATAATAAAACCATAAAAATGTACATTAAACATTTTTCTAATGTTTATTATTCATTTGTACGCAAAATCCATAAGTCTATCCGTATTACTAATAAAATAGCGAAAATCTTATATTTCCACGAAAAACTAATATTTTCAACAAACGTAGCACCACACGGCGCCCGTCGCTACAGTGCCTCATCAGGATGCTCATTGGTGCCGACAAACCGAAAGTCTAGTCCACGTGCAGAGGATTTCACTGCACGCTGGCGCAATAGAATGAACTATTTCTCGTTCGGTCAGTGGATTAAATTATATTTATTAATTGTTTTTAACATATGGAAATCATATATTCTGTGAAAAACAACTTCACAATTTTTAAAATCAAAAGAAGGGATATGGTGTTGTAGATATAACTTATATACTGTTTGTAAGACAATGAATGGTAAAATTTGGACTGTTCTGTTAGAATTCGTTTCTTTTCTGTCTAACAAAACAAAATTGTTTTTCAGCGAATTATTTCTATAAATATAATACATCACCAAAATTACTTTACCTCACTAAAACATTTCCCTTTATATTGATGAAATACTTCTTTTATATTTCCGTGGAAACAAAATCTTACAATATATAAATTTAAATATTAACCATCTGCAAAATCGTATGGCCAGTTAATCAGTTAAAAAACCAAAAAAAGAGTTCCCGCTCTAATACAACGTTTAATAAACCGTACCTTCGGATGATTCTGAATGCCAAGTGCAGGAAAAATAACTGCACTTGCCTCAGTGCTATAGTATGCTGTTTTTCTAAAGTAGCCCATACATATAAAGCTTGATTTTCTATTAGTGCGCAGTGAGTACACATAAAAATATCCTATGTTCGTCTGCGTTTGTAAGCGCTACGTGGTGCAGCCCCTAGTACCGCACGCACTTCTAGAATACAAACAAGCAAATCAACATAATATTTGAATATATTATAATAATATTTATTATATACCATATAAAGATAGGTAGACATAGGTGCAGAAAATTATTGTCTCTCATAATTTTGTTAGGGTGTGCAGTGCACACCCTGCACATATGGACCGCACGCCACTGCTTTTAACCCATTGACATATAATGAAGTCTGGGAGACGTCAGTCTTTTCATGTACCAAAGTAGACTTTAACGTCTCCGAGACATCAATAGCTGTCTCCGACAGACGCAGTATTATATTAAATTATAATTTCATACTGCTATTTAATTATTGTACATTTGGATGTATATAAACCTCTTTAAATGTTACATAACAATGTAAATGTCAAAATAAAACATTCTCTTTTTCAACTTGCTCAAAATCGTTCAAATCAGCCAGAATTAAATACAATGAACTCCGCTTAATGTGGTCAGTTTGGGACACCATGATTTTGATAACAATAAACGATATGCAAAATTAGATAAATTTACCTCCCCCCTTTTTAATTCCCATGTACTAAATTTCAAAACAAAATGAATAAAACACACCTTATATTTATGTACTGTATATTATCCTTTAAACCCTCTAAGCGGTTTGCACGTACAATTCCGCCAGCTGTCACAGACAATTTTCAACCCCCAAAAATGTTCCAAAAATAAATGTATTGTACATTTCTGACAGTGCTTTTACCCCATGAAATTATGAGGTAGGAGGGTCAGGTCGATTGTTTAGGAACTGCACCCCTCTTTGACTGACATTTATTGAGGGATGCACCCCTACTCTCTGAGGAACAAAGACGCTGATAGCTTCTCATGGCTTTGTCAATCTCTATTTCGAAGTATTTCGTTTGCGGCAACATATATTTCTCTAATTGCACCACTGAAATATCTTGGATGACTTTAGTAAAAAAATATAAATAATTCTCAAAAAAAAAAAAATTATTCGTACTTTTAGAATACGTTATTTCTTATGTGATGATCTTCGAGACTTGACGAGCTTTATGTGTATTAAAAATTAACAATCAATAATGTCTATTTATATATATATATTTATAACCGGAAGTAATGAGACAATAACGAGGGTGGGGCAAAGGGTGAAGTAAAAAATCATAGAACACTTTGGTAACTGACACAATAAAACTTTAGCGTATTATTGGAGACCTTTTTTTCCCCGGTGTGTTCCACTCGGAGGGTTAAAACATAACTAAAAATATACATAATTAAAAAAGTTGATCAATTGTTGACTGTCTACAATATTTTCTATGAAGCTCATTGATAAATTGTTCGTAATCATAATCAACCTGTCATAACGATTTAAAATTTCGATCTTTTGTTTTAATGTTAAATCATTTCGCTTTCTGGCTTCCATATTGACAAGCTGCATGTAAGCGAGCAAGGCATAAAATGTGAATACGCTCCTTCTCAGTTCCGATAAGAATGTGTTGCCTTCTGCTTATCTGACAACCATTGACCACCAGCAGGATGTGCGTATTTCTGAAAAATTCTAGGAACGTGTAATTTCCCACTCCTTTGTTCATTCCCAGTTTCTCTACGCTGAAGAGGAGAATTCTCGGAAATTCAAACAACAGCGAAGGGAAAAAAATGTGTTCCGTATTAATATACTGTGAATATTCCTTTGCCAGTTAATATGAGGTTTCCAAACTGATCTAATTAACCGACGATTCCATAAAGCGATAATTTTAACATACAAATGAATAGAGAAAATCGGTACCAAGTGATTTCGATAACAATAAGCGATTGATAACATTAACCGCTATCACATTAAGCGGAGTCCACTGTAGTATTTTTCGGACATATCAGATTCCGTTTTACTTAACAGTCCCTTCAAAAAAGACCTCTTTATTTTAGTCTGTCATGTGACAGGAAGCTATTCGGATGTTAATCAATACAAACAATAATTAAAATTAATTTTATTCGTAATTTTATTGTGCATAATTTGTTTTCAAATTTTTAAAATATCGAGCCTCTGAATAACAGCCACCGGTAGAAAAAAACCACATTTCTTCAGTCCCGGGACCCTATATGACTGTTATTCGCAGGTCAATTACTCGAACTTTAATTAAAATAAGCTTTAGGCGAATGTTTCTAGTGTATGCTTTATTTTTAAAATTTCTTAAATATCGAGCTACTGAATAACAGTCACCTGCAAAGAGTCCACATTTTTTTACTCTCACGTATGGCTGTTATTCGGAAGTCAATCAATACCAACCATAATTAAAATCAATATTAGACCTCTTTTAATTGTGCATGATTTGTTTTCAAATTTTTAAAATATCGAGCCTCTGAATAACAGCCACCCGTAGAAAAAAACCGCACTTCTTCAGTTTCGCGTACCACATATGACTGTTATTCGCAGGTCAATTACTCGAACTGTAATTAAAATAAACTTAGGTTTTTGTTTCTAGTGTATGCTTTATTTTTAAAATTTCTTAAATATCGAGCCACCGAATAACAGTCACTTGGCTAAAGAAGCCGCATTATTTTAGTCTGTCATTTGACCAACGTTACTTGGAGGTCAATCAATACAAACCATAATTAAAATCAATATTAGACCTCTTTTAATTGTGCATACTTTGTTTTCAAATTTTTAAAATATCGAGCCTCTGAGAAAAACTGCATTTCTGCAGTCCTTCGTCCCTGTATTGTTGTTATTCGCAGGTCAATTACTCGAACAAAATTTAAAATAAACTTTAAGCGATTGTTTCTAGTGTATGCTTTAATTTTAAATTTTTTTAAATATCCAGCCACTGAACAACAGTCACCTTCAAAAGAGGCAGCATTTTTTTAATCTCACGAATGACCGTTATTTAGAAAGCAATCAATACAAACCAAAATTAAAACCAATATTAGACCTCTTTTAATTGTGCATGCTTTGTTTTCAATTTTTTAAAATATCGAGCCACTGAGAAAAACTGCATTTCTTCAGTCCTGCGTCCCTGTGTGACTGTTATTCGCAGGTCAATTACTCGAACAATAATTAAAATAAACTTTAAGCGATTGTTTCTAGTGTATGCTTTATTTTTAAATTTCTTAAATATCGAGCCACTGAATAACAGTCACCTGCGAAAGAGACCATATTTTTTTAGTCACACGTGTGGCCGTTATTCGGAAGGCAATCAATTCAAACCATAATTAAAATCAATATTAGAGGTATTTTTATTCGCATGTTTTCTTTTCAAATTTTTAAAATATCGAGCCTGTGAATAACAGTACCCGTAGAAAATACCACATTTCTTGAGTCCCGCGTCCCACGTATGACTGTTATTCCGAGGTCAATTACTCTAATTAAAATAAACTCTAGGCGATTGTTTCTAGTGTATGCTTTATTTTGAAAATAATTTATATCGAGCCACTGAATAACAATTACCTGCGAAAAAAGCCGCATTTTTTAGTCTCACGTATGGCCGTTATTCGTAAAAAAATTTATTCAAACCAAAGTTAAATCAGTATATGGCATCTTTTTTTCTTGTAAGGTTTATTTTTAATGTTTTTTAAATATCTAAACATGTTAAATACTAGCCTCCATAGAAGGCGGTATTTGTTTCGCCGCTTTAAGTGGCCGTTATTCAGACTACTTAAGACTCCCATTTCTCCTGAGGTCGCCAAGGAAAACGAGAGTGGAGCGTTTCCGTGCCAAATCCTGCAACCTGAACAATCGTCATCGTGATCATTTGTCTCCGAGTGACACTGTGCAAACCTCCGGGGCGACGTCTAAGGTGAAAGAAATGAGTAGCAAATTATAGCTTTGTGGGATCCGAGAGCTCGTTTGTTTTGGCAGTGACATATCCTCCCTTTCGACCTGCAGCGATTCCTTTGTGGGATGTTTTCGTTTTCGGAACGCGAGTTCCGGCTTGTTTTCACTGACTGCGACGATTCTTTCGGGTGTATGAAGAGTAGTAATAAATGAGCTTTAAAGTGGATGGATTTATTCCACTTCATTAGAACGGGGAAGAGTTTTAGCGGCTCTGTTTTTGGAAGGGTCGGATTTTTTGACGCCTTTTGTTGACTGGCAAATATTGAATTCAAAATTTTGTTGTACAAAAACAATAGTGTTAGCTCTAATGGCTTTCCTGAAATTTTATAATAGAATAATGAACTGTTTAGAAAAAAATCTAATATGTTTAATTTGTAATTAAGAAGTAGCACATATCGAAAGCATTGCAAGCTTTTAGAGACTCCAATAGGGCAACAGATAATTGCAGACAATATATGCTACTCGAATACTGATTATTAATCTAATTGTGCTTTAACCATTGATTTGGTTTGAAGAGCTACAGTCTAAAATAAAGAATGATAAGCAGTAACACATGAACACAAAGGAAAGACATGGAAGTTTTGTTTTAACAAGTATTCGATATAACTTCCTTTATTTACACGCATAATGTCAAGACTCATCTAAATTCCTGTCAAATACAGGGTAAAGTGTCAGTTCAACAAACAAGATCAGTTGTTTAAACTAATGTAAATTTGCAGATAAAGATGATATATATACTTTATCTTGTACAGACCTTTTGGGAAGACAATAGTTTGAAACACTACAGTCTACTGTTTTGCTATAGGACGGCTAATGAGACTGGAACCTACTGCTTATACAAGTTAGGGATGGCTACGAACAACCATGACAACAGCGGGATTCTAACCTAGGAACTCTAATAGCAAAAAACAATACCTATTAAACCATTGTTTGGCCGTTTAACATTAAACATACCAACACTTAATACATACCTATTTCTTTTATTTTATATATTTTTTCACTTAATACTTACCCATTTCTTTTATTTCTTTTCTTTATTTTATTTTATTTTAATTTATTTTATTTTTTCACTTAATACATACTATTTCTTTTCTTTTCTTTATTTTATTTTATTTTATTTTAATTTATTTTTCACTTAATACATACCTATTTCTTTTTTTCTTTATTTTATTTTTTTCACCTAATACATACTTATTTCTTTTATTTCTTTTATTTTTTTTCACTTAATACATACCTATTTCCTTTATTTATTTTCTTTATTTTATTTTAATTTATTTATATATTTTTCACTTAATACATACCTATTTCTTTAATTTTTTTTCTATTCTTTTATTCTATTTTATTTTATTTATTTATTTACTTCGGTTAATACATACCTATTTCTTTTTTTTTCTATATTTTATTTTTTTTCACTTAATACATACCTATTTCTTTTATTTCTTTTCTTTATTTTATTCTATTTCATTTATTTATTTTTCACTTAATACCTACCTATTTCTTTTATTTCTTTTCTTTACTTTATTTTATTTTATTTATTTATTTTTCACTTAAAACATACCTATTTATTTTATATTATATTATTTTATTTATTTATTTATTTTACTTTATTTATATATTTTTCACTTAATACATAACTATTTCTTTAATTTTTTTCTTTTCTTTTATTCTATTTTATTTTATTTATTTATTTACTTCAGTTAATACATACCTATTTCCTTTTTTTCTATATTTTATTATTTTTCACTTAATACATACCTATTTCTTTTATTTCTTTACTTTATTTTATTTTATTTCATTTATTTATTTTTCACTTAATACCTACCTATTTCTTTTATTTCTTTTCTTTATTTTATTTTATTTTATTTATTTATTTTTCACTTAAAACATACCTATTTATTTTATATTATATTATTTTATTTATTTATTTATTTTACTTTATACATACCTATTTCTTTTATTTCTGTTTTAATTCATTACCCATCACATTTTGTACAGATACATTACCGGTCATTTTGACCAATTAAGGTATGTTTAGTGTTGAACTACCCTTAAAACTTACATTTGAATGTACGAGTTTCTATAAATCTAACCTAGATTTACATTTTGCTATTTTTGACCACAACTGTAACGAATACATAATAAAGCAAGACACCTAATGGTTTGATAAATTGCCTGATCACACAATCGCAGGATAAAAAATAATTTATCATCTTCCCTTAATTTATTCTATATTTTGGAACACATGAGTAATACCACAAACTGGAATTATCTATTTTATACACCTTGTGAATAGATTCAAACCTGATCGTACCTTAACCCTCTGACTGCTCAATTTGTAAAGCAAGATCTCTTTAAAAATTGCTTATTTTATTTTCGTTGCATAGTTTAAGTATATATATAAATTGGAGAATCGACATACTAATTTTTTCCTTGAAAGGATTTTTTATATTGACTTTTATCTTGAGAAACTAAACTTTCAGAAAAACTAATTTCAGATGTTATCACATAAAAAATTTATTTTTTAGTAAATTTCAATTGAAATACAGTTAATTTCTATTTATAACATAATATCTATAATTCTAATATCTAGTATAACTATAGTTATAGTCATATAATTTTTTTATTACCTAATTAAATGTCTAATACTGCATATAATTTATTCCACTGGTTAAACGGTGAACAGGCTGAATGTGCTTCTTAATAAAGGAAGAAACACACATGGCCGCGAAAATCGCGGGATGAGCAAATTTTGCTACATTTGAATTGCCCATGGAAATCGCGGGATGAGCAGTCAGAGGGTTAACCACTGTTTGATTTACAGCGATACAGTCTATCTTTTGCTAAACGAGTGCTAATCCGGAAGATAACGGACATCTATGTCAGCAGCGGGATTCGAACCCACGAACTTCGGTATGAAGAACAGCCTACTCATCAGGCCATGGTTTAAATTACCCTTAAAACATACATTTAAGAGTATGAGTTTCTTTAAATCTAAACTGGATTTACATTTTGCTAAATTTGACCATAACATTACCAATACAATATACAGCAAGTCACCTGAGGGAATGATAAGTTGCATAATCCACAACCGTATAGTAAAGAAGAATTTACCACCTTCCACTTATTTATTCTAGATTTTAAAACACGTCATATTTGTATACGACAGACCTGGATTATACATTTTGTACACCTCGTGAAAAGATTCTTATACTTTCCCCAAAAACAACAAAAATATATCCTCAAGTTAAACCATACATTGTTAACGTTACGGCACCTTATAATTTTACCTCCCATACCACGTGGCGGGTTAAAGGTCAGTTTCCCCCTTTCACATTGCTGTTTATTTTTTACTTCTTTCTCTCTTGTTACCCAGAAGGCAAAAGAATGCTTTTAAATTGAGAGAGGTTACTCTACCCTACTATTAGAGTTAATGAGTTGCGGGAGATAGGGGGAAATATCGTTCAACAGTTTTTGTAGGCGTAGTCGAAACTAATGAAAAAAAATACATACATAAGGTTAAAATTACACTTAACACTTATTCTCCTGTAGTCTTCTTTTACTATATTTTGTAAGATCTATCTGAAAGCAATAAAATCTTAACCTGAAGCAATGTTTGTTGGTTTGGTCAAATGTTCTTTTAAAGCTATCATTCTAATTAATAACAAGAATGAGAATATATACCAGGATATAGGTTATGCGAACAAGGAAGTAGACTTGAGACTTTAGGGATAAGCTTTTCCCTAATTCCTCTTGAAATAGATTAAATATATTAAACTTGTCTATTGTGGGAATCTTAGTAGAACAGATGTGTTTCGACATAAATTTAGTGTTATGCAGTTACTATGTTTCCTCCTTGAAAGCTAGAATAAAACAAGCTTACTTAAATATCCAGGAAATCTCATGCTATACTGCTCTATACCGCATGGATAACATTCTAACTTTGTAGTAGGTCAAAAACACTCATTATATATGAATAAAAATATATATAAATGTATATATATATATATATATATATATATATATATATATATATATATATATATCTATATATATATATATATATATAGCTATATATATATATATATATATATATATATATATATATATATATATATATATATATATATATATATAGCTATCAGTTTAATTAATAACAAGGATGAGAATGTATACCAGGATGTAGGTTATGCGAACAAGAAAGAAGACTTCATACTTTAGGGGTAAGCTTTTTCCTAATTAGTCTTGAAATAGATTAAATATATTAAACTTGTCTACTGTGTGAATCTTAGTAGAACAGATGGGTTTGGAAGTAAATTTAGTGTTATGCAGTTACTATGTTTCCTCTTTGAAACCTAGAAGAAAACAAGCTTACTTAAATATCCAGGGAATGTCATGACTATATTGCGCTATACAGCATGGATAACATTCTAACTTTGAAGTAGGTCAAAAACACTCATTATATATGAATAAAAATTTATATAAATGCATGTATATATATATATATATATATATATATATATATATATATATATATATATATATGTATATATATATATATATATATATATATATATATATATATAGCTATCAGTTTAATTAATAACAAGGATGAGAATGTATACCAGGATGTAAGTTATGCGAACAAGAAAGTAGACTTAATACTTTAGGTGTAAGCTTTTTCCTAATTGGTCTTGAAATAGATTAAATATATTAAACTTGTCTACTGTGTGAATCTTAGTAGGATGGGTTTGGAAGTAAATTTAGTGTTATGCAGTTACTATGTTTCCTCCTTGGAAGCTAGAGTAAAACAAGCTTACTTAAATATCCAGGAAATCCAGGAAATCTCATGCTATACTGCTCTATACCGCATGGATAACATTCTAACTTTGTAGTAGGTCAAAAACACTCATTATATATGAATAAAAATATATATAAATGTATATATATATATATATATATATATATATATATATATATATATATATATATATATATATATATATATATATATATATATATATATATATATATATATATATATATATATATATATATATATATATATAGCTATCAGTTTAATTAATAACAAGGATGAGAATGTATACCAGGATATAGGTTATGCGACTAAGGAAGTAGACTTGAGACTTTAGGGATAAGCTTTTCCCTAATTCGTCTTGAAATAGATTAAATATATTAAACTTGTCTATTATGGGAATCTTAGTAGAACAGATGGGTTTGGAAGTAAATTTAGTGTTATGCAGTTACTATGTTTCCTCTTTGAAACCTAGAAGAAAAAACAAGCTTACTTAAATATCCAGGGAATGTCATGACTATATTGCGCTATACCGCATGGATAACATTCTAACTTTGTAGTAGGTCAAAAACACTCATTATATATGAATAAAAATATATATAAATGTATATATATATATATATATATATATATAGCTGTCAGTTTAATTAATAACAAAGATGAGAATGTATACCAGGATGTAAGTTATGCGAACAAGAAAGTAGACTTAATACTTTAGGCGTAAGCTTTTTCCTAATTGGTCTTCAAATAGATTAAATATATTAAACTTGTCTACTGTGCGAATCTTATTAGAACAGATGTGTTTGGAGGTAAATTTAGTGTTATGCATTTACTATGTCTCCTCTTTGAATCCTAGAAGAAAACAAGCTTACTTAAATATCCAGGGAATCCGGGAAATCTCATTCTATACTGCTCTTTACCGCATGGAAAACATTCTAACTTTGTAGTAGGTCAAAAACACTCATTATATATAAATGTATATATATAATATATAATATATATATATATATATATAATATATATATATATATATATATATATATATATATATATATATATATACATATAGCTATCAGTTTAATTAATAACAAGGATGAGAATGTATACCAGGATATAGGTTATGCGAACAAGAAAGAAGACTTAATACTTTAGGGGTAAGCTTTTTCCTAATTAGTCTTGAAATAGATTAAATATATTAAACTTGTCTACTGTGTGAATCTTAGTAGAAAGATGGGTTTGGAAGTAAATTTAGTGTTATGCAGTTACTATGTTTCCTATTTGAAACCTAGAAGAAAACAAGCTTACTTAAATATCCAGGAAATCCGGGAAATCTCATTCTATACTGCTCTATACCGCATGGAAAACATTCTAACTTTGTAGTAGGTCAAAAACACTCATTATATATAAATGTATATAATATATATATATATATATATATATATATATATATATATATATATATATATATATATATATATATATATATAGCTATCAGTTTAATTAATAACAAGGATGAGAATGTATACCAGGATGTAGGTTATGCGAACAAGAAAGAAGACTTAATACTTTAGGGGTAAGCTTTTTCCTAATTAGTCTTGAAATAGATTAAATATATTAAACTTGTCTACTGTGAGAATCTTAGTAGAACAGATGGGTTTGGAAGTAAATTTAGTGTTATGCAGTTACTATGTTTCCTCTTTGAAACCTAGAAGAAAACAAGCTTACTTAAATATCCAGGGGCCGAACGATGGCCGAATGGTAGAGCGCTGCTCTTCGGAACCGGAGTTCGTGGGTTCGAATCCCACTGCGGGCATGGATGTTTGTAGCCGTTCGGAATCGGCTTTAAGCTGTAGGTCCCGGTCTCATTAGCCCTCGTGTGCAAAACAGTAGACCGTATCGCTCCAAACCAAACCAAACCTAAATATCCAGGGAATGTCATGACTATATTGCGCTATACAGCATGGATAACATTCTAACTTTGAAGTAGGTCAAAAACACTCATTATATATATATAAATGCATGTATATATATATATATATATATATAGCTATCAGTTTAATTAATAACAAGGATGAGAATGTATACCAGGATGTAGGTTATGCGAACAATCAAGTCTGAACAATCTATATCTGATCGGCATGCTTGATCTGATAGTTCAAGCATGCCGACTTATATTTATAGCCGAAAGCCTACATTAAGGCCTGAAAAAATTCTCGGGAATTTTCAAATCTTAAGTCAGGGGCAAAAAAAAACCCTTCGTTCCTTTCCTTTCCCCTTTTTAACTCCTAATCCAATTCGACCACTGGGACTACAGTTCAGTTCCTCGTGGAAAAGATCTAACCAATTAAAACTTTATACTGACCTAGCGGCTTAGTGAATCTTTACTGATTTCTGGTATTTAATATAGAAATGTTAACTCGCTACACATAAAAGACTTCCTGAGAATTTCACGTAGAAAACCTCTCTCCCTCCTAAACGAATGTGAATGGGGATTCACTGTTAAGGGTATCCGTGACAACACCAAGTGTGGGAAGATTCTTGGGAAAATTCCCCACCCTTCGATTCATTGGAATGTACATAAGAACATTCTTTTTTCGATGGCGAATATACATAAAACGAATGCAAATATGGATTCACTCTAAGGGGTATCCGTGAAATCACCAAGTGTGGGAAGACATTCTTAATTCTGGAAAAAATTCCCACCCTTTGATATCATTGGAATA
>CM063506.1:39973841-39991341 GCA_032207245.1 Pardosa pseudoannulata
AAGGAGTATGTACAGTATGAATTTTAAATGTTTTTAAACATCCTAATCGATTTTAAATATTTTATTATGTATGTAAATATTTCGATTTATTAGTAATCTCGATATACGGTAAAATCGTATTGTGACGATTCAATGTTCTTGAGTGAGAAGTAGTGTAAAGAAGGATCACGGTCACAATAGAATTGAAAAATCCCTTTTATTTTTTCAGGAGTAAATAAGGAGTATGTACAGTATGAATTTTAAATGATTTTAAACATCATAATCGATTTTAAATATTTTATTATGTATGTAAATATTTCGATTCATTAGTAATATCGATATATTGTAAAATCGTATTGTGACGACTTCAATGTTTTTGAGTGAGACGTAGCATAAAGAAGGATCACGGTCACAATAGAATTGAAAAATCACTTTTATTTTTTCTGGAGTAAATAAGGAGTATGTACAGTATGAATTTTAAATGTTTTTAAACATCCTAATCGATTTTAAATATTTTATTATGTATGTAAATATTTCGATTCATTAGTAATATCGATATATTGTAAAATCGTATTGTGACGACTTCAATGTTTTTGAGTGAGAAGTAGCGTGAAGAAGGATCACAGGAGAAAGAAGGATCCGGCGGGAGAGGATGAATGAGCCGTGCCGATAGTGTACATGATGTAAATATTTGTATATACCAGAATAAATCTTTTTTCCCTTCTCCACCTCGCTTGTGTTCGATGTGTCATCCTCATGAGGCCTATGAAGAGCCCTGTTCGACCAACTGGATTGGTCAGGGTTAAACAATCATCGGCCGCAAAGCCAGGGGTCCCTGGAATTCTTAGCGGCTACATCTGAGTAGCGACAAATCCTTTGTCGTTCCCGGGATCATCTTTTTGGCTGTCAGTGAAGGTACCGTGTTGTCTGGCATATTGTTCCTTTACTATAGGGCACAGCAGTGTAGACATCGTGGTGCCGGGGAAAACAATCCTTTTGTATCCACACAAGTCCACCTCTCAAAGCAAAGTTCTTTGATGACGATACACCGCTAAAACACGCCATTACACTGCCGTTCCTTATATGGGCGGACTTTACGAGTCTCCCGAACGCAATGACTAAAAAAAACTAGCTCCGGTCAAAAATAGCGGAAGCCTCCACAAGGTTAAAGCACCTACATAAAAAATCTCTAAAAGCCTCGTGTTGAAAAATTCTAGGCTTTTATACCTAGCTGTCAGTTACGGTCCCGCAAACCGTTTTTTGGTCAGTTACAGTTCCAGTTACCTGGGAACTCCAGCTAAGTTTACAGCTAGTTATTTTAGCTGAATTCTCATTCAGCTAAACTCCTCGGCTGTCCCGATTGAGGCTTCTCCAAGCAATCCTGCGGGGGTCATTACCATCAACCGATCAGGGCGTGACACCTATTCAACTGAACTGTCACCATCCCAGACACTCTATTGTAGCCGGTCGGAACAGGAGGCTTCGAATCAGCTGATTCCGGTCGTTAATTCTGGACAAAAGGGGTTCTTCACAGTATACATAGAGGAAAAATGAACTTCAGCACTACATTAAAGCACAAAGATTGATATAAGTAAAAGTTATTACAGTTTTTCGTGAGGTATCTAAGACATTTGATAGGCTATTAATACACAACGACTACAACTGATTAACAGGTCATTCTCAAAGTTCTATTAAAATAATACATAAAGTGTCCGTTATACAATTTTGGTGGAAAAACTAATATCCAGAGTTTTATAATCAACGATGTTAATATATAGGATGTAACTAATAATGTATATTCATAAAAGATTATACATGTGGGTTGTTAAATCTATCTAGATATCCCCAATATAATAATAGCGTAAGTTGTCTGTCCGTCTGTCCTGGAATTTATGAAGCGGTTGTACCTGGAATGGATAGAGACATCCATATTGGATTCTTGATGAGTTACGGTTAGCAACTTTCGAAATCCACCCCTTACCCCCTTTTCTAGCATTTAATGCCATTATTTCAAGCCCTATTTTCCCCGGTTAAGAGCAGGTGATTAAATTTATATTTTTATCACATAATAAATAGGTAAAAATAACATTTGTTTTTCTAGCATTCTGATGTTATTCCCTTAACCATCTCCTTTAATCATTTCTTATTTTAAATTATTTAAATATCGTCTGCATTGTCTTCATACGTTTCATCACTGAAAATAGATATTACGTAAATAATTTCTTTTATATTTGGCTTAAATAATAGAATAAGCACATATGGGATAGTTTTAAATTTAATCATCCATTATTTTTTGTTGCAATAAAAATTTTATCACCTGTATTAACAACACATGATAGTTTGTTGTTAATTGCCTTATTGGGTACTTTACAATTCTGGAAAATTAAAAATTTTACTGATCCCGTCATATGAAGGACTATATGTTAGTATTAGTATAATACATAAAGTATCAGTTCCACATTTTTGTTGGAAAAACTAATATCGAGAGCGTTTTTTTGTAAACCACCATGTTACTCCCCCATAAGTATACAACTAATAATATGTCGTCATAAAAAACTATGCATGTGTGTTGTTAAATCTGTCTAGATGTATATAAGAGAATGTCAGTTTGTGTCTCGTTTATACAAATACAAACCGCTCATCGTAGAATCACTAAATTTTAGTCAAACAGTCTTTGATATCGCTGTTGGTATTAAAACCTTTCCGCTCATTCTATTGATATTATTATCATATTATTATTATTACTATTATTATGTTAATGATCATTAACATAATAATAATAATAATAATAATAATAATAATAATAATAATAATAATAATAAATAATTATAATAATAACTCTGATGATTATAATAATAATAATAATAATTATTATTATTATTATTATTATTATTATTATTATTATTATTATTATTATTATTATTAATATTATTATTATTATTATTATATGATAAATAATCTATCATTATTAACTTAAATATATACAAAGTTGTATACATATAAAAGAACAATAACTAAACAATTAAAAATAATTATAAAGAAAATATTGTAGCTAATTAAAATTAAAAACAAATACATCCAGGTTGTATAGTGCCAAATCAAGGGTGATTTTTTTCAATTTGCAGTGCTATAAACCAATGAATAATTAAAAATTTAATAATAAAAAGATAATTGACATTTTTAAATACCTAGATTTTCTGGAGAATCAATTGAACTTTCCTTACATTTCTTTGTTTACAAAGCATTTTATGACTTCAATAATGATAAAGCTGGACTGTTATATAAATGCATCCCTAAAAAAATGTTGATCAACTAGTCATTCTCTAACGAGAAGAACGATCGAATAGATAGCTTATCTCTATCGAGAAAGAATGTCTTAAAAAGTAGCACATAAATATCTATAAGATATTACTTTTGTTTAAATGCATTTTAATAAAATATTTAACTGTTAAACACTGTTTTAAACTGTCCCCTTTTCTAAGATTAAAAAAATAACAATAAATAAAATATAAAAGAGTAAAGTTGAACATTTTACGAATATAATTATTTCTGGGAGGAAATATATTTTACAAAATAAAAAAAAGTATGTACTTTTTTTATATGTTAGTGTGCTAAGAATAATATTCATAAGTACGAAAGAGAACTTTTAATATTCCAGTTATCTAAAACAAATTTTTAACTTGTGGGAAAAAAATATCTTAGACATTACTTTCATCAAAAGAAATTGAAAACAAAGTGTGGTGCTGCCATCTATTGAAAAACTTTTAAACTTACTCAAGAAGTATTAGCATAGAAATACTTCTCTCTACTACTTAAGAAGTATTTCAGCAAATGGGATCAAGAAGGGTTTAATAAACATTATCAATAAATTGGAAAAACATTGACAAGTTTTAATGTAAAATTTTATTCAGAACTAATAAAAACCAAACACAAGCATAACAGCAAATGATTGATTTTGAATGATTGATATATATTTTTTATATGCTGTACAAAAATAAGTTGTTGAGATTTATGTTATTTATTAATATCTTATTTAATTAAAGATTACTCCAAAATGTGTAATATTTATATGGAAATAATTATATAGTAAATATTTAGATCGATAGTAATTATATATTGATATATTTGTAAAAATAATAATTTAAAATGACTGTCAAATTTTGCTTAAAAATTTAAGTAAATGATTCATTACAAATGTGATATAATAGCAGTGGCACATATCAAAATAAATTTAGTATTATTTTTCTAATAAAATTCTAACTTATTTAAAATTGTATATTAATTTATACGAAAAATCCTAACATTAAATTTTGTTTTCTAGAATAGCTTGGAGAGTTTATTCTAAGTTATAATCTGCATTTAAAGTTTTAGTGTAAACTTTATCCTTCAACTCGAAAAACACAAAATGATGATGTAATTGTTTAACAAGATAATTTCAACAAATGGGATTAAGAAAGATTTAATAAACATTGTCAATAAATTGGAAAAATATTATATCATCTTCCAAATGAATTATTGTAATAAATTAATTATTTTATATAAATTATAATAAGAGAAAATATTACAGCTTTTAAGAATTTTTTTAATAATTGTAAGAATAAAATATCATGAGTTTATATGAACGTTTATAAATTTATTTAAAAACCGAAATATGTAAAAAATATTCTTAAACAGTTTATTTATTTATATATGGCAACACTAACAATGAATAAGTAACAAAAATATTATAAATATTTCAAACCAAGCTATTTAAGACAGTTAGTTAATAATGAAAACTGTGCATCAACAATTACCTCAATCACTTTGCATTTATTAGTGTTTAATTACTCATCAGGCATAAAGTCATTTAATTAAATAAATTTTTAATATCCAAATAAAAACACTATTTTGATTAACTAGGAAGGGAATAACTACTTAGCTTTGTTTATTTATTTATCTAATTTTATTAAGCAATGCAATATGTAAATTATAAGAGAATAAGATTCAGCTTACTGATCTTGAAATAAACTGCCATTTATCTAATGAGGTTTAAAAAAGTTATTACACAACACATACTTAAGTAAATAGTCGAAAGAAAATTAATTTAAAACTTTATGAACAGTTCAATAATTTGCTTTTACATGTTTAATCATCTTATATTAGATATTGGAACTAAAATAAAGGAATGTGGTTTTTACGTAAAATGTCCAAAAAAAATTAAGAAAATTAATTTTTAAATATTGATTTTCATAAAGAGGAATATAAAAAATTCTAAGTCTTTATCACATACCTAGAAAAGTACTTTTTAATTTCATATTTTTTGATCCCGTATTTCATTCCTATTAAATTATATTTTGATTAATTTCGTGTAAAGTTGTGTGATTTCTAGAAGTTTAATAAAAATGTTGGACCAACAATATTCATGTTTAAATAAATTTAGCACCCATAACATATTATTGTTATGCCATAATTTCTGCAAGATAAACACAAAATAAAATACAATTATGTTAAAATTCCTATAATAAATTGTTTTTATTTATTCCTATTTATGTAATTTCAATATAAATTGAATACTCATTTTATGAAAGAGATTTTAGGTTTGAGAATATGCGTTTGTCTTTTTATCTCGATAATAGATGGCAGCACTAAACGTTTAAGAATTATTTCATTTCATATTATATGCGACATTTAAAATTGAATAAGAATAAATCTAACGAAATACTACAATTATCTCTCTGGAACTTTTTTAAAATACATGCTGCCACAAATTATTATTCAATAATAAATGTTTCTATAAATTTAGCACCTCTTTGAAGTGTTAGATTCTAAGATTTTACATTCATACTATCAGGATATGTTTATCGCAGGGGTATAGGCCCACGTGCTTTAGACACAAAAATCTATATAAAACGACTTTCTGACACTTAATATAAAAAAAACTCTTATAATCCAGAAAACTTTTTTTGAAAAATTCTTGGTTAAATCAGTATGTAGACTAAGAAAGGAAAAATTTGCCAGTTTTTGTTTTGTTTAAATAGCTAGTAATGGATGAAATCAAATATAACGTTAGAATCCACAACTGTAACCTTTTCATTAGCATTCATTCCTGATTAATTTTTCTTCTTAAATTTATCTAAACATTTTCAAAGGAAGGGAGGGGGATAGATTATTATTTGGTTGATATTTTACATTCTTTTTCCATTACATCTATAAATGTATTTTTACTTATATTCGTTTTGTGTATATATTTACCCTATTTCAATATATAATTTTACATTTCAAATGGAAGGATATAGAAATAAAATATAACTTAAAGTCAGATTTTCAATTTATTATTAAAATTTTTATATGAATGGTTTTATATAGTTGTAAAAAATTGTGAAAGGGCTTTAAAATTAGATTGTTTCTTGGGCACAAATTTATCTTAGTCAACCTCTTTATACAATACAAACACAGAGGGACATAACAATGTACTATTAAAATTTTGAAATTATCATATAAATCTTTTGCATTTGTTTAAGGTCCAGTTATTTGGTATTTTATTTTATAGTAAAAGTAAGTATAATATATATATTAAGTATATAAAAGTATAATATATATGTATATGTATATTAATATATGAATATATATATATATATATATAAGTATACATGTATGTATATATGTATATGTATATATATAAAGTATATTATATATTATATTTATTTTATAGTTAATGTAAGTGGTTATAGTAGTTTATTTAAAATAATGAAAACTATTTAGGATTTTAAAAGAAAAACTATCTGGGTATAGGAAGATTTATATCTTCAAATTCTGCTAAATCTGTTAAAAATATTTTAATGTTATACTGCTTGTTAAATGCAAGTTATTTACATGTATTTTAATTGTACATTATTTTTAGTCAGTATTATCAAATTTAATGTCAAATAGCATTGCTTTAAATTAACATGTGAAACTTGAAAATTATAATAAATTTTTAATTATTAAATTTTATCCTAAAAAAAATATTTCATACGGATATGATTATTTTTTTATTGAATTATCAAATAAAATACGTTTACAACACATTTCGTTTAATATTCTAACACAAGATGGCAGCACAAATTGCAATATATGGTAAATATTATACTATCAGCAAAAATATAAAGCTTAATTAAAAGTGCATCAAAATCGGACTATTTATTTTCATAGAACATTTCTTTATAAACTAAATGGTACGTCAGGAAACCTAAGTTAAAAAATCGTCTTCAACTTAAAAATAGAAAATCCTACTGCCGTTCAAGTAAGAAGCATATTAAAATACTCTAGAATTCTACAATAGTAAAAACTTTATATTTCCTTTTTTTTTCAGTTAAACAAAATAATGATTCGGATAAATCACTTAGCATCCCCAGTTTTCTTTCACTTTATTATTATTATTGTTGTTTTTAAATAATTAGAAACGTCAGAGCAATAAACGTTCTGCATTTATATACATATGTCATTCCTAATGTTTTAAGGAAAAATATTTATGTCCAGATTGTTAAATATAATTATCCATTGAATTATATTTGCTATATTAATCAATTAAAAATGTAACTGGGACTAGCAAATTAAATTATTATTATGATTATTTTTTGTTTTTATTTTATTTTATATATTTATTTAATTTTTGCCTAGAAACCTAAGTAAGCATCAAACTTTATTTATAGAACTTATATAAAATAATTATTTAAATTTATACAGTGATTTTATATTTACTTTAACATTTTCATTATTTCGTAAAGTTCGACAAAATATTTAATGCTCTAAAGAAGTATGCATAAATTTATAAAAAATATACTTTAATGAACAATGTCTTAAAAAGTTTAATGTCGAATCTGAATGCTTATGTCAACATATGAAACTCGAAAAGTATAGTAAAACATTATTGTCAAATGTTTTGATATTGTATTAAAATTTATTGTAGCGAAATTCTCTCATTATATTATCCTTTTTTCTGTTATAGAAATATAAAATAAAATACATTCACAACATCTTTCGTTTCATATTTTGACACAAGATGGCAGCACAAATGAACAATGGCTTTAGTGAAAATATGGAGCAAATTCAGATAAAAGAAATACATCTAGAGAATTTAAAAATCAAAAATAAAATAGAATATATCTAATAAAAAATATTTTTAATGTGAATTTATGTCATAAAAAGTTTTTAGTGACTTAAAATAATTACTGCATTGTATAATTAAATTTAAGAAGTGTACGATTGTCTTTGATAAAAAAACAATCGGTATTTTTTTTTCCAATTCTGTAATTCACAAAATTTTTTTGATCCTTAATAAATGACAATACCCTTTTTACAAAAAGTTTGTTCACTTTTTATTTCTCAAGTATCAATCGTCAGAAAACGTACTAGTACGTGTCGCACTCTCAAGTATCAATCGTCAGAAAACGTACTATACTCGGTGTAAACTAAATAGGCACTTCAAGGTCACTGATTTTTCCCCGATGACTAACTGTAACTATGGTAACGACAGTTGGAAATAATTTTACTTTTTTTTTCCCACTGTGTTAAGGGGTGTCATGCATCATGTGGGCTCTCCGTGAATGATGAAAGTATGTTTATTTAGACTACACTTTGAAGAATACTTAATACTTTACACAAAATTTTATGAGTAATTTCAGACCTGTTTCTAAGTTCATAAATTTAAAATATAATCCCATTTCATAAAATTACAATTCAAAAATTGTATTTTATATTCTAATCCGTAAGATTTAAAAAATTTTCCTGAAAAAGTAAAAAAAAAATTTTCACACACAGTTGCATTATTTACAGATATAATATCATTAAGATGATTGAACATTTCGCTAATTTTAATGAGTAATTAGTTATAATTTCTCACTATTTTTCTTTATATTTGTATGATTCTTTTAATCTAAATATCAAAAGTATTTCTTAATAATCAATTTATTTAAGAGAATATAATTCTGAAATTCCTTAAATTTAAGTTGTATGTTAATAAGTATATTATGAAGTTATGTGGACCATAGTAAAGTTTCTATTCCAAAATTGTACTATATTAATTATTTTATGATTTTACAAGAACTGAAAGAGGTCTTAATGCAATAACAATATTTTGTATAATTTTATTATGTATTTAAAGATTTATGGTCTGTTGACATTTTTAGAAAGAGAAAATTTCTTTAGAAGGAAGAGATTCCTAATGTTTTAGTAAAAATTCTAAATTAAAATGAATTTTTGTATTTTTAAAAAAACATCTGTGATTTATTATAACCATTTTATATATATTGTTAAACTTTTCTTTATGTAAATAGTTAACGCATTTATGCACAACTGAAAATTTTGACTTTACTTATAATAATAAAGGAAGTCGTCTGAACGTATTGGAATCAAATCCTCAACTGAAGTGTTGAAAATAAGCGTGAATGCACAGGCTTCTTGGTCGCTACCATAGTAACCGATGACTGTTGAAACGAGAAAGTGTGACCTTGAAGCGCCAATAGATTTTACATGGACTATAGTATGTGTCCCGCATACAATGTGTTAATCCATTTCCTTTTTGTTTGATATTTGTTCTTGCTTATCGACCATCCCTATGTGGAATTTTGGTTCCAATGACGTCCCTACAAGATGGAGAGCTGCTTTTATTTCAGCCGAGAGTAATATGAGTTTTAATTGCTGTGACAGATTAAAAAAAAAAAAAAATTCGACCTAATATGTTGTTGAAAATTTAATTAAAATTATCAATGTTTCCTTGCTCAGTGATAGCACCTGAGATTAGTAATAAACATACCCAGGATTAAAAGAAAATAATAAAAAGCATAACTCATAAGTTCTGTTAATTTTCATTTTTTAATCTAAATGTTAATGAAACATTTTGCTGATTGTGTTGCAGCTTATAATAAATAATCATCCTATTTTTCTGCGAACCATCAACAAATTTCACGGACCACTGGTGGTTTGTGAAAGTATGTGAAGGCTTAAAGATCTCACCGAATTAGAGCATTACAAACGTCCTTCCACTCGTCAAAGTCATAGTTGCATTAATTCTAGTATCTGAAGAAGTCACTCTCCCACCCTTCCATCAAAAATTTCTCTTCTTACCCCTGTTCTCGTTAGAGTGATTTAAATCCGAGGAAAACTGATTCTGTACTGCAAGGTCGTAGGCAATGGAGGGAATTTAGGGGACCGTTCCCTCCTCGAAATTCCAAAATTCTAAAAGACATTTTCGTGGAAAGAAAATAGAACACGTGTGTGGGTGTGTCATCTGCCTAGCTGTGCATAGTTAGTGTTTTCAGAAAGAGACCGCTTTGGCCATAAATGTCTTGCGGGACCGAAAGCTTTTATCTACACCCTCCCTTATTAGGATCATTCATCTCAAGATCATTTTCCGTAATCTATTTTATATTGTCTTCCTATTTGAGGTGCTCCATGGTGAATATTTTGACAGAGATTTTATCTTCTAAAATAGATTCAACTTATTAAGTTAGACTAGATTTTGGTATATAGTTAAATGAGAGACAAATTTAAACGAATAAATGTAAAAACGGTTTTTAATGTAATTTTACTTTTAAATTCATTGTGCAGATGCTTCATAACTTATTCTAATCTTTAAATTTTTTATTACACCATTTACCCTTACATCAATACCCTTAGCTCTCCGGCATATTTTCGCAGATAAACTAGGGTGAAGAAGGAGTCTTATTTTAAGGGAGAAGAATTACACGTGCTTGTATAAAATATCATAATAACATCATCTCAAGATCATTTTCCGTAATCTATTTTATATTGTCTTCCTGTTTGAGGTGCTCCATGGTGAATATTTTGACAGAGATTTTATCTTATAAAATAGATTCAACTTATTAAGTTAGACTAGATTTTGGTATATAGTTAAATGAGAGACAAATTTAAACGAATAAATGTAAAAACGGTTTTTAATGTAATTTTACTTTTAAATTCATTGTGCAGATGCTTCTTAACTTATTCTAATCTTTAAATTTTTTATTACACCATTTACCCTCACATCAATACCCTTAGCGCTCCGGCATATTTTCGCAGATAAACTAGGGTGAAGAGTCTTATTTTAAGGGAGAAGAATTACACGTGCTTGTGAATGTTTTTGATTTTATTTATTTTATACATATGCACCTTCTTCTTCTAAATGAAAAGTAATAATTTTTAATTTTGTAATTCAACATGATGTGATATCTTTGGAAACAATCTCCCATGTGCATTCTGGGTTTACTGGGCAAGTGTCACAGTAACCGTATTGATAATAACTCCAGTAAAAGCCCAAAACTCATCCTCTTACACCGCATGCCACGTTTGCCAAATATAATTACTAGATAATTTTTTATTCTTACATTTTCTGCGTAATTGTTGGTTTCTTTTATACTTTCACTAGCATATAGCCCATCATATGACGGGATCAGTAAAATTTTTAATATTCCAGAACTGTTAAGTACCCAATGAGGCAGTAATAAAATGGTTTGTTTTTTGGCTGAGAATTATCTGGTTCACTAACAATAGTTTATTTATCGTCATACTCCTCTAGAGTCTCCCGATCCTGTAATGCAGTTTCACATGGAATGCAGTTTCACATGGCAGTTTCACAGAATCACATGGAATTCATTTAGTCAAACCATGTGTTATGTATAACAAACAAACAAACTTCTTAATTTCCAAATATATATAAATTAAAAGTTAGATATTTAGTAGTCCTCGACTTATATGAAAAGAATTATTGTTAATACGATGATAAAATTTTCATTACAACAAAACATAATCGATGATTGAATTTAAAATTATCACTTATATACTTAATCTATTATTTAAGTCAAATATAAAAGAAAATTATTTGCTTAATATGTAAGTTCAGCGATAAAACGTATGAAAATAATGCACGCGATATTTAAATAATTTAAAACAAGAAATGATTATATGAGATGGTTAAAGGAATGACGTCATAATGCTAGAAAAAAATGTTATTTTTACCTATTTATTACGTGAATAAATGGATAAATTTAATCGCCTGCCCTTAGCCGAGGAATCCATTCCAGGTACAACCGCTTCAAAAATTTGCCGACAGACACCTTAGGCTATTATTATATAGGGGATTTACCAGTTCGTTTGTGAAAAATAATTTGAAATATTGTCTCGGCTGTACAATATTTGTAGGAATTTGTGGTCCAATGACCTCTGCAGGCATGAAAGTAGACAATGACAAAAAATGCTGAACTTCCCCGGATGGGGGTGGGGGGAGATGTACAGAAGATGATTACACTTTCTCTTACATAACTCTTTTTCACAATATGATTCAGTACTACACAGATGAATGTTGCGCTCCTTCAAGTATTTTGGAGCAATTTTCGGAGCATTCAAAATGTAGATTTCGAGCAGGATAGTGTTTTTGTAAGAGTTAAACTCACAATTGAAAGGATAAACCGTAATTTTTGAGGAGTCTGCCTAATAACTTAGAATGATTGGTTGGCAGCATTTGGAGCAGCCAAATATTCAATCATTGCTGATATGGTTTGTTGGTTTGGTACATGCAATATATAGTGTATAAAGAAAGAGGTGAGATAGTTAAAATTACAATAATAAAAACATATTGCATGCTAAGGGATACTTTTAATGCTTTTTGGATTATCTATTGGGTTAATATTTTTAAGAATATTCCTTTGGTGTTTAAGCATCTGCTTTTTAGCTTCATTTCGACCAGTATTGCAACCCCCTCCCCCATTTTTTAATCGCGATTTCTCGATGGATTTGCACCGATCTCAGAAACAGTCCTAAAGGCTGTCTAAAAAGCGGATTTCCGCTTAAAAGCGGAAAACTTTCATACCTGCCTTTGGCGATACAATAAAATGTATTTTATCCGGAATATCTAATTCTTCCGTGACATCGCGCCATTCATCTAAGTCTTCCGGCGACTCTTCGCTTTCACTTTCAATAACTACCATTCGTCGTCTCTTTGGTAGTATAATTTCGGAACCACTACTTGAAGTGTCAGAATTACAATGAACATTGTCTTCCACAATATCTTTTAACCATGAAAAATGAAACACATCTTCACTATCACTCAACTCTATGTTCTCATCACAATAATTATTTTTCTCCATGTTGCTAACCATAAAATGGGTTAAATAATATTTCAATTGTAACGGTAGCAAGACTGGGCACGTTTTATATACAGATAACAATTGCCAACGCCGACGATTCCGTAACATCTTAAGCCTAATCAACCTAAAAACATTGGGCTCCAAAGCTGAGCCAACGGAGAGCTAAGGGTTAATCATTTTGTTATTTTAAAATCATATTGTGTTCTTGTACTCATTAGAGGTATACATACATATAAGAAAACCTGCAGTTTTACTCAAGTATCATTCACAAAACATGAAGTCTTTCCCCTTGGTCCCTTACCGAAAATAATTTCTGGCTACGGCCTTGCTGTACTGTTCCTAAACAACCATCCTGTCTTTGTAAAAAATTACCCGCAGTTGAATACCAGATTTTACCAGTTGAATTTTACTAACGAAACTGAAACTGTAGCCTTGAGAAATTGAATACGTTCAGAAGACTTTCATGGTCTGTAATGAACATTTATAATGGTAGTTTGCAATATCAATCGACAAATTAAAAACCTGTGTCGTGTAGCGTTTGGTTTGGTATAATTACTATCAACAAAAAATAAAACTGTATAAAAATATTTAACGGCGTAGCTTCATGACAAATTGACAGCTTTCCCTTTGGAATGTTTGGAAGTAGTTTTAGTACGAAATCTTTAATTTATTCAATATCATATAAGGAGAAAATTAATGTTTCTGATTGTTAAGGAAAGATGAATGTGACATAACAACCTTGGTAAAATAACTTCTCCTTTAAACATGACCTAAGGGCAGACTACTTAGATTCCACCGTTAGATGATCATAATCATTTGTTAATAACGGTTTATTTAGAGATGCTGTAATAGGACCGATGTTATAAGTAAAGAATAAATGATAATCCCAAATTTATTCCATATTTTTTTTATTTCAAGAAAGAAAATAACGGGACTCTAACTATGTATTATACACTAGCTTTCGATTTTCAGCTTCTAAATGATCTGAAAAAGATCTAGGTGTATTTATTAACAATCATTCAGGTTGCCTAGAGGAAGTTTCGCTATTATATTGTATGACTGCAGCAAAAATGCTTAGGAATTTGTAATAAAAAATGGCAATGATTCTTCCGCTGAATAACAAGCAGTATAAAGCTGGGCTAAGGAAATAATATGATACTATTGGGAAAATGTGCGTGCACTAAGCAGTCTCGGAAAGGTTGTAAGAATTAGAAAGTTTTTAGCTATTTATAGCTACAGTTAAAATATTTTAAAATAAATTATACAAATTTAATCTCAAAGTTATTAAATGTTTTTTTTTCAGGGAAGTAAATAATGGAACTGTAATAATAAAATTTCTATCAATCCTCCCAGAATAGGAGAAAGAGGGGTATTAAATTAGACATTATTCTTTAGAATAAAATATAAAATGTTCATATATATTTATAATTTATCTTATTTTCTTCGTCCAGTGTGTATGTGGGGGGGAGAGGCTTGTATTCTAATAAAGATTACTGTATACATACGAGGATTGGAACTTTAATAGTGGCGATACTACTGTAAAAACTTTACTCAACAAAACCAAAGAATGTTGCGTATACCACATGTGAGCTATATACATACCTTACCTCTCAGCAAAAAGACTCGTCCTTCCTACGTCATACAAATGCGGAGTGACGCGAAGAACTGATCCTTGTATTAGCTTGCTGTCTAAAGTAAGTGTTGTTAGGATGTTTTCAAAACAAGAACAACGAAGATGGGTAAAAATTCAATGTGCCTGAAATCGTACATCACGACAACGTCATCTAGAGCTTTAAGAGGCTTGCGGCGAATCTGCATTGCTTACAGAACTGCAGCAAGATGTGTAAAAGCCATCAATGAAGGATCACAAAATGTGGCAGGCTTGCATCCACCAAGTCATCCTAGTGCCATCGATGCAGAAGTGTATGCTGTTGCCGCATTAATGGGCAGTGATCGATGCCAAACATGAGCTGGTCCGAAAGACAGGATTTGTGCATAAGACTGTGCTGCACATTTTGAAGGAACGCCTGAGCATGAGAAAAATTCTGAACTTTCTGCAGAACGCCCCTATCATTCTGCAAGACAATGCTAGGCCACATACAGAGCAAGATGTGACTGATTTGTTCGATAGATGGGGCTGGGAAGTGCTTCACCATCCAACATACTCCCCAGATCTAAGCCCTTGTGATTTAATTCGTATAATGAAGAAACCACTTCGTGGCATTCGCTTCAGAACTGTTCCAGATATTCTTGCGGCAATAGACAGGTTCATTCGAACTATCAACAGAACAGGTGCTGCTACAAATGTTCTAAGACTTCCACATCGTTGGAAATGGATTATACACAATGCTGGCAACTATATTGAAGGACTGTAAAACATGGTGACATAAATCACTTTTGTATTCCATGTAAATAAATAGTTGCCACTATTAAAGTTACAACCATTGTATATTATGTTTGTAAAAATTTTAGCATTGTTGTTGTTTCCATCTCCTTTATCTACAGGAAATCTTACACCAAGTACAAAATATCCCACTGTAGGAAAATCATAAACGTACCATCCCCTGTCAAAGGGATTTTTACATTAATTTTGGTATACGAACTAGGTACCCCCTCCCCTGCAATGTAAAACTTCTTACTGAAACCCTACACCTTTTAAAGTGATTTGAATTCGAGCAAAACTGTGTTCAGTTACCAAACGACCATCCTTGCAGACTCACCCATGACCATCTTTTACTGGGTGAAGCACCTCCATAGTGTGCGTATTGTAAAACACCTAACACAGTTGCACACATTTTGCCATTGTGTTGTTGTCTCAGATCAATGTATATAATTTTTTAAAAAAAATTATCGCTGAATTGTGACACAATCATCGGTTGACACAATCACCGGTGACACAATCTTCGGTGAAATGCCACATCCAGGCTTGTTTCCCTTTCTTCGCTGTTCAGATTTTTATTATGAAATATGAATTCTGTCATTTTTATTTTGTACGTTTATCTTTATTTTCAATTTTTAATTTTTAATTTTCAATTTAACAATTTTTTGATTTAGAATTTATCAATTTTCAATTTTGTTTTTTTAATTTTCTTATACTGTAATAATCTATCTTGTATATATTTTCTTGTATTATTCGTGTTGTTGTCTCATATCAATGTATATAAACGTTTTTAAAAATTTATCGCCGAATCTTGACACAATCATCGGTGACACAATCTTGTTGACACAATCTTCGGTGAAATGCCACATCCAGGCTTGTTTCCCTCTCTTCGTTGTCCGGGTTTTTATTATGAAATTTGAATTCTGCGATTTTTATTTTGTACCTTTGTCTTCGAATTTTCAATTTTTAATTATTAATTTTCAATTTAACAATTTTTTGATTTAGAATTTATCAATTTTCAATTTTGTTTTTTTAATTTTCTTATACTGTAATAATCTATCTTGTATATATTTTCTTGTATTATTCGTGTTGTTGTCTCAGATCAATGTATATAAAAATTTTTTAAAAATTTATCGCCGAATCTTGACACAATCATCGGTTGACACAATCACCGGTGACACAATCTTCGGTGAAATGCCACATCCAGGCTTGTTTCCCTTTCTTTCCTGTACAGGTTTTTATTATGAAATATGAATTCTGTCATTTTTATTTTGTACGTTAATCTTTATTTTCAATTTTTAATTATTAATTTTCAATTTAACAATTTTTTGATTTAGAATTTATCAATTTTCAATTTTGTTTTTTTAATTTTCTTATACTGTAATAATCTATCTTGTATATATTTTCTATTTTACTATCTCCGTTTGTTTGATTTATGTGCTTTTAACGTTCAATTTGTTGTTTTTTCTATTTCATCCTTAAATTTCAATTCTCTTGTATTTTTTACTCTGGTTTTATCTGTTACTTTGTTTTTAATTTCGTCTTGTTTGGCTCAGTTTGTCCTTTCAAAAATTAGCACCACTAAATTCCAATCAATCAACCAACCATCCTGTCTGGATGAATATTATCTCCAGTCGAATATTAGATTTTACCGGTTGACTTTTTACCAACGAAACTGAAACAGCAGCCTTGAGAAATTGAATACGTTCAGAAGACTTTCATGTTCTGATAATGGACAATTATAATAATTTGCAATATCAACGAACAAATAAAAATTTGTGTAACGTAGTGTTTGCATGTATTATGCATGTACCATGCGTGTATTATACACTAGCTTTCGATTTTTAATATGAAAGCTATTTGACAAAACTCTCGATGTATTATTAGCTGACCTTTACTTTGCCTCGAGGAAGAGTTTTATTAATATGTCATATGACTGGCAGGAATGTGTAGGAAATTGGGATAAAAAATGGCATTGATTTTTCTGTTGAATAATAAATAGAATAAAGCGTAATAAAAAAATAAGATACTATTGGGAAGA
>CM063506.1:39996341-40003841 GCA_032207245.1 Pardosa pseudoannulata
TTTGCTGACTGTTACATACAGACATAAAATTTAATTTAAAATATGTTTCGCCTAAAAGTGATCTCTAGTGTGTCAATTTTCATTAAAATCAAGGTAAAAGTTCGATGTAGGTGCAATAAATTATCTGTATTTATTTTGTAAATAAATGAATTTTTGTAAATAAATTAAAGATATTTCTAAATCAAAACAATCTAAATTTAAAACACATCTCTGAAGACCAATATTCTAAAGCAAAACATACCTCTAAATAAAGACTCTAAAAAAGCCTATCTCTACAGAAATTTTTTTAAAGATTTTCTTTAAATATCAGCTTTATTTAGACTGTTTTTTCCTGAGGTATGTTTTACTTTAGAGATATCTTTTTTCTTAAAATGTTTTTAGAGGTACCTTTTTAATTTTACGTAATCAATATAATTCTTCAATTTAATTATTAGAAAACCAAATTTAAATTATTATTTAAACATCATAAAAAATTATAAAGTTTCATTACTTTTTTCAAAATGAGATCAACAAAATAAATCTATAAAAATTTCCTCTAAATTTTATTAAACAACGATATATTTGACTTTAGAGATATCTTCTTTTTTTTTGTAGAATATTTTTACAGGTATCTTTTTAATTTTATGTAATCAATAAAATTCTTCAATTTAATTAATATAAAACCATATCCAATTTATAATTTAATCATAAAAAATATATAATTTCATTACTTTTTCAAAATGAGATCAACAAACTAAATTGATGAAAATTTCCTCTAAATTTTATCTAAATAAAAAAAATAGAGATTTTATATTGACTCAATGATTTGGTAAATATTTTGCTGACTGTTCGGTCAGACTCACACACATTTAATTTAAAAAATATTTCATCAAAAAGTGATCTGTAATGGGTCAATATTCATCAAAATTCAAGGTAAAATTTCGACACAAGTGCAATCAATTATTTGTATCTATTTTGTAAATAAAAAAGTAAAAAAAAAGATGCATATGTTTTACTTTAGAAATATCTTTTTTCTTTAGGGTGTTTTTTAAAGGTATTATTTTAATTTTATGCAATCAATAAAATTCATCAATTTAATTATTAGAAAACCATATCAAACCATATCAAATAAAATATTTATTATTTAAACATCATAAAAATTATAAAATTTCATTACTTTTTCAAAATGAGATCAGCAAACTAAATTGATGAAAATTTCCTCTAAATTTTATCTAAATAAAAAAATAGAGATTTTATATTGACTCAATGATTTGGTAAATATTTTGCTGACTGTTCGGTCAGACTCACATAAGACTTAAAACTTAATTCTAAATTTGATATGGTTCTATATTAATTAAATTGAAATTCTTTTTATTAATTATTTGAAATTGAAAACATTTCTAAAATAAAACAATCTAAATGAAAAACACATCTGTGAAGAAAAATATAAATATTCTAAAGCAAAACATATCTCTAAAGAAAAATATTCTAAAATAGGCTATTTTTAAAGAAAAAACTTTTAAAGTTTTTTTAGAGATCTGTTTTTTTTTAGAGATCTGACAGGCTGTTTTATTCCAGAGATATGTTTTACTTTAGAGATATCTTCTTTCTTTATAATGTTTTTTAGACGTATCTTTTTAATTTTAAGTAATCAGTATAATTCTTCAATTTAATTATTAGAAAACCATATCCAATTTATTATTTAAACATCATAAAAATTATAAAATTTCATTACTTTTTCAAAATGAGATCAACAAAATAAATCGAGGAAAAATTTCCTCTAAATTTTATTAAACAAAATTAGAGATTTTAAATTGACTCAATGATTTGGTAAATATTTTGATGACTGTTACATACAGACTTACGTACAGACATAAAATTTAATTCAAAAGATGTTTCACCTAAAATTGATTTCTAGTGTGTCAATTATTACCAAAATCAAGGTAAAAGCTCGACGTAAGTGCAATAAATTATCTGTATTTATTTTGTAAATAAATGAATTATGAAATTGAAAGATATTTCTAAAGCAAAACAATCTAAATTTAAAACACATCTCTGAAGAAGAATATTCTAAAGCAAGACGTATCTCTAAAGAAAAACATTCTAAAAAAGCCTACCTCTAAAGAAAATTTATTAAAGTTTTTCTTTAGAGATCAGATTTTTAGGTTTTTTTTTTCAGAGATATGTTTTACTTTAGAGATATCTTTTTTCTTTAGAATATTTTTTAGAGGTATCTTTTTAATTTTATGTAATCAATAAAATTCTTCAATTTAATTATTAGAAAACCATATCAAATTTATTATTTAATCATCATAAAAATTATAAAATTTCATTACTTTTTCAAAATGAGATCAACAAAATAGATCAATGAAAATTTCCTCTAAATTTTATTAAACAAAATTAGAGATTTGAAATTTACTGAATAATTTGGTAAATATTTTTCTGACTGTTCGGTCAGACTCACATAAGACTTAAAATTTAATTCTAAATTTGATATGGTTCTATGTTAATTAAATTGAAATTTTTTTATTAATTATTTGAAATTGAAAAATATTTCTAAAATAAAACAATCTAAATGAAAAACACATCTCTGACGAAAATTATAAATATTTTTATATATAAAGCAAATATATAAAGCAAAACATATCTCTAAAGAAAAATATTCTAAAAAAGCCGATTTCTAAAGCAATAACTTTTAAAGTTTTTCTTTAGAGATCAGATTTTTTAGGCTGTTTTTTTCAGAAATATATTTTACTTTAGAGATATCATTTTTCTTTTTAATGATTTTTAGGGGTATATTTTAATTTTATGTAATCAATATAATTCTTCAATTTAATTAATTATTAAACCATATAACCATATCAAATTTATAATTTAATTATAAAAATTATAAAATTTCATTACTTTTTCAAAATGAGATCAACAAAATAAATCGATGAAAATTTCCTCTAAATTTTATTAAACAAAATTAGAGATTTTAAATTGACCCAAGGATTTGGTAAATATTTTGCTGACTGTTTGGTCAGACTCACGTACAGACTTAAAATTTAGTTTAAAATTTAGTTTCATCAAAAAGTGATCTGTAATGTGTCAATTTTCATCACATTCAAGGTAAAAGTTCGACACAAGTGTAATTAACTTTCTGTATCTATTTTGTAAATAAAAAAGTAAAAGAAAAGAAGCATTTTGTGACAAAGCTAGAAAAACTTGAAGTAAACTAAACAGACGATTGCAATCGCTTTTTCTAGATGTATCAATGATTTTAATTAACCTGTTGCTAGACCTTCGCATACCTCCTCAAAGAATTAAATCAACGACGAGTGAAATGGAACCACCAAATAGAACACCTGCCAAAAAGGTACTTAATTCACCTTCGGAAACTTTTCAGGCGTAGAAGAAGATTACTTTGGAACAAATAAAGAAAGTGTATCGTCAAAAGTTCCGACATAAACTCTCTTTCAAGGGCAGGTGTTCTTTTCTGTGGTTGGGATTCTATTATTCTAATTAATAGCTTCTGATGGAAAAGTGTTAAATGGATGACACCCTTCATTGTCATTGATGTGTCTTTTATGAAGGACGTAGACTGAAATTGCGGAAGGGAAATCTAAGTGTTTCGAATCATTAATATACCTATTTTCATTTTTGCAGATCTCTAAAATATCCGGTGCTTCAACCTTGCGTTGTTTGCCGAGTCAAAAACGTCAAAAATCATTTAGTCGAAAAAAAATACATAATTTATACTGTACTTCTTGAACCCATGTACGCCCAAAGAAGCACGATTTATTTTGATGCTTCGTATACGTGGGTTGGACGTTGAAATGGAAAGTACGCATGCATTAATGAGAAAAAATTTAATTGCTTCTGCTTTTCGTCTTGG
Source organism: Pardosa pseudoannulata (assembly GCA_032207245.1). Taxonomy (NCBI): domain Eukaryota; kingdom Metazoa; phylum Arthropoda; class Arachnida; order Araneae; family Lycosidae; genus Pardosa; species Pardosa pseudoannulata. The sequence continues at coordinate 40,000,198 of CM063506.1, forward strand.
GTGAATAAATTTGAATATTTTTTTTTAAGAATTTATTTATTTTTTTAAAAATTCGAATGCAAATTTCCTGTAAAATGAAAAATAAATGTAAGGTTACACGATCGTATAATTTTGGTTTTAAAATAGATATATTTTAATAAATAACAAATTAAGTTAACACGCATTCTGGTAAACTTTAAAATATGTATGCCTTAGAGAATTCGTTTTTACACGTTCTAAAATGCAGATAAAATTTCGATGTTATTATTTACCAGAATGCTATTACTTTGAAGGACTGGACGGTTGAAAAAAAATTCGGGTAAAAATCGAGGCATACAAAGACTTTACTGGAATCAATGCAATAATTGAATTGTTTTTTTACCCAAACTTTAAAAAACACCACATTTACACACATATATATGCGAGACAAGAGTAGTAAAAGAGTGGATAATAAATAATTCCCTATATAATAGTAGCCTAAGTAATCTGTCTGTCTGCCCTTGAATTTACAAAGCGGCTGGATTTGGAATGGATAGAGGCATCCATATTGGATTCATGATGAGTTAGAATTAGCAAAAACGTTCGAAATCCACCCCTTCCCCACTTTTGGAACCTTTAATGCCATTATTTCTAGCCCTATTTCCCCCGGTTTAGAGCAGGCGATTAAATTTATCAATTCATCAGATAATAAATAGGTAAAAATGACATTTTTTTCTAGCATTATGACGTCATTCCTTTAACCATCTCATTTAATCATTACTTATTTTAAACTATTTAAATATCGTCTGCATTATATTTCATACTTTTTATCACTGAACTTAGATATCAGGTAAATAATTTTATTTTATATTTGACTTAAATAATACATTAGGTACATATGTGATAATTTTAAATTTAATCGTCGGTTATTTTTTGTTGCGATTAAAATTTTATCACCGGTATTAACAACAAATTCTTTTAGGGTTAGAGTTAGGGTGAGCAAAATTCAAAGTGAGTTTTTCAAACAGTTTTTTCTATTTTTATAAGTATTCTAAACATTTTAGGTGCATTTTTACCCGTTATATATCTCTAAAAAGTCATCGTCAATTTCTCTTATTTATTTATTTTTTTTCTTGAAGAGTATTTCACTTGCAAGGTATAAAATGAAAGTTACTTAAAATTGATGTATTTCAAATAGCAAAAATATTTGCAACTATTATTTTGTTTTCTAACTCTTCTTCAAGCAAATATTTACGATAGTAACTAAGTTTTATTCTAAGGCCTAACAGATTTCCTATGAATAAAAATTATCCCATTATAAATAAAAGACATGCGCATAAAACATTTTCAACAAAGTTTCTTTCAATAATTAATAGCTTTAAAAACTATTAAATTTTAACTTGAAATCATAAATACATTCGCATAAAAATATATATTATAACTAATTGAATTTTCATTTTCAGTCATATTTCTTTTGAAGCTGTAATAATTAATAACTTTTAAAACTCTTGAAATTGTAAATACTTTCGAATCAAAATATCGATTTTAACATATTGAATTTTCATTTTGAGCAATATTTCTTTTGAAGCTGTAATAATTAATAACTTTTAAAACTATTAACATTTTAGCATGAAATTGTAAATACTTTAGCATAAGAAGATTATAACATATTGAATTTTCAGTAATATTTCTTTAAAAGTTGTAATAGTTAATAACTTTTAAAGCTATTAAAATTTTAACACGAGATTATAAATACATTCGCATAAAAATATTGATGATAACATATTGAATTTTCATTTTCAGTTTTTTTTGAAGCTGTAATAATTAATAACTTTTAAAACTATTAACATTTTAGCATGAAATTGTAAATACTTTAGCATAAGAATATTGATTATAACATATTGAATTTTCAGTAATATTTCTTTAAAAGTTGTAATAGTTAATAACTTTTAAAACTATTAAAATTTTAACATGAAATTATAAATACATTCGCATAAAAATATCGATAATAATATGTTGAATTTTCCTTTTCAGTAATATTTCTTTTGAAGCTGTAATCATTAATATCTTCTAAAACTATTGAAATTGTAAATACTTTCGCATCAAAATATCGATTTTAACATATTGAATTTTCATTTTCAACATTATTTCCTTTGAAGTTGTAATAATTAATAACTTTTAAAACTATTGAAACTGTTAATACATTCGCATAACAATATCGATTTTAACATATTGAATTTTCATTTTCAGCAATATTTCTTTTGAAGCTGTAATAATTAATAACTTTTAAAACTGTTAACATTTTAACATGAAATTGTAAATACTTTAGCATAAGAATATTGATTATAACATATTGAATTTTCAGTAATATTTCTTTAAAAGTTGTAATAGTTAATAACCTTTAAAACTATTAAAATTTTAACATGAAAATATAAATACATTCGCATAAAAATATCGATGATAACATGTTGAATTTTCCTTTTCAGTAACATTTCTTTTGAAGCTGTAATAATTAATAACTTTTAAAACTATTGAAATTGTAAATACTTTCGCATAAAAATATCATTTATAGTATATTAAATTTTCATTTTGAGTAATATTTCCATCGAAACTGTAATAATTAATAACTATTAACATTTTGACATGAAATTATAAACATTTTTACATAAAAATATTGGTTATAATATATTGAATATTCAGTAATATTTCTTTAAAAGTTGTAATATTTAATAACTTTTAAAACGATTAAAATTTTAACTTATTTTGAAGTTGGATCTTTTGAAAATCGCAATACTTTATTTCTTTAAGTTTCGTATACAAGAAGCTAAAAGAAAATTGCTATAGGGAACTATGATTTATTGAAAACACCGAATAATATTAGTTCTAAATCTATTAATAGTTTATAAACGTTTATAGACTTCACAAAAAATACAGAAAACGTACAAAAATAAGAGTTTTAACCAATGCCGCGATTTCCACGGACAACTCAAATGTAGCAAAGTTTTCTCATCTCGCGATATTTGCGGACATTTGCTTTTGTTCCTTTTTTGAAAAGCGCATCCCACTTTTTCACCGATTAACCAGTAAAATAAATTATATACATTATTGGACGTTTAATAGAACTATATGATGTAATAAATAGAATTATATGAGTAGAACTATAGTTATATTAGATAATATAATAATATATATTATAATTATAATAATATATTTATATATTTATTTATTTATATAATTGTATTGTGTATTTATTGCATAATATAATTATAATATATAATTATATATAATAATTATATTATGTAATAAATAAAAACAACTGTAATTCAGTTGAAATTTATTAATAAAATTTATTTTCTTGTGATAACATCTGAAACTGGTTTACCTGATTGTAATTTTTCACGATAAAATCTATATAAATAATCCTTTCTAGAAAGAAAATGTGCACATTTCATTTTTTCAATACATAAATACATTAAAATCTACAAAAAAAAAATGCACACTTTTTGAACAGATTTTGGTTTACAAATTGAGCATTCAGAGGGTTAATCAGTTATTAGTGTAGTTACAAGTTATAACAACATTGATTATAACATATTGAATTTTCAGTAATATTTCTTTAAAAGTTGTAATAGTTAATAACCTTTAAAACTATTAAAATTTTAACATGAAAATATAAATACATTCGC
>CM063506.1:40006341-40026341 GCA_032207245.1 Pardosa pseudoannulata
TTTATTTTTCACCATATAGACTCGTGCACAAATCTGACACAGAAAAGAAAAAGACTTTCATCTGTTTATTTGTGAAAATAAAACCCTGTGGATTAGATAATCAAAAGAATTTAATTCACTGAACATTACTTCAAATCTGAGGTTATTTGGCTGTGAAAATAGATATGAAAGAATGAAAAAGGGAAAAAGAAAATTTTTGATAGATATTTTAGGTGTAGTAATTTTAAAATATTACACACACTCATATATATATATATATATATATATATATATATATATATATATATATATATATATATATATATATATATATATATATATATATATGTATATATATATATATATATATATATATATATATATATATATATATATATATATTGTAAAGATGGGTTACATGACCCTAACGAAAGAGGAGCGGAAGGTGACCTTTCGCAGCGGACAATTAAGGATATGCCTAACAATACACGTTGTGTACTGGGTCCCGGACTCAATTGAAAACTGTCCGTGTGCTGGTGCCAGTGCGTCTGAGACTTTGTGAGACTATTGAGCGAAAAGACTCGGGGAAATGATTGTAAATTATTACAGTGCAGCATGTACTCCCATTAGCGGTAGCGAAAAAGGCAATTACGTTGTTTGGGTCGGTTGATTAAAAGACGGCTTTTTGGCCACATCTGGGAACGAAACAGCTTATTCAGGTGGGAAGTGACAGCAAAATTGCATCATCCTGGTTCTGGAAGGTTCCAGAAGAATAGGGTGGAGGGAACCGAGACCGCTATAAAAGAAGAGTGACGGAGCCAAGACAGGGCTTTTTCTTCTTGAGTCTTCTTCTTGAGAGTTGGTTTTGGAGCTGTTGTGTGGAGCTCGAGAGGAGTCCACTCGTCTCTTCGATTTCCGGAGTTTGCTTCTTTTAGAGACCGCCAGCATCTCTGAAGTAGACTTTCGACTTTGGGATCCCATGCCCGTTATATTACTATTTTGTTTTACTTCGTGCATAGAAGTAGGTCGCTGAGCGTGACCCTTGCTCCCATTTTGGATCGTATTGCATCAAGAGATTCATTCACGAACTCCAGCGTGATACGCACTCTGAGCGTTTGAACCTTGGTGTGAAAGCCGACTGTACTAATCGTTAGCTCGGAGGTGATAGTGTCAGTTTTACGTACCGGCACTAATTAGCGAACTGTTCCAGTGATTTAGAAGCCCTAGCTACATTGTACGCATTACCCACTCATCCTAATTTTGTGAATGTTATCTCAACACGAGATCCCAGAATATTTAGAAATCTACTGAACCTGTACATAGATATACATAATATATTCAGCTAAATAAACTAGTTAGTCTAGATTAAACAGTTTTCTATCCTGTTTCATTGACGGCTTCGCCCACCATATCTCCAGTACCTTACAATATATATATATATATTTATATATATATATATATATATATATATATATATATATATATATATATATATATATATATATAATGATAAAAATTAGCACTATGAATTATTAAGATTTAACGTTTGGTTTTCATACTAATTCGGTGTACAAATTTATTCAGATAAATAACATAGGGAAACCACCTAAACTTCGCCTATAAGCTCACGCACATTCATAATTGTAGGGATGTAATACAAGATCTTCATTTTTCGAAGTCTATATTAAGACTGTGAGGCCGGGAGAAACCGCTTTTTCCTCCTTACCTGTGCGTGGCTGGGTTTTGGTTCGACGCATTGAGCCTGTTGGTGATTAAAATAACTAACTTTCATATTCCGAAAAATAAAAATTCTGAGTATTACTGTCCAAATAGGATTGTCCCTTGTAGATTTGCTATTCATAATTAGTCTACTTCAAGGATTAGTTATCTAGATTTAAATCTTATCTTTCAATTTTTCTAATTTTTCTCTGTGCATTCCCCAGTTGTTGCATAAATAATTCAAATTTTATCTTTTTCTGTTAGCAAAAAGACAAAGAATGACCGAAATGGTAGAGCGCTGTTTTTTATTATCGGAATTCATGGGCTCGAATCCCGTTGTTGGTTAGAATGTTCGTAGTCTTTTGGAATTATTTTTAACCCATAGGTTCTGATCTGATTGCATCTTATTCATAAAAAATGAACTAAAGACCTAAAAAACCGCAATTTTATTGTTATAGCGGAAAGGAAGAGTATATACATCCTCTGACAATTTAAAAATATCTATTTCACATTATAAACTAATAAAACGACACTGCTGATCTATCTACAGTCTATCTCTTCGATTAGAGGAGGTATTTCGTTATAAAATAAGAGAATTTAACGCTTTTGTTTTGTGTGTGTGTGTATCAAACCCAGCCATGCAAAATTAGGTGAAAACAATTGTAGTGAGTAGTGAGAATAACGATGCTGTTGAAATTAAAAATATTTTCATCAAAAGCTTTTATTATTATCTCTTAAATACATATTTACCCAAAAATTTTCACATATTACCAAAAAGATCTTTTTCGAAGAAAAAAAATGTTCTTATTTTATAAAGCTTTACATCTTTACATAATAGGTGCCCCCTTAATTCAAAGTGTTACTATGCATAAATAAGCAACCAACATAAATTCTTTAATGAAAATGCATATCGTTTGAAAGCGTAATAATTTGGTTATATATATATATATATATATATATATATATATATATATATATATATTATATATATATATATATATATATATATATATATATATATATTTATATATGTATATATATATACATATATATATACATATATATATATATATATATATATATATATATATAAATATATATATATATATATATATATATATATATATATATATATATATATATATATATATATATATATATATATATATATATATATATATATATATATATATATATATATATATATATATATATATATATATATATATATATATATATATATATATATATATATATATATATATATATATATATATATATATATATATATATATATACATATATATATATATATATAAATATATATATATGTATATATATATATATATATAAAATATATATATATATACATATATGTATATATATATATATATATATATATATATATACATATATATATATATACATATATATATATATATACATATATATATATATACATATATATATACATATATATATATATATGTATATATATATATGTATATATATATATATATATATATATATATATATATATATATATATATATATATATATATATATATATATATATATATATATATATATATGTATATATATATATATATATATATATATATATATATATATATATATATAATATATATATATATATATATATATATATATATATATATACAAGAGTAATAATTTTGAAAATTTTGGATTTAGAAGATGTCGAAACCTCAAAACTTTTGGCTTTGATTTGGTAAACGACAGAAGGATTTATTGAAGGTTTTTCTTGCAATCCACATCAAATGTTCCATTAAAATTGCTATTGTTTTAAACTTCACTTAAATGGTACGCCAATCTTCATAAATCCTGTTGAACACTAGACAGTCTAAGCTCCCCGATGTCCAAGCAAGCGCCGGTGATCCTGCAGAATATTCGAGCGTGACGAAAAAGGGCAGAAGCGATCGAATGATCGAACAAAAAGGTATTCCTCCGCCCTTCCTTGGGGGCATCTCCACCTTGCACCGGCCCATCACCGTCCTTGGCTCTGCTTCCCCCTCAGCAAGGTCACTCATTCTTAGTAGGTCCTGTCACGTCCAGCTGAAATTTTTATTTAATTATCCTCATAGAGCTTTTTGTCGTAACGTAGCTACTTCTTAATTTATTGCGGGAGATTGAAAGTCGACTGAATATTTCGTTACCACAAAATACATGTGCTTTCTATCCTTTTGAAACGATTTTTCTTTCTTCTCAAGTTTGCCAATAGTATTGATGAACATTTGTGGTTTCAGAAACAAAGAAAGTCTTACAATTTATCGGTAATACCGTCTACGCTTAAAAAGAGAAGTTGAATATTCAACAGTTAACTTCCCAATTTTTTAACCTCATTACATATTTCCTCTCATTTGTTTAAGAAACTCTTAAAAAAACATTTCCGTTATTATTGGTTTAAGTACCATCAACATCGAGTTAAGCCATCGGCGATTTTATTCACTAATGCGGTGAGCTAGAAATTTAAATATATAATAAGTCATACGTGGGAAAGGATCATTCGCAAGATTTTTAGTCGTTTACCTTGTGTTAACCCTACAATAAACATTTGGCTGTTTGACATTTGCTTGAAAATTTGACATTTCTATCTCACTGATTTGAAATATATAACCCAGAACAAGAAGAAAAGATCGGTTTGTAATATCCACCACCTTATAATGAACATAACTATTACCGCAATTAGCAGTTAAAATATTACGAAATAACCATTTTCAACAGTTTTTGAAAATAAAAATTTTTTAATTGTATAAGTGTCTCAAATTTTAAGTGCATTTTTAAGCGTTATAAGTTTTCGAAATTTATTTACAGTTTACCTTCTACAGTATAAAATAAGAGATAAATAAAATCAATTGAAAAGGACAGAAAAATCTGTCCTTTTTTAAATTAAAGATATACATGTTTTGCCCAAGAAAATAATATTTTAACTATTATTATGTTTTCTAACTATAATTCCATAGATTTCTTATTACAGCAACCAGGGTCCTTGGGTTCAAATATGTTCCGGTTAGGTAGTCAACCTTACGCGAAACCCCCAGTGTTTAGTTCCCATAAATGCTTGGTCCTCAGTTTATCTACCCACTGAAAGGATGAAATGAGTCAACCTTGCCCAGCCCGGTGATCGAACCTCGGACCTGTGTCATGGGAGCACGAAGCGCTATCCCAACGACACTGGGCTTGCTTACTATTTCATTGCGCATGCAAAATTTCGTTATCGTTACACACACATATGTAACCAGCGAAACTATTTCTCCGATTATACATGAAATTATATATATATATATATATATATATATATATATATATATATATATATATATATATATATATATATATATATATATATATATATATAATGTATGTATGTATGTGAGTGTGTGTTTCAATACTTTCCAGAAGTTTAGACAACAATCTTTGGGCCAGCATTGTGTTAATTGAAAGCAAATGAACTGTTAAATTTAAACACGCTAACACAATGCTTAAATGTTAACACTTTTATGTATGACGCTAAAATTCACCCCTTAGTGACATTTAAGACATTCCCTCTCCTAAAAATTAAAATCACAAACATTATAAGTTGCTATATAATAATGAGCACATTTCTTGTTTCACAAATTTCTATTTTACCGTAATATGAAATTTCAATCCTGCATGTGTCGAACGATGGCCGATTGGTTAGGGAACTGGTTTTCGGTACTGGAGTTCGTGTCCCTCTGATGGCACGGATGTTCGTAGCCGTTCGGAATCAGCTTTAAGCAGTAGGTTTCGGTCTCATTAACCCTCGTATTGCAAAAAGTAGACGGTAGCGCACCAACACCAAACCAATCCTGCATGTACAGCTACTCCTGTTTCAATTTATTATATTCTTCAAAAGTTCGAGTAATTTGAGTCGAGTTTTTTAGTATCTTAGAATATTTTGAGCACTGGAGTGAGAATCATATTTAAGCGTACAATGATAAATTATCGCGTGCCATTGGGTGCGCGCGAAAGGATTTTTTCCCTTTTGAGGTCTTTAAAAACAAATATTGCAAATGGGTGTTATCCCTTTTGTGTTGAAGGGAAAATTAATCTTGTTTCTCCATGGGATCTCACAAGGCCAAGTAACATCCTCCTTCTTTCGAATGTCAGGAAAATGTCTTCCGCGTTGTCCTATCGAAGTGAAGGTTTAAAATTTCTTTCTACAGTAACACAATCATTTTGATTTAAATTACTATTTTTTTACCTTAAATCACATTTACTGTAAGAACAGTTTCAACATTAACTATAAGCGTGAGTTTGTTTTTAAATATCTGTATGTAGTTATGTTTTTCAACGCAATATTTATAAAAAAAAAGTTATAGAAACAAATTGACTAATAAACCTGTCAAATACTGTGTTCGCACTACCTAACTTCACATTGAAAAACTTGTTGATTACCGAAAAAGGTGCCATCTTAACATATATTTGTGACGTTTTATTTTGAAGTGGAAAATTTATAAAAAATAGGTATAGAATCTAATTGACTAATGAACCTTTGGACTACTGTATTTCAATAGCACGCAGTACCTAATCTCCCAACATTGAAAAATTGATCACGAAAAACGGTGCCATCTATACATATCATTGTGACGTCTTATTTTTACAGTATAAAATTTATACATTTATGAAGGTATTTTCTGTTACCCTTTATTAACGGCAATGAAAACAATGACAGAAAATGCTTTTCGCAGTGAACACTACCACACTGCCGACTGATGGCCGAATGGTAGAGAGCTGCTCTTAAGTACCGGAGTTCGCGGGTTCGATTCCCGCTGCTGGCATGGATATTCGTAGCCGTTCACAATCGGCTTCAAGCAATAGGTACCGGTCTCAATCGTCCTCTTGAGAAAAACCGTAGACCGTAGTGCTCCAAACCAACCTTGTACCATAATACCTTGTTTTACATTTTGAAAGAGGCGATGTAGATCCTTTTAATGGAATAAATATAAATAGAATAGGAAGCTGAAATGCTTCTAATTTAATCTGACCTCATCACATCTTTTTGTAAAGAAGAGGTGGATGTAAAGTTCTGAGGGCCAGGGGGTCCGACAGATACACCTTAAAAATATCCTTTTGGGTAGTCCCACAACCACAAGAGAGTTAAAGTGTCCAATGTTACGACCTCACGGCAAGTCCTTGGAAGCACCAGACCAAAGGTCACACGGAGGAGTGAGCATTGACAATTTCTAAACTTATTAATTTTTGTATATATATATATATATATATATATATATATATATATATATATATATATATATATATATATATATATATATATATATATATATATATATATATATATATATGTGTGTGTGTGTGTGTGTGTGTGTGTGTAACGACCGTAGCCGTCACAGCATCAACACCAACGGAATGTAGTAGCGTTCATTGGGAGTAGCATGCAGAGGCACCAACAGCTTCGTCTAACTTCATTTATTCCTGTTTCACAGGATTACAATGAAAACACACATCAACGGACAACAACCAGAATCACGAACAACAATGAACCCCTTCGAACTTTGGTACTTGCCAAAACCGGAATCGACTTCATGATTGACGTCAAAAAACAGCCAATCATTCCGCATAGAAAGTTCTCAAGAATTCTAAAAACCCATCCAACTGGCAGAATGCCGTGTGCAAATTCCAAAACCAGAAAAAACACCACCATTTTAAAAGAACTGACATATAGAATTTTGAAACCAAAACCGAAATATTTTAAGCAACGTGCCTCATTATATATATATATATATATATATATATATATATATATATATATATATATATATATATATATATATATATATATATATATATATATATATATATATATATATATATATATATATATATATATATATAAATGTAATCGTCCAGGGACCAACTAGCCCCGAACTTTACACTTGAATACTCCTTTTGAAATTGCCCCTATTATTTTTCTCAGGCCGGGCATGCTGGGTTGCCAAGTGTCCCGCTAACCGTCCGTTAGAAAGAAGCACATCATTTGCCGTGGCCGAACTTTTATTTCATCCTATAAAAATTGCACAGAATCCAGAGACGTCTGAACCGCACGGTGTCAGAACGCGCTATCTCTCTCTCTGTAAATGTAATGCCAACCTTCTGCGAGAGACGGCTAAAAACCCGTGTGTGGGAAAAATGCTGAAGCACGTGTTATTTGCTTATAGAAAGTAACCTTTGACTGGAGCCATCTGCAAAGTGTGGCGTCTCAGAGGAGCATTACTGCTGATCGTTACAAATTTTCATGGGAAAGTTATAACTTCTTAATTAAAAATGCTAGCTATATCATTTTCTGTTTTGGGAATCATAGAAAGAATTTCGGGGTTACGCTGGAGGAATGAAAACATTCTCGTTTAAATTGGATGGCTGGGAAATATGGTTAATAAAAAGAGAAGAAATTAAGATCTAAAATAATGAATATGGAAAAGGGATAATTTTGGAATACGCTTTAGGGTTTAGATATTGATATTATTACACACACACACACACACACACACACACATATATATATATATATATATATATATATATATATATATATATATATATATGTATATATATATGTATATATATATGTATATATATATGTATATATATATGTATATATATATATATATGTATATATATATATATATATATGTATATATATATATATATATATATATATATATATATATATATATATATATATATATATATATATATATATATATATGTATATATATGTATATATGTATATATATATATAAATATATATATATATATATATATATATATATGTAATCCAATAATTATGTAACTACTGTACACATAATAGCCCCTATTGTGTTTAGTTGTCCGGGATTCTGAGCGAGGGGAAGCCTAAATAGCTATCAGATATAACGATGCAGTCGGCCGACATTTGAGAAAACGGCACAAGTCTAATTAAAACTCTATTACTACTCGCTACTAAAAAGGACACCTTTACGAGTCAACGACAGGCAAAGGAAAGGCACAAAAATAACTTTGCTCCAACAGAGGTGCACCCAAGAGCCAAGACAGAAAGATTTTCCCGACGAATTTAAGTATAAGATCAGGAAAAACTCGGAGCCATTTGCCGGAGACAGCTGAGAAACTTGTTGAACAGACAGAAAATTTACATCTATAGGATAGAAATCTTTAGAGAATGGATTGAATTTTAAATCAAGAACGCTCCTTTGATTAAAACATTTGGAGCCTGGTAAAAAGATTTTAAGGAATTAGAATGGGAGCGGAGGTTTTAAAGGAAATATTAAAGTTAAATAATTTTTACATATTACATATATATAGGGTAACAATAAATGTTAATTTTTTTTATTAAAACCAGTGAATTTTGTTTTCGTATTATAATTGAATGAGTATATACCTTTTTTACAAAGCAAGTTATTTAGCTTTAATAGCCTAAGATTAGTCTGTAATCTCTCAGAGCTTGGGTTAGAGATCAACTAACAAATGATAACACACACACACACACACACACACACACACACACACACTCACACACACACACACACACACACACACACACACACACACACACACACTCACACACACACACACACACACACACACTCACACACACACACACACACACACACACACACACACACATATATATATATATATATATATATATATATATATATATATATATATATATATATATTTATTTATATATATATATATGTTTATATATATATCTATATGTATATATATATATATATGTATATATATATGTATATATATATATATATGTATATATATATATATGTATATATATATATATGTATATGTATATATATGTATGTATGTATATATATATGTATATATATATATGTGTGTGTGTGTATATACGTATATATGTATATATATGCATATATATATATATATGTATATATATATATATATGTGTATATTTATGTATATATGTATATATGTATATATGTATATATATATATATATATATATATATATATATATATATATATATATATATATATATATATATATATATATATATATATATATATAACATTAATAACAAATCTAAAATTTTCAGCTTCAAATTAGCCAAGGAGTAATGTTTTTCCCAAATAGAATGCATTGAATCTATTGAAAATATTTCAAACTATTACAATGACTCTACGATGGGAAGCATAGAGTCATTGTAATAGTTTGAAATATTTTCAATATAGATTTATATTAATTCTTTTTTAATTAGCAGTGGTAGTAAAAGGGAAAATTTTAGATATCCGGTCATATGAACTACCTCTAAGAAGAATGTAAAAATGTGTTCACAGTGTCAAATCATTTTTAAAATAAAAAAACTTTTTGCTAAAAAAAATTTTTAGCGTAAGTACGAAAAAATTCCATTATCCCACTGCAAATTAGAAAAAAAAATGTATTCTGTCATAAACTCACATGTTTTAAGAGCTGTATAGCCTACAACAACGTGATTCAGCAAAATTATCTACATAAATCAATTATAAAAAAAATCCGGTTATTCGGTGTTTCCCAGACTTGCATATTTGACTGAATAACTTGATATTTGCTGCGTTCTCACCAACGTTCTTCCTACTTCCTAAGAATCGATGGAATAATTTTTAATCTTCACTTATCAGAGATTACACCACCTGTTCACCACGCTATTATTAAACATTTCAAGGCCATATAAAGCAAAAGAACAAACGAGTAACCGTTAGCTGGCCACCACGCCCTTCATTTGAAAATTCAATGCCAACTGTCTGAAGACGCATTTCGTGAAGAGTGCGGTTAAATACAATTCAACTCCTCTTTACATGTTACTACTTTTTAGAAGGCTATTTTGAGCACTGGCATTGATACTGGATTTCGGTAATTTCGGATCTCGGCTTATGTAAGAAGCTTATTTAAATCTGTACCGATTTGTCAAATGGAAGCATAGTTATGCAAATATCACTTATTGTCATTACAGAAAATGGATATAGAAATAAGATCGGGCAATCTACAGAATTTTAAGTCAGTTTTGACGATTCCTAGTTTTTAAAGAGTTTCTAAAATATTCTGTAGTTATATTAATAAAGCTCTAAAATAAAAGTTGGAAGAATACAAATTATTTTAAAGTATACCATGTTTTTCTTAGAGATAATCATTAAGGTTTTAAAAGGAATTTATTAAATAAGCTGCAAAAAGTGTTGCCATTTTTAAAATTATATAAAGAAACATATCACTCTTGGGGTTCCGGAGCAAGAATTCTTAAAAATTAATGCATTTTTTAAATCAAGTAGGGGGTGATTAAATTCTTGATTTTTAAACTAATTACCTTATAACTATTTTTAACCTGATTCATAAATAATGTTCTTACATAAAAACTACAAATAAAATTTTTTGATTAAAATGCAAAGTATTTATATAAAAACATTTTTTATAAATACTCATAGTTATCTTCAATTTTAACTATTTATTTACTGCTACTGATGTATTGAATTTCAGTGATGCAAAATGCAAATTATATAACTCAAATAACTTTGTATTTTTTTATCAATTATTTTTAGAGTTCATATCTATTACATAGAGTTCATATCATTATCAATTATTTTTATCAATTATTTTTAGAGTGTATTTCACACTCTGTAAATTTACAAAATATGAATTGTCCTTCTTTATAAATAAAAGATCTCCTCTGCCTTCTCGCTGTCCGTTATACAATCCTAGGCCGAGTTACCGATCGGGATCAAATTCGAGGCAGTTAATGTTTAGGACCTAATGAAGGAAACACAGTAAAAATGACATTTGGGGCTCAATTAGATTTTTAAAGTATTAATTAGGTTTGTATAATGTGTAATGTCAACAACAGAATCAAAAGATACAAAATTTGAAACATGGGTTAAACATTTTGCAAAGGCTTTACATCTCTAGGAATAAAGCTGAACTGCATTTCTAATTATTGTTCTACAGTTTATTGAGTCATCATTTATTAATCAATAATATAATTTTGCATAGTAAGTGAAACATCAAATATCGTATTTTATGATAGTTTATGTGTTAATTTCTTCTTTCATTTGTATTATAATTAAAACTTAATTATAATATGAAAAAGAATTAAGGCGATCACAGTACAGGTTACTTAGTGACTTCATGGCAATCATATAAATGTCATATCCATATATTTACCTGAGAAATATAAAATATTACTACTAGTAAAAAATACTACTAGTAAAAAATAAAGGCAATATTCCGCAACACTTTGTATTTAGACATAAAAACCAGCAAGAAACGGAAACGCTGTTTTACAAAAATATGTTGTTGGAAGTTCGAGGGTAATACAGAAAGTATTGTTTCTTTTTATACCCTGTACAAAAAAAATAAAAATTAATTACCTGGAAAAATTTACTGCAAACGATACAGTAATGTAATAGCTACATAATAGCCACCGAAATTCTAATACTTACTATAGTGTAGAATATGATTTTGTATTCTAATGTCACAGAAGTCTGCCGCCTATGAATGTAGCTAACATGTCAAAGGTTTCTGCGAGATTTCGTCTGTAGAGGATAGAGCACCGGACAGGAATTTCTTCAGAGTTGTAGGTGGTAGTTCTGTAGATCACTTTCCGGCTCAGCAATGTGTCCCAAACACATTGCTGGGCCAGAGACATTGCTATTGACCGTCCAATTGTTCAACAAGGCAGGCATCATCGTTGACAGATGACAAGCTGCAGCAATGTTCACCATGGACACTTTGCCTATCTTCGACAAAATTCCGACAACAACCATCTGCTTGCACATAATTATTCCAAGCACTAAGCATAATAGATTTAAATCAGCGCTATACCTATGAATTAAAATATATTATCACTAACCTTTCTTAGCAATAGTCTGGAGAAAAATTTAGAGTCAACATCTTTGTACCCTATAACTGCTTTAATGTAAGCCATTTAACTTCAAACTGAGTTTCTAGGAACTCTAGAATTCCAAAGGTCAAATTAAAAATGTCTAAGTTCTTATAAAACATTCACAACAGTCGAGTAGTGGATATTAACATGAAAAATACTTAATAGCTACAGAGCAGTTTCCAAAATTTTTATTTCAGATTTATTCAAAAGTTTCTCACTTTCCGATATGAACATCGATGTTATTATTACCGAACGTATTTAAGAGAAACATCTTTCACAACATATGGAGCAATAAAAATCAGAAACAGACGAAAAATGCAATACGACTAAAGATACTATCAATTGAACTAAGCGACAGTTTATGTAATACAAATGCAAGCATATTACAGCCACTGAATACACTGAAAGGTTAAATGACACCTGAATCCCGAGTTAATGCCATAAAGAAATAAGCTGCATTAACTTTACTGTCAAGCTTTTAAATAAGAAATTTGCTGCTGTTGTTATTTGTAATGCCACTTGGATAAGCCAACAACTCGATGAAGCTACTTGATTTAAGGGTTTCGTCTTTTGGTATAAAAATTCAATACATTTCAAAAATTGTCTGTAATACCTATACATGATACTTGATTAAAGAATACTTTAAATAATATTTTAAGATACATTTTTCTAAGAAGGAGATAGTGTTCCTCTTACAGCTAATAGGTGTTTTACCTTAGAACAACAAAATGGTGCTTTCCTCTCCGAAAACATCCTTTAGCTCTAAGAACTTCCGTGGGTCAAGAAAGTTTCAAATGATAATGTAATGATAGGGAAGTTAATATCACCGAATAAGATAGGCACATCTTCAATGTACTCGGCCAGTGTTTGCCCTCGTATTTAGTGTCTTTTTCAACACCGTGTTTTCACGATCTAGGAAAACTACTTTCAGGATGACCCTCATAGAAAAAGATGGGGTAACCCATTGATTTTAGGGGTTCTTGTGAAAGAATTGTTCGATCTCAAAGTAGTAGTTGCCCACAGGTTAAGAAACGTTGGCTTGGTAATATAAAAAAATTTTAACAGTTAAGTAATGAAAACAGCTTATTCCTACGAAAACTGCATTATCAAGTAATATATTTTGTGTTATACTGACTGTACATACAACATACTTTTTAAGAACTAACATGTTTCTCAGAATGTTCATTTTTTAATAATAATCAATCTCAAATTGATGAGTTTGAAAATACTTTACCCATAATAAAAGATAACGCTTAAGAAACTGATTTTCTGCTTTGATAGTTAATAAAACTTTTACAAGTAAAGCCTGGGGAAAAATTAATGTAAAATTCTATTTTTACTCAAAAATATTTAAAAATAGTTTTTTTAAATATGAAGATACCTTTTATGAATGTTTAATCTAAATTCCTTAAAATAATATTTTTAATTTTCAAGCTTATGCAAAGTGGTGCTTTTCTAAATATCACTTTGCATAAGACTAATTTGAGGGGAAATTTTCTTAATTAAAAGTGTCTAATTAAAAGTAAAAATGAAAAATATTTATGACCCCTTAATCAGAGGTTCTCGAGTTTTCTCATTTTCGACATCCTTTCTGAATCCCCTTTTTCTAATGTGTTATTAATAATTTTGTTATAAATAATGTATTATTAATAATTTTGTCATTTTAATCGACAGTTTAACAATTTTCGAGCCTTGCACTTAAGTTTACTCTTTCGTCAAGTACATCGACTGAAATCGTGACAAAAAGCAATACGTTATAAAGTTTATACTTACAGCACTGTTATCCTGTGATACCAAAATATCTTTTATCACGAAGTTTTTATTTTTTCCTAAATGTTTTTCCGTTTTAAATGACAAATTATCAATAATAAGAACAGTATTATATATACAAAGTTGTTTAAATATTATATTTGCTTTAGTTTCTGTTCTTGATAATATAAGTATTTGTCGATATACATTCGGTAAAAATTATTCAGGCATTTATGGGTAAAGGAATTATTTTTATGTAGGTGAAAAACACATGAGATTGATAGAAGGGAAGAGGTCCTTTTAATCTTTTCCAAGATTTTCCTTATAGGTATAATTTTTCTAATTCTTTTTAAAGTGTTTTTGTTTTCTCGATTTTTCTTATAACTGTGTATTTTTCCAAAACATATTTTAATTGAAAAAATTGAAATGAAATGATGGTTAGGTTTGGAATCATTTGAGAAAGCATAAACATGTGGAATTCCATTTTGGGGGTCATTTGTAAAAAACTAATGTTTTAGTGAGGCCATATAGAATAATTTAGAATTATTTTTTGTAGATTTTTCTGTCTAAAACATTAAAAACATAAAGAAAGTTTACCTTTAATGTACTTTGCCTCATTTTAGGAGGGAATTTTAACTTTGTGGACAGTATGATTTTTATTCAAGTTCTTTTACTTTAGTATGGACAAAACTTTAAAAGCATCCCCAAGAAAATGTATAACCATAGAATCATTTTTAATTTACACCAAACATTCTAAGATAAGCATACGCCGTGTTTCAAGTTCTTTAAAGTCTGTCGTTAAATGAATTAAAGTTAAAAAATTACATGAATTACATAATCAACATACTCAGTACCAATCACAAACTGAGTAATATCTTTTTCCAAAAATCGGAAAAAAATGTGTGGTACTCCTGGTTATTATAATAAAGATCAAAAGGATCGAAGTTTCTAAAAGGACAGTAAATCGTTTGGGCGATGAGAAGCTGATGAGTCGTCGGAATATTAAAAAACTATGTTTCAGCATAGTCATGAAAAAAGAACGACTGTAATGGGCAAAGCAACTCTGGAATATAAATGTTGTAACTGGAGTCGAGTAAATACAACTGTTTAAAATGATGTATTTTGGAAATAACGATTTAGTCATATTATTGTAAATATTAGTATAGAAGTGTTAAAATTTGACACCTTGGTTGAAAAAACTTCGTAAGTCTTAGGACTCCCTGGGATGCAGTTTCAGAAGTACATACTTCGGTAAAAGGTTAAACATTCGATTAGTATCATTTTGTGCTCTGTGAACACGTTCAATATCATGATATTCCTATACATTATGGAAAAATTAATGATCATGGACTATTACAAGCAATTACTAGAAACTCGACAACCACAATTAAAGAATGGTTTCATGCTAAACGTCCTTAATAAAAAAATTCTCAATGTACCATAAAGGAGTACTATTGTTTTTTTAGCCGGAAAAAGAATTACCATTTTGCTCCGGTCTAGGAAATCATCTAGTGTAATCCAATAAAGAAAATGTGGTATTTCATCAAATGAGCATTTGCAAAGGAAGTGATCACCACCAAACGCCATTTTCTTAAAATTTTCATTAAAACATGGAGTGCAACCGAACTCTAACAAAATATGAAAATAAGTATAGAAAAGGGGATTGAACACATTGAAGCTGTAATTTCTGCTTTGATCTCAGTAATACACTTTTATAAATAAAGAAATATCTTAATAACTTATAAGACTTAGAACCAATTACTTGTTCAAAAGGTTCAGTTAAACTAGGTAACACAAAAGTTTCTATTCTGAAGGTTTTACTTTTATTTGCCTGACTATTACTGAAATACACCAATTCATAAAACGAAATTAAAAAAAAACATAAAACTACAGTTAATGTTTGATTCTTCAGTACGGAGATTGTCATGACTGATTTTGATTCTCGTCGAGATCGATAGGATGAGATTCTCTCACTTTCCTAGTTTACAATATAGCCAATTCGTCTCCTTTACATATACGTAGTTGGATTTACTCCCCCAGGTCTTCCTGTGATTCCGTGGAAACAGGAGGAAGAGATCCACAATTTTTGTTACCGTTGGCTGGAAATAAAAATTCTAATCCCCCTTTTTTAGAATTAAAAAAAGCTTTCGGATCAAGCTTTAGAGTCAGTATACTTTTATACAAATCTTAATAACGGGCGAAATATTTGACAGCCACTTAACCCGAATCATAACTTTCCAGAGAACAGCTCTCTAGGGTTACTTTTCTAGGGTTCCTAGAGTAACTTTCTAGGGTAAAACTGGAGAAGCACACCAGAGCACAATGCCCTCTGCTATACAAGTCAAGGTCTATGTATCCGTATTGTATTATATCGACATAAATTCAATATGGTGTTTAGTACTATGTATGTTTAAAAAAAAGAGCTAGCTATATAACAAATAAAAACTTGATAATAGGTTTCTAAGTCATTAGCCAGTGTTGTATTTGGATAAACAAATGATGAATCCAATGCTTGTCTTTCATCATTTCGACAGTATCCTAGTATGGTAAAATGTCCTTCAAACTGTGAGTCTATATATTTTATCAGTTTTTGATCCTCTTTTTTTCTGAAAAGAAAAAATATACAGTTTGTGAGATTATTTTTTTTTGTAACTATGTTAGTGTTCTGGGTAATCATACGTAAAAATTAATCCTTAATCTAAATTAATAGATTTTGAAATATGTAAGGTATATTTTTTCCATTCCGGTTCTTCAATATTGAATTTCCCTGCAGCTATAGTAGTAGGTTTGGAACCATTTGGAATCCACTTTGGCAACAGATCCTGATCTTATTAGTCTTTGAGATCGAAAACACTGTTCTTAGCTCTCAAAAAAAGCCGAACATTTTATTTATTTTTTTTGTGTGTGTGAAGGGTTTTAGTGCACTCAAATAAAATATTAAAAAAATTGCGTATGCGAGTAATGGATTTAAATATAATCATTATTCTTAAAATGCCAACTAAAATATATTTAGTTTAGCAAAACTGAAAATCTCAGACTTAGTTCTATGTAAAGTAAGTTCGTATTTGTAATTAATTTTTTAACGTTTTTACTCTGAATTCTTATCAAAACTGTAGTATTTGACTTTACAAAATCAAAGCATAAAGCAGTCATTTACAGCTGGTGAAACACTGTTGAAAGGGAATTTGAAATGATTATCATTAAATACCAAGATCTTTCTAATACATTGATATACAAGATAATCGGACTTTTTATAAAAGTCCGATTCTCTTGTACATCAATTGTATTTTTCTGAATTTGTGTAAAGTATGTGTTTATTCAAAGTAAAAAAAGTTCATATTTATCATTAATTTTCAACGTCTTTTACTTTTAATAAATGCTTATCCAATGTGCAAAATTTAGTTTTGCAACAAAGGAAGGAGAAAACAATCATTTACATCTGACGAAATTCCGTTGAAATAGTACTTTGGTTAAATGCTAGCTGTCTCTAATAAACTGATATACCAAGAGAATCGGACTTTTATAAATTTTATTTTTCTGAGTTTGTGTAAAGTAAGAGTTTGTTCAAAGTAAAAAACTGTTCATATTTGTGATTAATTCTCAACTTTTTTACTTTAATAAAGGCTTATCTAATATATAATACGATTATTATTAGATAAGCCTTATTATATTACACATATTAGGTATCTTATATTAGATATTAATTTTGCAATAAATAATTAAGAAATCATTCATTTGCAGCTGACTAAGTTTCGCTAAAATGTCACTCCGAGTGATTAAATACCAAGCTTTCTCTAATAAATTGATATATCAAGAGAATCGGACTTTTATTAATTTTTATTTTTCTTGGTTCATGTACAGTAAGAGTTTGTTCAGAGTAAAAAAAAAGTTCATATTTATTAATTACTTTCAACGTCTTTTACTTTAATAAATACTTATCCAATATGTAAAATTTAGTTTTGAAACAAAAAAAGGAGAAAACAATCATTTGCAGCTGACGAAGTGCTGTTGAAATAGCACTCTGAATGATTAAACACCAAATGCACTTTAATAAATTGATATCCAAAATATTTCGAAAGAATCGGTGTGAAGTTGGTGGATTTGAAACACTACTATGTATTGTTTTGATACACGAGGACTAATAAAGAAAGTACATTCTGCTTAAAGTCAATTCTGAAAGGCTACAAATATTCGTGCCGAAAGTGGAATTCTAACCCATGAAGTTTGATACCGAAGAGCATCCCCTACCACTTGTCCGGGAACTAATTTTTGGAATTTTATTTTTCCCAGTTTGTGTAAAGTAAGACTGTTAAAAGTAAAATAAGTTAATATTTGTTATTAATTTTTAACGTCTTTTAATATAACTACTTATCAAAACTACAAATCTTAACTTTACAGGAAACAAATGAAGAAACAGTCCTTTAAATCTGACGAAAAGTCGTTGAAACTGCACTCCGAATGAGTTAATACCAAATTCGCTCTAATAAATTGATATTCCAAGAAAATTGAAGTAATTTTTCAAATTTTATTTTTTGGAGTTTGTGTAAAGTAAGGCTATTAAAAGTAAAATTACTTCAAATTTGTTATTGGTTTTTAACGTCTTTTAATATAACTGCTTATCAAAACTACAAAGTTTAACTTTACAAAAAACAAAGGAAGAAACAATCATTTAAATCTGACCAAAAGCCGTTGAAACGTCAGTCCGAATGATAAAATGCCAAGCTCGCTCTAATAAATTAATATTCCAAGAGAATCGAAGTAATTTTTGGAATTTTATTTTTCCGAGTTTGTGTAAAGTAAGGCTATTAAAAGTAAAATTACTTCAAATTTGTTATTACATTTAAGCGTCTTTTATTATAACTGCTTATCAAAACTACAAAGTTTAACTTTACAAAAAACAAAGGAGGAAAAAATCATTTAAAGCTGACGAAAAATCATTGAAACGGTCCTCGAATAAAAAAAGGGCCATGTTCGCTCTTATAAATTGATATTCCAAGAGAATCGAATTAATTTTTGGAATTTCATTTTTCGAGTATTTGTAAAGTAAGACTGTTAAAAGTAAAATAAGTTCATATTTGTTATTAATTTTTAGCGTCTTTTAATATAACTTCTTATCAAAACTATATAGTTAAACTTTACAAAAAACAAAGGAAGAATCAATCATTTAAATCTGACGAAAAGTCGTTGAAACGGCACTCCGAATGATAAAATGCCAAGCTCGCTCTAATAAAATTGATATTCCAAGAGAATCGAAGTAATTTTTGGAATTTTATTTTTCCGAGTTTGTGTAAAGTAAGACTGTTAAAAGTAAAATAAGTTAATATTTGTTATTAATTTTTAGAGTTTTTTTATATAAATATTTATCAAAACTACAAAGTTTAACTTTACAAAAAACAAAGGGAGAATCAATCAATCATTTAAATCTGATGAAAAATTGTTGAAACGGCACTCCGAATGAAATTGACATTCTAAGAGAATGGAAGTCATTTTTTAATTTTATTTTTTCGAGTTTGTGTAAAATAAGACTGTTTAAAGTAAAATAAGTTCAAATTTATTTTCAATTTTTAACGTCTTTTAATATAACTACTTA
>CM063506.1:40028841-40033841 GCA_032207245.1 Pardosa pseudoannulata
AGCATAAAAAACACTCAAAAGAGTGTAATACTAATATAATCAACACATTATAGTTGCTGTCCAATATATTTTCTTTCAACGATGATTTTGAAGATTTTCTTTTCAGACAGTATATGTCATTTGAATGGCAAAGTTGATAACTATGTTTTATACTTTAAAAAATTAAAAAAAAACTTTATTGAGTTATGTTGTTGTGCTATATATCAATAATTAAAATTTATATTAAAAGTTTTAGTTTTTAATAGTGTTTATTATTTTAAGATTTCACTGCTTATAGTTTCAAAGCTTTGCTGGAGTGTTTTCCTGTATTCTTGAACATTAACACAATAGTTCCCCAATAGTTTTTATTAATAACGTTCTATACCTTAGACGAACAAGTAAAACAATCTCAAGACTTGTTTGGTCAATTTTAAGGCTATTATTGTATACTGTGTCTTTTTGGGAACATATAAAAATAATTTCTAGACATTTTATGTTTTGTTGGAACAAACTGTACTTTCCACTGAAGGTAGATGGCAGTCCCATTAAGTAATCTACCAAATTTTCTCGTATCTACTATTTACAGATTTTTTAAATTTGGATTGACATTTTATGATGTTTCTAAACTTTCTAAAAAGTTTACTTTTTCGCCAGGTGCATCAGCTGAAATTAGAACGAATAGGTTTATTTTTTTAAAGCTTCATTTTGCAAACCTACGTTTATGCAGATAGCAAATAAATTTCTTACCTCAAATTTGTTTTTATAAATAACATTCTATAAAGTTTAAAATGACAGCTGATTGCTAATGAGGAAAAGCTGTTTAAATATATGACGTGTGTGAATTTCATATTTTTTACTACAGTTTATTTCATGTTAATTTAGATTAATGAGGTCAAGCTGTTTAAATTTCTAAGGTGTTTAAATTTTATATTGGTTTTGCTATATCTTAGTCCATGATAATTAAGATTAATGAGGTCAAGTTGATTAAATTTATAAGGTTTCAGATAATATATTTATTTTGCTACATCTTAGTTCATGATAATTTAGATTAAAGATTTCAAGCTGTTTAAAAATCTAAGGTGTTAAAATTATGTATTTGTTTTACTACATCTTAGTCGGTGATAAATGAGGTTAACTAGGTCAATCAGTTTAAAATTTTAAGGTGTTAAAATTATATATTTGTTTTACTACATCTTAGTCCATGATAAATTAGATTAACGAGGTCAAGCTGTTTAGAACTCTAAGGTGTTTAGATTATATATTTGGTTTACTACATCTCAGTCCATGATAATTTAAATTAATAAGGTAAAGCTGTTTAAATTTTAAGGTGTTTAAATTATATGTATAATTTAATATATCACAGTCCATGATAATTTAGATTAATGAGGTCAAGTTGTTCAAATATCTGAAGCGTTTAAATTATATATTTGTTTTACTACATCTTAGTCCATGATAGTTTAGATTAACAAGGTCAATCGGTTTAGATTTTTAAGATGCTTAGATTATATATTTGTTTCACTACATCTTTATCCATAATAACTTAAATTAATGAGGTCAAGCTGTTTAAATTTCTAAGGTATTTAAATTTTATATTGGTTTTGCTATATCTTAGTCTATGATAATTAAGATTAATGACATCAAGTTGATTAAATTTCTAATGTTTCAGAAAATATATTTATTTTACTACATCTTAATTCATGATAATTTAGATTAACGAGTTCAAGGTTTCTAAAATTTTAAGGTGTTAAAATTATATATTTGATCTACTACATCTTAGTCCATGATAATTGAGATTAACTAAGTCAATCAGTTTAAAATTTTAAGGTGTTAAAATTATATATTTGTTTTACTACATCTTAGTCCATGATAATTTAGATTAACGATGTCAAGCTGTTTAGAACTCTAAGGAGTTTAGATTATATATTTGGTTTACTACATCTCAGTAAATGATAATTTTAATTAATAAGGTAAAACTGTTTAAATTTAAGGTGTTTAAATTATATGTATAATACATCAAAGTCCATGAAAATTTAGATTAATAAGGTCAAGTTGTTAAAATATCTGAAGCGTTTAAGTTATATATTTGTTTTACTACATCTTAGTCCATGATAGTTTAGATTAACAAGGTCCAGCTGTTTAAATTTTTAAGGTACTTAGATTATATATTTGTTTTATTACATCTTAGTCCATGATAGTTTAGATTAACAAGGTCCAGCTATTTAGATTTTTTAGGTGCTTAGATTATATATTTGTTTTACTACATCTTAGTCCATGATAGTTTAGATTAACAAGGTCCAGCTGTATAGATTTTTAAAGTGCTTAGATTATATATTTGTTTTACTACATCTTAGTCCATGATAATTTAGATTAACGAGGTCAAGCTGTTTAGAACTCTAAGGTGTTTAGATTATATATTTAGTTTATTACATCTCAGTCCATGATAATTATAATTAATAAGGTAAAACTGTTTAAATTTTAAGGTGTTTAAATTATATATTTGATTTACTACATCACAGTCCATGATAATTTAGATTAATGAGGTCAAATTGTTCAAATATCTGAACTGTTTAAGTTATATATTTGTTTTACTACATCTTAGTCCATGATAGTTTAGATTAACAAGGTCAATCTGTTTAGATTTTTAATGTGCTTAGATTATATATTTGTTTCACTACATCTTTATCCATAATAACTTAAATTAATGAGGTCAAGCTGTTTAAATTTCTAAGGTATTTAAATTTTATATTGGTTTTCGCTATATCTTAGTATATGATAATTAAGATTAATGACATCAAGTTGTTTAAATTTCTAATGTTTCAGATAATATATTTATTTTACTACATCTTAATTCATGATAATTTAGATTAACGAGTTCAAGCTTTCTAAAATTTTAAGGTGTTAAAATTATATATTTGATCTACTACATCTTAGTCCATGATAATTGAGATTAACTAGGTCAATCAGTTTAAAATTTTAAGGTGTTAAAATTATATATTTGTTTTACTACATCTTAGTACATGATAATTTAGATTAACGATGTCAAGCTGTTTAGAACTCTAAGGAGTTTAGATTATATATTTGGTTTACTACATCTCAGTCCATGATAATTTTAATTAATAAGGTAAAACTGTTTAAATTTTAAGGTGTTTAAATTATATGTATAATACATCAAAGTCCATGAAAATTTAGATTAATAAGGTCAAGTTGTTAAAATATCTCAATCTTTTAAGTTATATATTTGTTTTACTACATCTTAGTCCATGATAGTTTAGATTAACAAGGTCCAGCTGTTTAAATTTTTAAGGTACTTAGATTATATATTTGTTTTACTACATCTTAGTCCATGATAGTTTAGATTAACAAGGTCCAGCTATTTAGATTTTTTAGGTGCTTAGATTATATATTTGTTTTACTACATCTTAGTCCATGATAGTTTAGATTAACAAGGTCCAACTGTATAGATTTTTAAGGTGCTTAGATTATATATTTGTTTTACTACATCTTAGTCCATAATAGTTTAGATTAACAAGGTCAATCTGTTTAGATTTTTAAGGTACTTAGATTATATATTTGTTTCACTACATCTTTATCCATAATAACTTATATTAATGAGGTAAAGCTGTTTAAATGTCTAAGTAGTTTAAAATGTATATTTGTTTTATTACATATGAGTCCATAAAAATTAGATTTAAAATACTCATCAATAGACATACGATTAAATTCACTCTGGAATTAATAGTTTAAACATCTTTCCATGCATTATTCACTAAATTGAGTTTGTCAATGTTCCGTTGTGTTATTGAACTCATTACCAGAAACGACTTGGTTACTTTCTCGTCACAAAAATGAATAAAGATCAACAACTTGGTATAGATAACTCAAAATAGAAATATCTGTCTTAATCAACTTTACTTGCTCAGAGCCGATATATTTTTTATGCATTCGATATTTCCCTTTTCCATCCATCATACTTTAACAATAAAAAAAGTAGAAAAATAAAATTTTAGGAATAGATAATCCCCTATATAACAATAGCCTAAGTTATCTGTCCATCTGTCCTCGAATTTATGAAGCGGTTGAACCTGGAAGGGTCTTGATAAGTTAGGGTTAGCAAAATTCAAAGCCAGTAAAGTTTATCTTTCCATAAACTATCAATACATTTCTAAAATAAATTGCTATAAATATACTTCACATCATAGCGAAAAATATTGTTGTATTTAAAACGTTCGAAAACCCCCTTCCTCAACCCCCTTCCTCTCTTTTCGAGCATTTAATGCCATTATTTCGAACCCTATTTTCCCGGGTTAAGAACAAGCGATTAAATTTATCAATTTATCACACTGTAAATAGGTAAAAATAGCATTTTTTCTAGCATTATGACGTCATTCCTTTAAGCCTCTCATTTAATCATTTCTTATTTTAAATGATTTAAATATCACCTGTATTATTTCCATACATTTTATCACCGAACTTCGATATTAAGTAAATAATTTTCTTTTATATTTGGCTTAAATAATAGATTAGGTGCATATGTGATAACTTTAAACTTAATCACCGATTATTCTTTGTTGAAAGATAATTCTCAGCCAAAGAACAAACCATTTTTTTATCAGCCTCATAAATTACTTTACAATTTTGGAAAATTGCAAATTTTACTGATCGCATCATATCACGGGCTATATGCTAGTTTTGTATAAGGCGATTTGACGTAACAATGCACATCTCAACTTATGGTGATTTTGGATTTAATTTTAAACAGAAGGGCAACTTATTGGTTGACAATTGGCTAACGTAAACTTTAAAATGAATGGGAAAGGCATTAAAGCCGTTCATGACATTCCATGAAAGTGATTTATATTACTTTTTGAGTAAAAGTCAGTCACAAGAAAAAGTGTTCGCGCCGCCCGTTTACTGAATAAGTCATAGATATCTCGCGTGTTACCCACCACAAATGATATGTTAACATCATTTTGCCTACATTTAAATGACTTTTATAAAATATTTTTAACCTATGTTCCTTT
>CM063506.1:40036341-40038841 GCA_032207245.1 Pardosa pseudoannulata
TCTACGTTGGAGGGGGGGGGGGCAAGCCCCCTTCTCCCATTGAATCACAGAGCATCGAGTATACAACGAGTATACATTGAGTATACCTACTAAAAAAATGTGGGGTTTTGCTTCATGTATTATCGATTAAGAATGATTTCATTGGTTGTATATGTATGAATGTATATATACATATATTTATTTTTTATATATACATTTGTCAGGGTCATGGCCTGTGAAATAAGATAAGAAACACGTGCATTCCGGGCACTGAAAATTTATTTGAACATCTTATTCCCCGTTTGCCCCTTTGCTTTGCTTTGGTTTGGTTCGGTTTGGAGTGCTATGGTCTACTTTTTGCAACACGAGGGCTAATGAGACCGTGACCTACAGCTTAAAGCCGATTCTGAACGGCTACGAACATCCATGCCACACTGGGATTCAAACCCACGAACTCCGGTACCGAAGGCCAGCACCCTAACCAATCGGCCATCGTTCGGCGCCCCTTTGCTTTGAATACACTACTTATTAAGACAGTAGGTCACCAGTCCACAAAGTTTACCAGTCCTATCTTGGTATTTGGCGCGCTCTGCTCTTATATGTTGTTGTTTTACCCACACTTCCTCCAGCTTCATAAGTGTTCGCACTCTTTGTAGTAATTAATGATTTAATTTTTAACTTTAAAATTCCAAACATGACATATACAATATATAAGTATATATATATATATATATATATATATATATATATATATATATATATATATATATATATATATATATATATATATATATATATATATATATATATATATATATAAGCTATCGGATATGCTGAACGCATGATCATGGACTGAGAGAAAATTAAAATTCATCGAATAGTCGGTTCTCCAGCAATGTTTTTTAATATAATGCAGGACAGGAAATTTATAACAAAAGAAAAATATAGTTAAAATTGCCTTAAAAATGTAATGTAATGTAATGCAGTGATTATAATATAATCTATGTACACCATGGCCTAGTTCCAACACATTTGCATAGGAATAAAATTCGTTGGTACAGAACGATACATCAAATGTGATTAATACCGTATAGGGCTTGTAATTTACACACATTTTTCCTTTAACAGTAATTCGATAAATTAATATTTGATAATTTTTTACCGATAATTTACCGAAAATTATTGCCAAAATATAACATAAGCATTACTTAGCTTTTTAAATATATATAAAAAATTTGTACTCTCTTATTTCAAAGAAAAATATTCAATAGTTATAAATGTGAAATGTAAAATTTTAATCGTGACAAAATATTCAATAATAATTTCATATATTTACCAATCTTTTTATTAAAATTTTTAATCTTTTTTGAAAAATGCAAAAAAATTCCGCTATAATTGAAAAATAATCCTGCAATAATATATATATAGAATAATATAATTGTAATAGATAATTTTTATACCTTAACATTCTCACTGCATTGACATTCTTAACATTTCATTAGTGCTTTCTTAAAGCGATTGTCGACATTTTCATCACTTAATAAAGCATAATTTGTTTAAAAACAATGTAATTGATTAAAATAATTATTAGGATTCCCTATTCATTGGCCGAATGATTTTGTACAGTACGGATATTGTAAATAGAATACAAAGTTATTATTTCGAAATTGCAAGTAAACCAGCACTGATTTACCGATAAATATTTATTGTATATTTTTCAATTTACCAGTAAACTGGGTACCAGTATTAGGTGCCCTAATATTGTTTGGTACAGTATGTGAAAACAGTCCAAATAAATTAGGCAGTTGAGGCATGTAAATTTATAAAAAAAAAATAAGCTTCACCGGCAGATGCTTCTCAAAGGTAAAATTTTAACTTTTTAGCACGCATTTTGCTTGCCTTATCTACTTGAAATTACGGTAAAAATACAGTACGGGGTGCTTACTTGTCTTCTTGGCGATATTTGTTTTTGTCTGCGATAGTGACAACATGCCATTTAAGATAATGGCGATAAACATCCATAAGAGCAAAAAAAAATGCAATAAAAAGCATAAATTATATATATTTAAAATAGAGTATAGGTAAAATTTATACACAGATTGTACTAAACTTTTAAATTTGCAAAGTATGGAGAACAATTTTTAAAATTTTCTAAATCATACAGAAAAGCGGGTATTTGCTTTATAAATACAATGAAGATGCAATAAAAAGCATAAACTTTGAGTATTAAAATGTTTAAAAGTGTATGCAAAAATTTTATGCACAGTTGCAGTCGGAAAAGCCCTTATTTTGCCAATGTGAGAAAACTTGCATACTTGTTAATAATAAGTATAAAAAAAGAATCAAATTCCGGGGGCACCCTAAACTGCTTTATATCACACATTTCATCCAATTTGTACTTTCATTTACTTCATCCATACATTTCTTGCATTCATCCTTTTCTATTGTCCCTTAAAAAAGATAAATCGACGTTCCACTGTATTCCCCATATCGTACAGTAAACTGACATAACTTCATAAAC
>CM063506.1:40043841-40096341 GCA_032207245.1 Pardosa pseudoannulata
TTCATTTTTTTTCTTTCTTATCTTTCAACAGGCCGTCGGTAACTACGCCTTTGGTCACCACGCTGCTCTCCCCAATGGACCATCCTTCCACAGTGAAGCCGGTGACGCCTCAGGAAAGAAAGTCGGAAGTTATGGACTGAAGGACGCCGACGGCACTGTACGTGTTGTCGAATACGTCGCCGACCAGGGAGGATTCAGGGCCAACATCAAGACTTCCGAGAAGCTCGAAAAGGACCACCAGGATCCAGCCAACGTGAAGACCACCCAAGCTGAGCACGTGATCCCATACGGCCACGTTGTCGGCTATCCTTTCGTTTATTACAGTTAAACGCACTATGTACTCCATCTCCTCTTTTATTTTCATTTTAAATTCATTCATAGGTTTTATTCGATGTTGGAATTCGATGATTTTATTGCACCGAAGAAAACTGTTTAACGATGCTCTTAAATTTTAAGTAAATAAAAAATTGATATGAATAAAAGTCTTTTATTTTATTTATTTTCTAATTGTATTATTCTAATTTATATATATATATATATATATATATATATATATATATATATGTGTGTGTGTGTGTGTGTGTGTGTATTACGAGGGGATATTAAAACGCTTTAATTATTATCAAAAACTGATCATGCTAAAAACTCAAGACTTATCTACATGATCATTATGTAGAGTTGTACATTTCCCTCAACTTTCCTTGATCTGTTGAAGACCGTCTTTGTATAATGTCATTGCAACAGTCTATTTTCTTAACTGTGAGTTACTATGATCTAAAAAAACATTGAAACCAAACTTTTCACAACTGCTAGCTAAAATATATAAAAGCTATAAAAGAATTTAGGTTAATCCTTAGAAATAATTAAAGCTTTGCGATATACCCCTATGTAATAACCATTTCGAAATAAAGTTATTTAAAGAATTAAATATAAAGTTATACTAGCTATTTTGGTGCTTTTGGCCAAATTACAAACATAGGAACAAAGCATGAAAATAAGTTATGTAATATATGTACACTCGCGTATTAAAATAGAAAAAAGAGATATCCAGACTAGGTATGCGAGCATATTTCAATTACCAATTATTTGTTATTAATTTGCAATCAATTTTTTGATGAATTAATGCAGTAGAAAGGTTATGTGATGCTTCATTTAAAGCATATTAATTAACGTAAAATTGAATTATATTTAAAAAATATGAACACCTTATTAATATGTTATTATTAATATATTATAACAGCTTTTTAATAAATAATTCTTCATATATCTATTTAAAAATATGTTCATAGTTAAATAATCAAAAATAAAAATCCTCAAACCTTAAATATATTTATCTACACATATAATCTCTACTATATGGAAATCCATGCATTTCATGCATAAAACTAATTTTATGGCATATGAACAATTATTTCCTTAGTTTTATTCAACTTTTTTAATTCATCAGAATAATAAGTCTCAGCATGAAATATTAATCAATATGAAATTTTTACAACGCACGCCAAGTAGTATTTCTGATGTTTCTTTCATTCAAAAGACATCATACATACCGTACATACTGATGAAATACGTTATCCCCTTTATGATGTAAATTAGAAGGACATTGGGTTGTAAAATAACTCATGAATCCAACCATTAGATTTATAGGTTCTTTTTTTTTTTGCATTGATCAAAAATTGATTTTAAATTGTAAAGTATATTTTAAAACATCGGGTTGTAAATAATATTTTCTAAACGTGATACACACACACTTATATATATATATATATATATATGTATATATATGTATATATATATGATATATATATCTATATATATGTATATATATATACATACATATGCATATATATACATATACATACATATATACATATATATATATATATATATATATATATATATATATATATATATATGTGTGTGTGTGTGTGTGTGTATACAAATATATATACATATATATAAATACATACATACATACATATATATATATATATATATATATATATATATACATATATATACATATACATATATGTATATATATATATATATATATATATATATATATATATATATATATATATATATATATGTGTGTGTGTGTGTGTGTGTGTGTATACAAAGATATACATATCTGTGTATAAATAAATATATATGTGTATAGATTATATATATATATATATATATATATATATATATATATATATATATATATATATATATATATATATATATATATATATATATGAGTGAGTGTGTGTAGTAAGACCGACCTCGCGATAGGTGGTTGCAGTCATGACCATAAAAATGAACTTTATTAGTAGTTACTTTATTAGTCAAAGAACTTTATTAGTAGAAAGTTGGTGAATGAGTTCTCGCTTCATTGTTTTCCGGACAAACTAAGAGAGCAGTTAACATGAAGTTCTATGTAAAAGGATAAGTAAAATCTGGGTCAACATCTGTGTGAGAACCTCAGTCAGAATCGCTGGAAAAATCTGTCTTCGATATCGTGCATTCCCTTTTTTTCGTGAACTTCCTAAATTGGCAGATACGCAGTATAAAGCTTCAATTGGTCCCTTCCCCGAGAATGTGAACTTTAGTCCCAGTGGTCTATTTAGGTTAGGAGTTAAAAAGGATAAAGCAAAGACATGCGGGGTTTTTTAACATAGACTTAAGATTTGAAAACCACTAAGAATTTTCTCTGGCCCTAATGAGGGCCGTCTTAGGGGTCTTATACAAAATACCTACACTAGTTTCCCGATATAGTTTATTTTTCCTTACATATATATAGTATTTATATGTGTTTATATATGTATGTATATATGTGTGTATGTATATTTGTATATGAGGGATTCATAACCATAGTGAATCAAGTCCTTTTCCTCTTTAGAAAAATTACAGGTCTAATGGCTTGTTATTTCATATGTTTAAAAATGAACATGTAGTAAAATACTCGCTTATAACAAAGCATTTTCTAAAACTAATTTAAATTTACTGCAATTAATTATGAAGAGGACCCAATACCTCTACGTTATTCTAAATGAATATTTATACCTTGGTTGTGAACAGCTGATACATAATTTAATACTCCAAGAGTCGTAGGAGGGAATTTCTCCTTTCACCCCCAGGTCTTCTTTATCTATACTCTATATGGAAAAGATGGTTTAAATTGACTATGGTCATTTTAATTATCATTTTAATTAAAATTGGAATAGTCAATTTAAACTCATTTAGCTTATTTGCTGAAAAAAGTATAGAGACATCCATAGTGATATATTATTTTTCATTCTTTTTCCATTACATTACATGTATTTTACAGACAAGAAGCTACAGGAATCAATTATATCGCTAAATTTGTTGAGTTGGGGACGTTATTGGCACTTCCCAATCTTCGTATTACAGGTAAAATTTAAACATGGCATAGTCATTGATAAACATGAGATAATATGCATATTTAGGACCAAATGTTTCATACATAAATAAATAATAACTTAATTACTAAATTACTGTTATTATAAGAACATTAAAAGTTTAAAAGCAACTTAGGTATTTTTCTCCATTGCATATTTAGTACCAGATGTATTATAAATAAATAAAAATAACTTAATTACTAAATTACTGTTATTATAAGGACATTAAAATTTTAAAAGCAACATAGGTATTTTTCTCCATGTTACAGCAATGTGGGTAAGGATACACTCAGAACATTTTGGGTAAAGCATGATTAAATGATATTTTTAATGATATTTTACACTTAAACTATTCATATAAACACTATTATACAGCTTAAATGATTTACACGGTAATTACGTTTCCTGTAATATTTGTAAACTAAATAACTTATATGCCAGTTGACCACCAATTACATAGATTATTGTACTAATTGAAACTTTGTTAATCCTATCAAATTTTACAACTTAGTTTTTCTCCTTTTTGAAAGTGAAAGAGCACAACGCAACACAAAGTTTTGAAAATTTTCACAAAGTTGTCTCGTGAACCCAAATCATACCAGATGGCCTTGGGTAACACAGGAAAATAGAGAAAATCAAAATGTAATTTGATCATCCCATCGGTGGGGCGAATTTAAATAAACCTGTGTGAATGTAACTGTGCAAGGTAAACTAGTTTTACCTATAACCAACATCGCCAACGTAATCGAAGGAAAAGACACTTTCCAACTGTTAAAATCAATGCAAATGAATATCCAAACGTTTGATGCTTCAAAGAAGCTCACCAGGAAGACATGGGGATGTGGATCAAGGGCAAGATGGGACACACCCCTCTGGCGAATGTCGTCGGAACTTGGGTGGAATTTGTAGAGGAAATTGTCCTGGAAAATTTTTTAGTAGAAATTTGTCAACATTAGCACTTTTCGTGTCGCCATGCACCTTGAATTAATTTTTTTTTCTGTTTTAAAATTTCGGATGCATTTAGTATAAAAAGGGGGAAATGTTTATCCTGTTTACATTCGGATTTCCGTTAGTAATCCAGTTTCAAGCATCATGAAGGTAAGACCTTAAAATTGGGCAAAGTTAGATATATTGTGCTGAAAAGGGTTTTCTTACAAATTGTTTTACTGTAGTCGTTTTATTTACATACCCTTGAAGAATCTTTGCACTATTCTAAGCATTAATATTGCGTATTAAGATCCTGAGATTATAAAAATAGTAATAAGTATTTTATTTGAAATAAGAATCTATCTCAGGTTACAAATAAACAGCATTAAACATAGTGGGTGTTTTGGTGAAATCAATAGGATAATTTTGTTAAACTTAAGTATGTAGATTAGCTTACTTATGTTTTTATGATTCCGTGACTTAAATTCATTATAAAAATAGCAATAAGTATTTCATTTGGAATAAGAATCTCTCATAGGTTACAAATAAACAGCATTAAACATAATGTAATTCTACAAACTCTGTTGCCCAGTCATTTGTACATACATAAAGTCATATTAATTTATAAGATTATTTTTTAAATGACATCAACTTTTCTATAAAGAACTCAAAATACTAAAGGGGTGTTTTGGTGGAATCAATAGAATAATTTTGTTAAATCTAAGTATGTAGATTAGCTTACTCATGTTTCTTTGATTCGGTGACTTAAATTCATTATAAAAATAGTAATAAGTATTTCATTTGGAGTAAGAATCTATCTTGGGTTACAAATAAACAGCATTAAACACAGTGCAAGTCTACAAATTCTATAGCCCAGTGATTTGTACATACATAAAGCGATATTAATTTATAAAATTATATTTTAAATGACATCAACTTTTCTGTAAAGAATTCAAAATACAGAATGGGTGGTTCAGTGGAATCAAAAGGATAGTTTTGTTAAACCTAAGTATGTAGATTAGCTTACTTATATTTCTTTGATTCGGTGACTTAAATTCATTATAAAAATAGTAATAAGTATTTCATTTGGAGTAAGAATCTATCTTAGGTTCCAAATAAACAACATTAAACATAGTGTAATTCTACAAATTCTGTAGCCCAGTGATTTGTACATACATAAAGTGATATTAATTTATAAAATTATTTTTTAAATGACATCAACTTTTCTATATAGAACTCAAAATACTAAGGGGGTGTACAGTAGAATCAAAAGTATCATTTTGTTAAACCTAAGTATGTAGATTAGCTTACTTGTGTTTCTTTGATTCGGTGACTTTAATTCATTATAAAAATAGTAATAAGTATTTCATTTGGAATAAGAATCTCTCATAGGTTACAAATAAACAGCATTAAACATAGTGTAATTCTACAAACTCTGTAGCTCAGTCATTTGTACATACTTAAAGTGATATTAATTTATAAAATTATTTTTTAAATGACATCAACTTTTTTATAAAGAACTCAAAATATTAAAGGGCTGTTTCAGTGGAATCAAAAGTATCATTTTGTTAAACCTAAGTATGTAGATTAGCTTACTTATGTTACTTTGATTCAGTGACTTAAATACATTATAAAAATAGTAATAAGTATTTCATTTGGAATAAGAATCTTTCATAGATTACAAATAAACAGCATTAAACATAGTGTAATTGTACAAATTCTGTATTTCAGTTATTTGTATATATATAAAACTATATTAATTTATTAAATTATTTTTTAAATGACATCAACTTTTCTGTAAAGAAATCAAAATACTGAAGGGGTGTTTGAGTGAAATCAAAAGGATAATTTTATTAAACCTAGGTATGTAGATTAGCTTACATATGTTTCTTTGATTCGATGACTTAAATTCTTGTTGTCTATTTCTAAATCAGTTGAATGTAAAACTGGACTTTTTCAAAAATAATTAAAAGCATCAATATATTTCAGTAAATGGTGTAAAAATATTTATAATTCAATTATGAATGCAACTATAGATTTTGTAGGATCTTCTATACAAAAAATGCGAGATTCCTCCTAAGGGATTATGACAAAATACACAAATGGAGTTAAAGCATCAGTTTAAAACCAAAGTAATCTTTCTATGATAAGAGCAGTATCAAATTCACTTTTAGTATCAAGTTTCTTTCAACAGTAGAAGAGTTAAAATGTTAGCGGATACTTGTTTCTTAATATATTAGAGTAATATATATATATATATATATATATATATATATATATATATATATATATATATATATATATATATATTGTGATATTACTACATTTTTAAGTGATAATATACTAAAAATTTTTAGGTAGATTTCGCATTAAACTTCAGTGGAACGGTTATAAAAATTACGTTTACAGGGATGAAAATTTATTTATGTACAAGTATTTAAATGACTTTTAAAAATAGATTTTTAATTAACAAACTTTTGTTAATAGGTTTAAAATTTTAGGAGCTAACTTAACTATGTTTTTAAATAAACGAGTAATCTAAAATATTATAAAAATTGTTCAGCCTAACAAATTGAAACCGTTTTTAGCAGATCATGTAACATTTCACCTTTAAAGTTTCAACACAATAAATCAAATGAAATTAAAATATTTTTATTCATTATACTAAAACTGAAATGTTGTAACCCTATTTAAAATTATTCTTTCTCAAGCACAATGTATCTAAAATGTAAAATATTAAATGATTATAGAAGTAGATGTTCCGGAAAACTGTTTTATACATTTTAAAAATGCCTAATTCATTATTGCTAATTGACATAGTAGTTTGTATCTTGTAACCTCAGATAAACTAATAACTGTATATTAAAAAGCATTCTTGGAAACTTTTCATGAATGTTTCGTAAATTTAAAAAAAATACCAAGGAATACAAAAGAAATTTTTGCACATAGCATGTTCTTACATAAAACAAAATAGAGATGAAAAATGGGAAAATTTGCATGTTAATTATTTGAGAAATCACATTCATATTTATTTCCTCTAAAGGCTATTTTTTCTCTTTTTTACACGGAGAAGTCATTATTGAGAATCATTCTTCCTTACTTTGTTGTTAATGTAGTAAATCCACCACTTTGGGATTTTAGAAGAAAAGATTTAGTGGAAAGGATGTTTAGAGGAAGGATGAGTTCTTATCAGAATAAAGACGTAACATTTGTATTAAACGTGAAGGAAATGTAAGAAAAAAAACGGTGTGTAAACTTTAATTAAGTGAAACGAAATTTCGCATCTATTGTTTCAGCTACTCAATATCTTAAAAACTTCTAAACTGTCTCGCTTGTAGTTTATTTTGTGCATTGATACATAAATAAATCACAATACTACAAATGAGTAATGATATATTTATATATATGTATATATATATATATATATATATATATATATATATATATATAAATATATATATATATATATATATATATATATATATATATATATATATATATATATATATATATATATATATATATATATATATATATATATATATATATATATATATATATATATATATATATATATATATATATATATATAAATTTAAAAAGAATTAAAATTTAGAAATCTTTGTATGGGGAAGAATTTAACTTTAATGCAATTCCTGCTTATATACAATATTGACATGTTCTATTCTTATCTACGAACCTTCTGTTAAAAAAATCAAGAATATTTAAAAATTACAAGGTTTGTAATAGCAAAAGAAAGAAAGACATATATGTATACTGAAAAAAATACTGAGGAATCTTTTGATATTTCTTCTTTGCTCAAATGTTGTACTTTAAAATGCACTAGATTAAAGAAAATTTTACCAAAGACAGTTATTTACATATAAAAACTATACTTTTAGATCTTTTAGATCTTTGTAAATCCTTTACATAAGTTTTTCATTAAGGTTTATTTAAAATTTTTACTAAACTATTGTGCTTACTTATGCGGTTTACTTTAAAACCTGCCTATTTCAACTATTAAAAATAATTCGTAGTAAATTTAAGTAGTTTTTACATTATCTATAAAAGCAGTTAAAAATTTCTAATAAAGAAATATTGATTAAGATATATAATTTCAGAGCAATTAAAAAACAATGAAAAGTTAATCTTCAAAACCTTAGTCCAAACGGAGGCATATGATCGGGATATCTCAAATCTGTAAAATTTATTTAAACTTTATTCCTTTTCAGGTCTTCATTTTGTGCGCCCTTTTCGCTGCCTCTCAGGCTGCCGTCTTAGTTGCTCCTGCTGTCATTGGCACTGGCGCCAGTACTCAATACAGAAGTCAAGATGTAAGAAATCATTTTAATCCTTGCATTATTTTAATGAAAAATGTCTTAAATCAGTAATAATTTTAAGTTCATTTAGTTCTAAGACCTTGTTTGTAACTTTTAAAGGACAGACAAAATTAGTGTAAATTAAATCAAATTTTTGATTACCACTCATTGCTCGGTTATGTGTAAACGTTTGGCTTTAATATTCTAGAACTTAGGCAACTATGCTTTTGGATACAATGAGGCTCATGCTACTGGAGGTTCCTTCCGCAAAGAAGCTGGATCCCACGGAGTTGTAGCTGGTTCCTACGGTTTGGCAGTCGCTGACGGTCGCCAGAGAGTCGTCAACTACGTCGCTGATGGCGCTGGCTTCAGAGCTGACGTCAAAACTAACGAACCAGGAGTCGAGCCAAAGGACCCAGCCAACGTCGCCATCAACAAGGCTGCAGTCATTGCCCCTGCTGTCCACTACGCTGCTCCAATCGCTGCTCCGATCGCTGCTCCAATTGCTGCTCCAGCTGCTATCCATTACGCTGCCGGACACCCTGTCGCTGGTTTCGCTTACAACACCGTTGTCGGACACCATGGACTCCACGGACACTATTATCTTTAAACAATTAGCTTAAACAAATTGGAAATGAATTTTAAGATTGGAATGTGGACTTGATAATCCTAATTCAACTGGGGCTTGTGGTGCCATGTATTGTATTGAGTAAAGATTTTCGACTCTCGGAAATCAGAAATTTAGTTTGATGGTGGAATAAATTTTTAATACAAACTTTCTGTATTTTTATTTTTTATTTCATGTGTGAAAAATAGATTGAACACACTTCAAATATAGCTAAAAAACAATTAGCGTATCTCAAAGTATCTTCACTTTCGTCACAAATTACAACAAAGTAATTGTAAAAACATTTTCGATCCTAAAATTTGTTTAATTGTCTGCAAATAAAGTCGGACAGTCAATAATTATATATCAAAGATTTCAATACTAAAATAGTTAATATTTGAAACAGAAGAGAAATTATATCACCATTTACACTCGAGGAATTTTGTAAAATGTGTTGTATAGGAAAAATCCTTAGTGTCGAACATTGTACATATCACTTTATATACATCTCTTATTTTGTAAAATTCTGATATTTAAGGTTGGTGTTTTTCATATTTTTCAGAAAACCTAAATTCAAAACAAATCTTTCAAAAAACTTTTCTTCATAATCAAAATAAGAAATACGTAAATAAAATTAGCGAGTCTTAAGAAGTTTTATGTTTGATACAGCCAAAAATAACTTTAAAACACTGATTGAAGAAGATAAAGAATGTGCCTGTAAAATAGAGTGTCCTCTTTAAGGGTAAAAAATTTTAATTGTTTCATTAGAGTTCTTCAAGATCATACAAAAAAGAAAACTTCACATTAATTCTAATTTTTTTATTTATAAATCTTCTCGGAAAGGAAGATGAATCTTGATTCTACAGATCACAAATTAGGACTTAATGCCTGATAACATGTATAAAGATTTTCAAAATAGCAGGCAAACAAAATTAATATTGAACTTAGTTCATATTTTGAATTAGGAAGAAATTAATTTTCGATATGCTATAAAATTCGATTCGACACGGAAACACAATATACCATATAAAAATGTTTTAATAAATTCTTAGAGAATAGAAAAATATATTCTTAATATAGAAATATTAATAAGACTACATGTACTGATGGTATTTTTGTTTCGACAGAAGAAGTGTAACAGACAAACACTATCTCTTCAAATAAAATTATATTTTTCAACTCCTTTCTTTCAATATTAAATATATTTTCCATAAAAATTAATTCAGTTATATTTGCCTGCAATATTAATTTGGATATGATGTTCTTTTATAGCATTTCTGACTACCCTTTTCAGTATCTGAGTTATACAAGGTCAAAATACTTAATCTTTCCAAACTGCAATGTACAGACAATCTTTAAAACACATGAAAGTTAAAAGTAACTTTTCTAGGAAACTCCAATTCTTATCTCCTGTTATGGAGAAATCAGTTTTTTACAGACTTATATATAAGGAGCGAAAAGTCTCAAATGAAATGGAGTTGATAATTTTATTCTTTATCGAGCCGAAGGGCAAACCGACCTCAACGCTCTTTTGGAATGAGACTACAAATAAATAATTTCTCCTTTCAAGACATTCGAAATTGAAGTGTTTCACTTGAGAGATGAACGACCTAGCTTTTTAGAAGACAACTCGGCAATAAATCTAGCAGATTTTATCCCCTGCAAATGCCCCCCAAAGTCTGTTGAGCCACAGTAAATAGCCATAAGTCATGGTATGCTTTAGAATTTATGCAATTTTATTCGTATACATAAGAAAATATACCTATCTAATTGTTAAGTATTTTTACTATATGTTCTTTATATTTACTATAGGTTTTAAGAGAACAAGAGACCTACAAACTGACAGAAACAACCCAAAATTAAGAACTTTATTTTATCTTGAAAAGGTCTAGCTTAGTATACGATTCATAGTGAAAATTTTTCAATTGAATAATTATTTTACTGCACTGTAATCTAATTTTTGGTTCCACATCTTAAGTTTAAAACTTAAAACCCATTTTTTCTAGTTTATATATTAGACATTAGTGATTGGCTTTTTTAAATACAAATATTTTTTGGGATCTTTTATAAGTTGACTCTTCTTATTTTTGTATTTGTAATAAAAAATTTCTTTATTTCGAAAATCATTTTCATAAGACGAAATTGAAATTTATTTCAACTGAAATTGTTTCGAAAGCATTATCAATTTCTTTACATCTATATTTTATCAGACTACAGTGCTAGTAATTTTTGGTGATATAAATGTGATAAACTGCATTGTAGTGCTAAAGGTTAGATTAACGGATTTTTAAGATAAGTATAAGATTAATTTATACAATTACATTCTGTACCTCTTCCTCATTATTTAATTTTTGTTAATTTTGTCAACACTATGCTAGGGCTTTTAATACCAATTTACTGATAAATTGAAAATATACCGGGAAATCTTTACCAGTAAATTTAAAAAATACTAATAAATCCCAAAGAAGCAATTTGCATTGACATTTTCATGTACAATATTCGTATTGTATTACCTGTTTAAAAGCTTTATAACGTCATGAATCTTTAGAACTGTTGACTGCTAAAAGCTCGATGAGATATAGTCTATGTAGATATTTGTGGTCTTAGACACCCGGAGAGTCCTTGAAATTTTTGAAAGAAGCGTATCAAGAACTACATTCGGGCCTGTAAAAAAACAAAGATACT
Organism: Pardosa pseudoannulata; assembly: GCA_032207245.1. NCBI lineage: Eukaryota > Metazoa > Arthropoda > Arachnida > Araneae > Lycosidae > Pardosa > Pardosa pseudoannulata. The sequence goes on from CM063506.1 coordinate 40,055,790, forward strand.
GGCCAATCAGATACAATTTGAATAATATAGGCTTTATAAAGAGCCTCAAGTCACACAAATCATCTGAAGTAATAGACTGAGATGGCTCGGCCACGTCTGGAGATCCCCTGAAGACAATCATACTAGAATGCATCCTTTTAAAAACCACTGACCTCCTTGTCCAGGAACGACTATCTACAAGATGGCTGGACGATACCGAAAAGGACCTCAAGACTTTGAAAATAACAAACTGGCAAAGAGTTGCTTTAGACCGATTGAGTTAGAAGAAACGTGTTGTCGAGGCAACTAAGACCTGTAACAGGTTATTACACTATTAAAGAAGAAGATATTTGTGGGCGAGTAAACGTTCATCTTCCGCATACAATGAATGAAACCCTTCTTTTAGTAAGGGTTTATTTTCAGGCTAGGTACTTTATTTACTCAAGTTGCATTTGCAAAGACCACACATCGAAACACAATTTGAAACCAAACATGTCACACCCACGTGTTTTAGAAAAAATAGAGGAGCAAAGAAAAGAGGTCAAATAATTTCGTTTTTCAAGGCATTCCAGTTTTATTAATGAAATTACATATGGTCACCCCATCCAGGTAAAGGGCATCCCATGGACAGACCGTAAATTTAAGACTGAAACCCCCCCTGCCTATATCTATTCTGCTTCGATCTTAATGATGGTTATAGATAACCAAACTCTATTTGCCTATATCTATTCTGTGATTTCATTCAATTAAATTGCCCCCTGTCATCTAGAGCAGCTTTTAAAGTAAGAGAGAATTTATTTGATTTGACAAATGTCACAGAATCAAGAGACTAATGAGTGACGTTTTTTAGACTTAAAAATGCTTACATTTTCATTAATTCCTATTCAGTTTTTTTGCTTTTTTTCCAATTTTAATGCCAATTTTAATGAAAGAAATTACCAGTAAATTACCAAAGGCAAGACTATGTGACTTTAAAATTAAACCACCATATAAGTAATTACTACGACACTGATATAATTGCTTCTTTCTCTATGCTTCGATAATTTATAGATGCTTAAAATATTTTACCAACCTTCATTTTCATTATTTCTTACGTCTTCCTAATTATTATATGTTTTCTATTGTTATATACTATATTTATGTATTGTAATACTAAAGAGCGAGTTACTTTGAACACGTAAAGTCGAAGGTATCCAGAGCTGATTCCAGATTTTTTAAACTTATTCTAAAACTACACAAAGTTTTCATGCACGAAGTTCAGGTTCTTACCCCATCAGGAAATTTTAGAAATTAGAGCGTTCTCCTTATTTTCAGACTGCACTATACCTCCCACAAACGTCTACTACATTAATTATGCTCATGTCAGGTAAAATAAATTTTTAAGAAATTTATTTTATTTGCTATACAATATATGTGATGTTTCATTTTTACTTGTTTTTAACAATTCTTACTAGAAAAAGGATTATAATCAAGTAGGGATATCCTAACCCTAATTATGTTTTTTGTGAGAATATGTATTTAAACAATGATGATTATGTAATATTTGTAAAACATGTATGAATGTATATTATTCTTGTTATCCGGACTTTTGAGTGTGTTTGTTGCTACATTCTTAACCCTTTAAAATGTAGTATTCGATTGAAGTTGCGAAATAGAGTTAAAATAGTTTTACCAACCTTTTTTCTTTTTCTTGTTTCCTATTTTTTGTTTTCTATTGTTTATACTATATTTATGTATTGTAGATAAAGAAGTTACTTCGACAACTAAATAAGTACCAATGCTGTTTCCGCTTTTTTAAAGCCGTGTACTACCTGTAACCAGCCACCCACCCTAAGTCGGGTGTAGGGTGTTGAATTCGGTTTTTTAACAATGCGTTACGCAGGGTCCAAATCAGCAAAGTCAAGCAAGCCCATAATATTTAAAATATACAAAGAATATATATATAATATATATATATATATAATATATATATTTATATATATATTGTGTGTGTGTGTGTGTGTGTGTGTGTGTGTGTGTGTGTTGTGTAGAAAATCTAGACTAGAAAAAAGTTTACGAAGTGCGGGGGATACTCCGATCCTCCAGGTAAAAGTTTTGTGACTACATGAAACTTATGTAATATATGATGAATGTATGTAATGATTATGTAATTATGTATATGATTGTTTAATTGTGTATGAATATTATGTAATATATTATTCATGGACGATGTGTTTGGCAGTCATTCTAACACTTTAAAATGTAGCATTGGATCTGTCAAGTTGTAATGTTAAAATAGTCATGTGTCAAGGGCTGATGCTTAAGTGATTTCTGTGCACCCACCATCTTGATTTTCTGAACCTGTTTCTTTTCCATGTGGTTCGTTGGGGTTTGATTTAGGTCGCTACTAGAAAATTTTACATTTCTTAAGAAAGTATGTAGAAAGAAAAAATGTAGACAAACTAAACAAATAAGTACAACCAATGCAGTTTCCGCTGCTTGGCCGATTCCAAACGGCTACGGACATTCATAACAGCAACGGGATTCGAACCAACGAACAACGATAACGAAGGGAATCGCTCTACCATTGGGCCATCGTTCGGTTTTTCCACGGTGAGGCCTTGAAATGGGCCTAGAATGGAGATGAATTTTTGGGCTAGCTTCCAAAGAATAATTTATTACTTATGGAATTATAAATCTTTAAAATACCTAACGGATAAATAAGAAAAATGAGAGTTTTGCATTGCCAAGGTTCCATTGCCTTTAAAAATATGGAACAATAATATAAAGAGGCAGTTAAACTGTAATTCTCTACATATATTTATAATAATACACCTTATACCTAATCGAAATGATCTTTCTGTCATTGGACGTACTCTGGATGTACATAGTACCGAGAACTTTCAAAAAAATAAGTTGATACATAATTTGCTATGTATTTTGAATACAATAGAAGTTAATAGTTTTAGCTTATAAGAATATGTCACTGAATTAGGTGAAATATAAACGAGTTTGAAGAATTAATAGGAAAAATTCCGATTTTTACAATTAGTTGAAAGTCATATTAAAGTAATAAATTTGTAAGCTTTAATGTTTAAATAACATTCTAGCTTTTTTATCGCCCAGTTCTTCAAAAAAGCATCAACAATAACTTTGAGGCTGAAAAAATGAAAGTGTTATTGTATACAGAAAGTTCAGTATTCATCTTTCCCATCACGAAAGAGCTTTCATGACATTTTGTACTTTCCTTGAAAAAATAAAATGGTATTGGCATCAAATTCATGCCTTTAAAGAGTTTCCTTTTTTTATTCATCATGATCTTCAAGAAATCAGTAACACATAAATAAAATGTTAGATAAAATATTTTCTTTTTTATTAAATCTTTGATTATAAAATCATGTATTAACACATTGTGTGCGGTTATATTTCGCAGCGGAATTGTACCGGGAGCGTACGTTTTGAGCCTAAATTTAGTTATTGAGTTAAATCTCGATAGATCGAAAATTATTTAATTTTTAACCAACTTTTTGTATTTTATATTGAAATATATAAACAAATATATAAATAGACAAATAAACAAATATATATATATAAATACAATATATATATATATATATAATTTATAAATATACACATATATATATATATATATCATTTTCTCAAGGATAAATAAAAAGTTAATTTTAAATCTAAACTGATTTTTTTTAATCAATCTTCCCGTTCTGTATTTCCGCATTGACTAATGTAAAATTAGTTTTTATTTACCTAAATTTTTCCAGTATTTGTGTAGTAGACAAAAATATTCGGCTTCATTTTCTTGTGTATACCGTTATTTTTGTACCCATAAACAAACCATGTTGTTACACTTACCCGCACTAGTACGTGACCCGCTCTCAAGTATCAATGGTTAGAAAACGTACTAGTACGTGTCTCGTATACAATGTGTTAAGTTCTCGATGACATAATTATCGCAATATAATATTAAGGCAACAATTAAGCTTTAATAATCCTGATAAGTGTACAAATGAACTTTAAAAACTTTCCAATTTCTTATTTCCCTATAAAAATTTAATTACTTCACGGTATTTCACAGGGGATATAATCCTAGTGTACCTGTTTCAAAGAAAACATCGACTCCTTAGAGGTCTTCTTTGGGAAAAGTCTAAGCACATGTTTTGTCATGACTCCTGAGTTTCATCTCGGAGAATTTCTCCCTTCTTGGCAACCGGCTTTTCTCATTTATTGTCGTCTGCTGACCCGTTGCCATGGTTGCACTTGAAGGGAAAAATACCAGTGTTAATGTGAACTTCAAAAAGATTATGTCGTGTGCATGGCGTTAATAAATGTTCTCTGGTGGAATTAATAATTTTTCGTGTTAATCATTTCTTACAGTCCACTCTCTGAGTTACGGCGCTTCATCGTTTTGGTCCTTTACGAGTCGGAGCTTGCTATCATTTTTTATAGTGTTTTAATTTCCTCAGAGTTCATTTTGTTGTGTTTTATTCCATGATCCTGCATGCTTGTCGCCATTTTCTTTTGAATCTTGAGTTCATGATATTTTTCGGTGATTTCATTCCAATTTACTTGTGTGAAACTTTTCAAATACAGTTTATTCATTCTTCTGAGTTTACCTTGATTATTTTTTCCATGTATATATTGAAATTTGATTCTTTATTTTGGTGCTATTTTAACTTGTGTAATATTCTTCAACTTGTGATGTGTTGCAATTCTAGTGATCTCTTGATCTATTAGTAAATTCTGTGTGAAGGTTTATAGATTCACTTTATTATTTTTCTGTGTTATGAGAATTTAAGATATTGATTAATCACTGACTTAATTTACTTTTTCTTGTACTTGTGTTAATTTCCAGTGAATTGTGAATTTTATACTTACAGTCCACTCTCTGAGTTACGGCGCTCCAGCACAGATGCTGACTTGACTCACAGAACATACCAAAATTATGGGTTTCGAGCTTTTAGAATGCACTCTAGAGTAATGACTTATAGTGTAAATTTGATATATATATATATAAATTATAAATATATCTTAAATAAATTTTTAATAATATTTAAGAGATTAATAATAAATTAATTTTAATAAGAAGATAAGTGTTCTTATTTTCCATAAACCAAGATGACTTGAGAAGGTTTTTTATTTTCTATACGTATGAGGGGAACTTTAGAGAGCATAGAAGTTTGTCACCATGAGTTGGGGATTCGAAGTGAATGTAAAACGTTGGACCACAGGAGAATATACAGAATATAAACGGAGTGCTTCGACACATTATTCGAACTCTGTGAAATTTAAGTTGGGGATGAGCTATGGCTATTTAAAAGGGAATTAACATACAGGTGAGTCGAAGAAGATTTTCTGGAAAATTTGAGTAGGTAATTATTATGCAGTTCTCTATCTGTTGATTCTAAGTTCTTAAAGGTTTGCCAATTGGTGAATAATTGTTTCTTGAATTCTGGTTTTATTTAAGAAGCAGACAGAGGATAGTTGGCTATAGGAGGCTAGAGATCTGATTCTTTCGTCAATAAGTCCACTCACTCGATATTCTCGCCACTTATTTAGGATTTTATCCAGTGAAAAGATACCAGGGGGAGAAAAGTTTTTTACTACAAACTGAAAGCATTGCATACCTTGTCATAGTTCTGTCGATCATTCCTCAGCGTCACCAAAAAATTGCTACCCTACAAATTTGATAAAATATTAAGTAAGGGAGAAAACTTTGATTTCGAAAAAGAAATGATAAATTGATTACAGAACTATTATGAAAACAATTTAAAAGCTCACATTTCAATATGTTAAACAGTTTTTGCTTGATTTACACATAGTTACTAACCGCGTTATAGTTTATACAGTGCTGCATTTAACATGAATAAGTTATAAATTATCACTTTTCCACTTTTAGAAGGAGTATCATGCACCATTAATTTAGATAAGAAACAAAAAAATATAAACATTCAAAACTAATTAATAAAAAATACTCTAAAAATGTGAACATTAACCTCCACCTAACACGCTATAGCAACCAAAAATTTAAAGAAAAGTGTATATAAAGAACGTGTCTTTGTTTTAATAACATGCAGTAAAAGAGTAAGTGATAACAACAAGAAGACAAATTGAAAGACGAACAACTGAGTAGAATTTCAGATAAGTTACGGAGTAAGTAGTACTTGAAGAACTTAATAAAGGACAAAAATAAACAAAGTACAAGTTGCCGGAAACAACACAATCGCATACACAAGAAGAAAATTTGTTAAAAATATTTTATAGTAGTAAGAGAAATTATTATGATTTCTAAAAAGATAAGTGAGAAAATGATCCGAACAACCCTCAGTGAAAAAATAGATTAAACCCTAAATATCCAATTACAGCAGCATTGTCACAACACAGACCTGCTAAACACCCTTCACAAGTCCAAAAAGACGACAAAAAATGCTACTACTCAGGAAAAAATTAACGCTAATGTTGGTGATACGAATGAATTGAATATAGGAGAAATTCGATATCTATTCATGCTTATGTATAAATGCTAAACATATAATAAAAAAATGAAGGTTATTTATTAATATGCAATGCACCTGGAGGATTCTACAAGAATGTTGCACAACGGCTAGATTTTTAAGTAAAATGCTTCTGTTTAAATAAAAGAAATGTTATTTATGATCATATAACTGAGAGAAGTTAAAAATTGGATGTTTTAAACATCGATATTTAATGCCACTTATTCCTTTAATAGATTTAGAATATAACTTTTTAAATTTTTTCTAAAGTAGTACTTAAAATTTGATTATCCTAAAATTACGTTTATAAATGATTTCTATTATAATAATTCATTAAAACTTTGATTCTTTTGAAAATGTACTCTTTACATTGTACTCTTAAATTTAACGTGAAAATATATGTACTGCATAATTCTAATGCATTCATATGAAAAATTAAAAAAATACATTCCTCAAATTCGCCTAACGCAATAAAATTTACAAACTAGAATACGATTACCTTAAAGCAATTTTAAACGTTTGAAGTTATAATATTTTATCCTAATAACCAAAATTGAGGAATATGAATTTTTCATTCTAATACATAAAATAGATCCCTCAGTAAATATTTATTTAGTATATCTATAGTTGAAATATTCTTAGTTTTCTTAAATACTTTGTAATATTTAATAAAAAAATAATTTGAAATTTTGGATTTAAAATTTATCGTACCAAAGAAAAGTTTAAACAAATATTTTATTTACAAAAAAAGCTACTAATAGTTTTTTGTAAATTATATCACCATGTTTTCTATTTAGAATTTTATGTTAAAAAACTATTTCCACTCATGAGGAACTTACTTTTTCCCCTTACAGATTGACTATTTCAAAACTTTCTCATTAAATATCAATTCCCAGTAAATTTAATTAATTTCTATATTAGAATAAAATTGTCTTGAGATTTTTTGAAAAATATATTTGTAAAGATATACATATAATATAATATAATATAATATAATATATACATATATATATATATATATATATAAATAAATAAATATATATATATATAAACATATATATATATATATATATATATACATATGCATAAACATATATATATATATATATATATATATATACATATATATATATATACATATATATATATATATATATATATATATATATATATATATATATATATATATATATATATATATATATATATATATATATATATACATATATATATATATATATATATATATATATATATACATATATATATATACATATATATACATATATATATATATGCATATATATATACATATATATATATATACATATATATCTATATATATGTATATATATACATACATATATATAAATATGCATATATATACATATATATATACATATATATATGTATATGTATATGTATATACATATATATCTATATATATGTATGTATATATATATATATATGTGTATGTATATATATATATATATATATATATATATATATATATATATATATATATATATACATATGTACGTGTGTGTGTGATAACATTTTAAAAAATTAAGATTCAAAACCCTCATACCACAGGGAAATGCGCGGTCAAAATATCTAAGACCAGAAAATGCTAAAGAGCGCATCCCCATGTCCTCTGTGACCTTTTGATACCAACTTTCCTCTTAATCACTTGACAAATTCATAATTATTTGCAATTCAAATCAAATCAAAGAATTTCCCAAAATGAGCTTCAATTAAAATGTTTCAATAAACTATGTAAATTTCGCTTTGAACTTGTGGCATAAGACATTACGCATGCTAATTTGGATCAAGGTCGTTCGGGACACACCCCTTTGGCAAATGTCGTTGAATCTTGGGTGGAATGGCTCGTGGGGAAATTTGTTGACAACTTCTTGTTTTTTGTTTGTGGGAAGATGTGTAAATGATGTTTTTTTGCGTACCTTGACCACATTTTTTGCAGACGGAAGTTTCACTAGATTCGAGTATAAATAGACAGGCAAATTTTAGATTCAAGCATTCGGATTTCGAAGATAATCCAGCGTTCCAGCACCATGAAGGCAAGTATCTTAGCTTCCAACGTTTTATCTTTAGGTTTTCAAGATATCCTTTCACTTACATTAGTATAATGTGTATAGTAATTCTCTAAAATTTCCTTGTATAAATTCTATGTTAATATTAAATTAAGTTTCATAAAAACAATCTAAGATTTTTTTTAAAATTTTAAATGTAAGTTGAATTTTTACAAAAGTTAAATAATGTCCTGGTCTTTTTGTAAGGTCACTCTAGAAAAGGTTTTTAAAATTTTTAACTGCACACTTGAAAAGACAGATTTTTTTTAATAATTTAGAAAAATACAATATATTGCTTAAAAAAGTTTCTAAACTCAAAATAATATTCTATATTTATTTTTTCTTTTATGCATGTAGAATCGAAAACTAAGTATGTATTTCCGTAAACATTTCTCATAATAATTCATGAAAAACACATGAAAAATAAACTTAAATTTTTATTAGTTTTCAGATTTTAAAAAATATATTTGTGTATATGTATATAGTAATAAATATGAGATATTAATAGTAATGAATCTGATATATTATAACTAGTAATAAATATGATAGTAATAAATCTGAAAATTTATAGCTATTCAAACTGTATGCATTTTGTTTGCCGAAGTGTAATCATCAATTACATAATTATTTTTTCAATTAGACAATTTAGGATTAACAAAGGAAAGAATATATTATGATAAAAGTTTGAATACAGCTTATACGACTAGTGTCTGATAATTTTAATTTTCATAATTGTGTTAAGCATCTGATATCATATAATAATAATATCACATATAACACTTTTGTAGCCCTCTTCCTTTTTCTAGTTGGAGCTTAAGTAATTCTTTGAAACAACAGTGTTGTATCCATAAGCGAATTTTTGTTGATGCTCCTTTAGTTTATCAGTATGCAACTCAAACAAAGAAAATCTTTTAAAACTATGATTATAGTCCTCGAATGAACACCACAATGTTCAGACATCTGATATCAAGATCAAATTAAAAATCTTTTTTTTCCGTAGTATCCAACATACATTATGGACTAAATGTAATATTATGGTACACACACACACACATACACAAACATTATATATATATATATATATATATATAAATATATATATATATATATATTCATATATATATATATATATATATATATATATATATATATATATATATATATATATATATATATATATATATATATATATATATATATATGTATATATATAAATATAAATATATATATATGTGTGTGTGTGTGTGTGCTTTACATGACGTTTTTTTTTAATATATCATAATAGTTTATTTATTAAAGAGATTTATTGAAGATAATAATAATAATATCATTAAACATTGATTAAGATAAAAATAAACGATGATCTATCGAATTATTTCAGTGATAGAGAAAGAGTTAGAAGTCCAAACTGTAAAATTTTAATTAAACATAAGCTGAATGCCGAAGTATTTATACAATATTAATTTACTTACAGGTTTTCATTTTGTTCGCTCTCTTTGCTGCCTCCCAGGCTGCCGTTCTTTTAGCTCCTGCCATATATGGCGCTGGAGCTAGCTCACAGTACAGAAGCCAAGACGTAAGTTGATTTTATAGTGTTCTATTTCACCAGTCTTACTTAATAAAATTACTATAAACACTGATTCCTGATTTCAGTTAGCAATTCTCAGTAATATGCCTTCATAATTTCATAAATCTAATTAGTACTTTCTATAATATGGAAATTTGTATATTTAACACTGTTTATGTAGATTTTGCTGTTAACAGAACTCTTATTATAAATTTCATCATTAACGTGTATAAATTAAATATATTTGCAATTAAGTTGATTGATTACTTTGATTTAATACTTTTTTTTTCATTTTATAGAACCTTGGTAACTATGCTTTCGGATACAACGAGGGACACGCAACTGGTGGTACCTTCCGTAAAGAAACTGGATCCAACGGTGTAGTAGCTGGTTCTTACGGTTTGGCTGTTGCTGATGGTCGCCAGAGAGTCGTCAACTACGTCGCCGATGCCGCTGGTTTCAGAGCTGACATCAAGACCAACGAACCAGGAGTCGAGCCAAAGGACCCAGCCAACGCCGCCATCAACAAGGCTACTGTCATTGCCCCAGCTGTCCACTACGCTGCTCCAATTGCTGCCCCAATCGCTGCCCCACTTGCCTACGCTGCCCATGTTGTTGCTCCCCACTACGGCTACTCCTACCATTATTAAGAACTTCATATAAAGAAATCGGACTTCCATCGGGATCTTACAACATCCTCTGATAAAGTGGTCTTTCTCTCGTGGTAAGACCTGAAGATAATTAGGACAATGCTGTATATTTATTTTGTTCCAGAACTTAAAACGACGGAAAGGAATTCGGATTTATTCTCTTGTTATCATCGTTGTGTATACATTGTTGATTGAAATAAAGAGTTTATGAATTTTAAATGCTTTATATTATTTACTGTTCTTCTTTTAGATTTCAAGAACATATAATTTCTTTTATATTATAAATTAAATCCCAGGTAAAATCAATTCAAAACAGGTGAAACACTTCCACGCAATAACAAGAAGTCCTTTTATTGCCATCTTAAATTTTACTTTCTATTACTGACTATCCTTTATGTATAATCATAAAAAAGTATTATATTCAAACTGTTTTTACATTACTTTATAAAAAATACTCAACAACTGGTTTTCTACAAAATTTCTAGTCGTATTACTCTATATGTTAAGTACTGTCATTAAAATGTAATAGTGAAAACCCTGTGTATTTATTGCAATATTATATGATATAATGTTCCACTGATATTCACAAATATAATAGACTGCGCCTAAATAATAATTAATTCATGAGTACCATTAGTATATTTAATACATCTGTCAAGATGGCTTAGGCTAAGTCAGAGTTCCAACAAAATATATTTAATACACGTAAGTAAACCTTCAAATATATATATATATATATATATATATATATATATATATATATGTATATATATATATATATATATATATATGTATATATATATATATATAATATAAATATATAATATATATATATATATATATATATATATATATAATATAATATATATATATATATATATATATATATATATATATATATATATATATATATATATATATATATATATATATATATATATATATATATATATATATATATATATATATATATATATATATATATATATATATATATATATATATATATATATATATATATATATATATAATTTCTCATTAAAAATCATTTTAGTTTTTCACGCAAATTGACTTTTAAGAAATTTAATACTTTCATATTTTTATATAATAATTTGTTAAATTCAGAAGGCTGTATTATTGACAGTTTTAACTCAAAAGTTCCTTACTAGAATCCAGAAATCCTAGAATCCAGGTTCATACCTTAGCTGACAAGTACTTTTTAATCATTCCCTCTCTTTCTTTTATCTCTTTCTCCCCCTCTCTCTCTCTGTCTCTCTACTCACTCTATACTCACTCGCATTTCCAACCAATCAGATTCCGACCTGTCACTAAGGGAATCCCCGAAGTACAATAATTTATATTGCCCTTAAAACATTAATTCATCTTGAAAGAATGTGTGAGATAGGAAATCCTTAAAACCACGTAAATAGTTTCACGAGACACATTAATCTTTGGACAATCTTGTGCAAATTTTTTTCCAATGCATCAGGTAATGCAGATACTTATACCTTTATGTCAATACAAGGCTGGTAAGCTGTTACCCATTTAACACCAACTGGATTTTGTAACTTAAGGAATGGTACGTACCATTACAACCACTGGGTCTTCGAAATTTAGAAGCAGGGACTAAGCAGAATTCCCCGAAGCTTGACCTGCCATCCCAGAGGTTTCGTTTGAGAACCTTGTGCAAATTGATGTAATTTAAGGAATGTTGGCTTTGTCAATGCGTTTAATTTAGATGTTGAAATGGAAGATACTGCTAAACTATTAACCCATTTAGAGCTAATAAATGAGTATATAATTGAGTTAGAAGCGTTGTAGCATTTGGAAGAGGAAAGAACTGAAGAAGTTCACAATACACGTGCTAGGTAGCGGATTCTCCAAGGCTATGTTTTAATATCTCCAAGGTTATGTCTCCAAGGCTATGATTTAGTTTTAGGCTATAGATGCAAATACTAAATGTTTGACAACGCTTTTAAGATGCTATCAAAAGTTCAACGCTTTTAAGATGCTATAGAGAAAATTATGAAGTATAAAAAGACAAAGAAGCGAACCATATAAGTTTCTTTTACACTGTTACATCCAGTATACATTCTTGTATGTATAAATTCTGTTTCATCACAGTCATGTAACTTACTTGGACAACCTACAACCAAATAAGCAAATGATAATATGATCATTTAATTTGTATATGTTTTCATGAATAATTTCGAAGTTCGTTGCTGTCTATTTTTTATAGTTTCAAACCACTCCTATATTCCTTGTACTAGATCCTCATTTATCAGCCAATTGATTCTCTAAAGAAAGTAGTCATTGGAACACAAACTTGGTCGTAAAGTGAGTAAATAGTACCTGCACCGTATTTACTCGTGTAAAACGCTCATTTTTACTTCTTCAGGTAGTTATACAATATACATATGAATAAAAAGGTGTACAATAAAGAAAATCAAAAGAGAAAAATCTTATTCATTAGAAGTTTCAATAAAGTTCAACGAGAATGAGTCAGCTTTTAAGATGCTATAGAGAAAATGATCAAGTATAAATAAGACTACAAAGCAAACCATATAAGTTTCTTTTGAGCTGTTGTATCCAAGACCTTAATCCTTGTATAAACAAATTCTGTTTCATCATAGTCTTATCCGGACAATCAACAGCCAAATAACCAAATAAACAAATGATAATAAGTACATATATATATATATATATATATATATATATATATATATATATATATATATATATATAATATATATATATATATATATATATATATATATATATATATATATATATATATATATACATATATATATATATATATATATATATATATATATATATATATATATATATATATATGTAATATATCAAAACAATTTAACTATAATATTTCTTCGAAAAACCTCCTCTCTACCATTCTAATTCATTTAAATCTCTTTCCCAGCCTCTAAATGGTTTAATCAACGAAGTATTTTTCACTTAACATTTCTTTCTGTCATAAAACTGTAAATTTTTTGTCTATGCAGCAGTTTCCTAGCTGTTGTCGAAACATGGTTTCGCGTTTTGCTGATATTGCAGTTAATTCGCTTATTAAGTTGTTTTTTACTGTGGGAAACTTTTTTTCTGTCTTCGCTCTTGGGTACATTTCTGTCAGAGCAGAGTGAACTCTGTGGCTTTTGGTTGTATGTTGTCCACAAGATTAGATGTGTGTTGTTGCCGCTCTGGAATAAAGTTTAAATCAGACTTCTGCGTTCTCTTCAATGTCGGCCTGACTGCATTCTCATTACTTATAGCTGTTGAGCTTTCCCCTTGTGAAGGAGTTTTATAAAAAATGGATTACACACACACACACATGTATATATATATATGTGTGTGTGTGTGTGTGTGTGTGTTTTATCACTAATTAATTTGAAATTTTATATCTGATTAATTTTTGTAATTTCATGTAACTCCTATATGTACATATGAATAAAAAAATATAGAACGAAGAAAATCAAAAGAGAAAATCTTATTCTAAATCTTTATTAGAAGTTTCAATAAAGTTCAACGTCAAATTAGTTAGTTTTTAAGATGCTATAGAGAAAATTATTTAGAAAATAATACGACAAAGCAAACTAAATGAACTATTACCTGCGGGACCTATATCCTTCTATGTACAAATTCTGATTCTGCATCGTCATGCATTTTACCTGGACAATCTACAATCAAATATTTATTTTTTTCTTTTGCACGTCTGGCTTACAACGCTGTGCAGAACGATGGCCGATTGGTTAGGATGCCGGCCTTTGGAACCGGAGTTCGTGGGTTCGAATCCCATAGCTGCAGGGATGTTCGTATCCGTTCGGAATCGGTTACCTAAGCTGTAGGTCCCGGTCTCATTACCCATCGTGTTGCAAAAAGTAATCCGTAACACTCCAAACCAAGCCGCTTACAACATTGAAAGCAAAGCCAATTATTAACTTTGATTGCGAAGTTTTTTACTTGAAGCATGATTCTCCTTTTATTGCATGCTGAGTTGTTTGCAACTCAGCATTTAAAAAATATTTTCGCGTAATAAAAATAATTCCATAAACTTGTTATAAATTCCCTACTAGCAAAATGTTTGAGTAAATAATCGTTTATAAAAGTATAATAAATTAAATTTGACAATTGGTGTAATATGTTCTAAAGTTTTACTTCTTTTTTACGAGCACATCAGCTTCTTGAAAGCCTTGGCTGCCTCAAACACGTTTTCGCTCATACATCTTTCCAGCATTTTCTATGGCAACTCCTCACCGTTTTTTATATTCAAAACAATTAGGATTTCTTTCCGTGTCGTCAACCACCTATTTGAAGGTCTTCCTCTGATCCAAGATCCCAGAGGATTTTTAAAATTGAAGATTTTAATGACATTGTTTTCCGTTCTTTTCCAGATAGGGAGGAGCCTTGTTAAACTATTTCTCCAGATGATGTGTGATTTGTGGCTACCTATAAAGCCTGTATAACTCAGTTCTGTCTAGTTCAGCAGCATGTTCTATCTTGCACTTGGCCAAAGATGGATTTTTATCTCGAGCATGTTTAAAGTGAGCTGAGTGTCTATATTTAAAGTTTAAGTTTCACTTCCATACAGCCAAACAAGTGGAATGAGTGTCGCTAGGTTTATAATTTAGTTTTTCTACTGATTAACTTTAATCGGAAATATTTTCTCAGTTCGAAGAGTTTCACTACGCAAAGGATAATGAGACCTAAATCTTCTACTTGAAGTCAATTTTGAATGGTTATGAATAACCATGCCAAAATCAGGATTTGAACCATTGGACCCCAAAACCCAAAAGATAGTCTTACAAATTTGAGACATCGTTTGATTGAAAAATAATTTTGAAATGGGAAAATTGTATAAGAGTAAGGCTCCTACTTCACCAACTCCTGGAAAAAAGATCACTACAAATATATTTTATATTCGGTATTAACCAGTACAAAAACATTTTATATTCGGTATTAACCGGTACAAATGCATTATGTATTCGGTATTAACCGGTACAAATGCACTGGATCATATATGGGCAAAAGTGGCTTTTCAACGCGGCTCTCATGCCTATTATTCAAATTCATTTATTTTCTGTATTATTGTGGCCATATCCTGAGTGTTTGAAAATAATACTTAAGAAGCGATTGGGGCACTAAAATCATTAGAAACGTAAAAGACATTGCAAATTCAGAATGGTTCTACTTCAATAATTATGTTTTGGTATTTGAAACTTTACACCAGAATCCGATTTTCAACTATTAAAGAAAGCTAATTGTCGATTAACTTCAGTTTTTGATGTAACTTATTGATGGGAATTTTTATGTGCTGTGATGAATTTCATAAAATAGAAATAAGGTTCACTGCTGATTACTTATAATATTACAGAACTTCTTCAGAAGCTTTAATAAATTTGGCACCAAATTTCAAATGATGGACCAAAGGTTTTAGTTAGATATTTTACATTTTTATTATATTTTAACTTTATCAATAATCTTTTAAAATATTTATTTTGTAAAACTTAATATATTATAATTATTAAAGTTGTATGCAATATAGCACTTAAGACTTACCATTTTAATTACAATCATTTTAAGTCCCTTAACCATTGGGTATATGGGTTATTGGGTAACTATTACCCAATATGGGTTATTGGATAAACCATTGGGTATTAACTATAATGGTACCATGTACAATTATAGTTAAATTAAAAATAAATATGTATTTAATACTATATGCGTAGCCCTTTATAAGATATACAAAACCAGTATAAGGCTCTCTTTGACCTTATAAATGCCCAACGTTGTACCATTACCTAATATGGGTTATTGGGTATTAACTATAATGTTACTATGTACCATTATAGTTAAATTAAAAATAAATATGTATTTAATACTATATGCGTAGCCCTTTATAAGATATACAAAACCAGTATAAGGCTCTCTCTGACCTTATACATGCCCAACGTTGTACCATTACCCAATATGGGTTATTGGGTAAACCATTGCGTATTAACTATAATGGTACCATGTACCATTATAGTTAAATTAAAAATAAATATGTATTTAATACTATATGAGTAGCCCTTTATAAGATATACAAAACGAGTATAAGGCTCTCTCTGACCTTATACATGCCCGACGTTGTAGTATAGAAAGACACTCTTTCAGAAGCATATTGATGTGGAACTTTTACATTAAATTCAGATTTAACAAAAAAAAAGATCCATCCCAGATAATTCTATTTTTGAAGCACAAACACTTCATTGGCAATGAAAATTCACTGAAAAACAGCAGATATCCTCTGTATAATAATTCCCTAAATTATCTGTCCGGTTGTCCTCAAATTTCTGAAGTGGTTTGACCTGGAATGGATAGAGACTTCCATATTGGATTCTTGATGAGTTAGGGTTAGCAAAATTCAAAAGGAGCTCAAAAACGTTCCAGACTCACCCCTTCGCCTCTTTTCGATCGTTTAATGCCATTATCTCAAGCCCTATTTTCCTCGGTTAGGAGAGGGCGATGATTAAATTCATTAGTTTATTACATTATAAGTAGATGAAAATAACATTTTTGTCTAGCATTATGACGCCATTCCTTTAACCATCTCATTTAATCATTTCTTATTTCAAATTATTTAAATATCGTCTGCATTATTTTCATACGTTTTATCACTGAACTTAGATATTACGTAAATAATTTTCTTTTATATTTGGCTTAAATAATAGATTAGGTACATATGTGATAATTTTAAATTTAATCATCGATTATCTTTTGATGCACTGAAAATTTTATCACCGGTATTAACAAAAAATTCTTTTTATAAAAGTCTAGGAGTCTATTTCATGGACTAATAAATGTCTAGCATTTAAGTTATATATCTTTGAAAAATAAGAAGTTTGTTCGTTTATGAGTGTTTTTGATACACAACCACACAGTTTGCAATCGATTCGATAAATTTTGGACATCATTCATATATACCGCCAAATAATCACTGTCAATATTAAAACCTCTGCTGTCCATCCTATCACGTAATATGACAAGATAAATTAAGGTTGGCAACTAACATGTGGTCAGTAAAGATAAACAAATTATTGAGCGTGTACCAGATAATTCTCAGCCAAAAAACAAACCATTTTTTTTACCTGCCTCATAGGGTACTTTACAATTCTGGAAAATTAAAAATTTTAATGATCCCGTCATATTACGGGTAATAAATATGTATGAGAAATGCTACCAGGAATTTCCCGGACTGCTACTATTGTAACTACATAATGAGAATCAACTAGCCTATAAAAAAGACAATGATTAAATATAATGATTCTTATTTGGAGCTCATTTCCTTGACCATCAGAATCAAAATATGAAGAATCGGTCAGGACATATATATTATAGAGGGGTATTGGAGGGGAGGTATGTGTGTGAAGAGCGTTACTGCAAATTTTGTTATATAGGAGATAGACCACTGTCTACTGCTTTAAATCAGTCCCAAATGGATAGAAACATGCATGCTAATAAATC
This sequence comes from Pardosa pseudoannulata, assembly GCA_032207245.1. Taxonomy (NCBI): domain Eukaryota; kingdom Metazoa; phylum Arthropoda; class Arachnida; order Araneae; family Lycosidae; genus Pardosa; species Pardosa pseudoannulata. The sequence continues at coordinate 40,074,088 of CM063506.1, forward strand.
CCCTATATAATAATATCCTAAGTTATCCGTCTGCCCTCGAATTTATGAAGTGATTGGACCTGGAATGGATAGAGGCTTCCATATTGGTTTCTTGATGAGTTAGGGTTAGCAAAATTCACAGCAAGTCTTTAAAATGTTCCAAATCCTCCTTTTCGACCGCCTAATGCCCTTATTTCAAGCCCTATATTCCCTGGTTAAGAACAGGCTTTTTAGTTTATCACATAATAAATAGGTAAAAATAACTTTTTTTTGTACCATTATGAAGTCATTTCAGAGGCGTCCATATTGGTTTCTTGATGAGTTAGGGTTAGCAAAATTCGAAGCGTTAAAGTTTATCTTCTCCTAAACTACCTATCGGATTCTAAAATAAATTGGTATAAATATGCTTCATATCACATCGAAAAATACTGTCGTCTTTAAAACGTTCGAAATCCACTCCTTCCCTCCTTTTCGAGCTTTTAATGCCATTATTTCAAGCCCTATTTTCCCCAGTTAAGAGCAGGTGATTGAATGTATCAATTTATCACATAATAAATTGATAAAAATAACAATTTTTTTCTAGCATTATGAAGTCATTTATTTAACCATATCATTTAATCATTTCTTATTTGATATTATTTAAATATCGTCTACATTATTTTTATACGTTTTACCTCTGAACGTAGATATTACGTAAATAATTTTGTTTTATTTTTGGCTTAAATAGTAGATTAGCTACATATGTGTAACTTTTAATTTTTTCATGGATTTTTTTTTTCAATGAAATTTTATTACTGGTATTAACAACAGATTCTTTTGATAAAAGTCTAGGAGTCTATTTCAAGAACTAATTAATATCTTGCTTTCTACTCAGTCATAACTGCTGCTCCCTTTTTCATTTTGGCTCACCATTCAACATTTTTTATATAGAGACACCAAACTCCTGAAAACGATGCCATTATAATCCGATCATCAGTTCTCAGACATGACCATTGAAGTTTTTTGAATTCCAGTTTCCAGGGCCAGCTGCCATGTTTTGGCTATATTTGTTTGGCTATAACAAAAGTGACCACCAAAATATCGCAAAGTGATGATTACAAATTGTGTTTTGTCTTGTATTAAGTTTACAAGGTAAGCAATTTAAAAAAAAAATGTTTAAAACCTTGGAAAATTGAAAACAATTGCAACCTTGAGTTTTTTTATGTATTTAAACCCACTTTTTGCAGTTTTTTAAACAAAACAAGGAACTACTTTGATATACCCCCTAATCGGAAATTTGGCGACTTTTTTTCTCGCTAAGCAAAATACCTGTATTTGGCGCCTTTTTTTTCTCGCCAAGATGGATTCTCGCTAAATACAAATAATTAATACATAAAAAATACGGAATCATTAAATACAAAAAATACCTAAAAATACAATAAATACATAAAAAAATACAAATAAATGACACTGAATAACATATTATATGCAATTTACACAAAAATTTTAACAAATACAATTGAAAATACTTGTTGGCAATCTAATGAAAAGAAATATTTATACAGAAATTTTGAATTCCTCCCAATTTACCCTACAGCAATTTCAATAAATTTATTGAAACAATCAACATTAGCTGCTAAACATGATTTACGAAACATGTACATCACAAGGTAAAATTTAAAATTTGCCTTGCGATTGTACATAGGCAAAGAAGCTTTAACATGCCTCCACGTACTTTCAATTGTATTTGTATGACACCTGTAATCGGGGTCTGCAAATGTTAAAGAATGATTTACCTTTAAACGCTCAAAACCCTCATCCGTCAAACAATCATAACTTTTCCAACTGATTACCACCTACCATTTTGCGACAACTATACACAAATTCATCCAAATACGACTTCTTCAACTTCTGTTTCATACCAGATCCATATTTCTTACACACTGCAGCCTTCAACAATCCAACCTCCATCAAAAAATCAATTAACGTCTGCATACGTCGGCCTACCCGATAAAAATGAAGCACAACTATCAATTTTCCGACTCAAAATTCGCTGAAACTTTTCAACAACACTATATACAGTAGGCATGTTGAAAGCTAAAGGATAAAAATAAATAATAATAAAAAATATAATTGGAAAATGCAACCAGATTTGTAACAAAATACAGCAAGACAGAAATCCGCTTGATCACAAAGAAATGGCGAATGAATGAAATGGCGGTAAAATATATATGAAATCCAAAAATTGTTGCCACAAAACTTTAAAATAAATCTCAAAAAATGGTACAAAATACAAGAAAATACTAAATTTGGCAACAGCAAAAACCTAAAAGCTGAAATAACCTAAATTGGCAACACCAAAATAAAAAACAGCAACCCTAAAAAATCCGTAGGGAGTGCCAGATTTGGCGCGTAATTTTTTTTTGGGGGGGGGATATCAAAGTTGTACCCAAAACAATGCGGAATTTTTGCAAGAAGTAGAAATTAATCAAAATATGAGCATTATTCGGTTTATATTTATGCAAACGCCTTCCAAAGCAATGTTTCTACTTAATTTTTTTAAGACTACCAAATGACTATAAGGAGATAAAATACTTCGAAAGAAATTACTTTCAGAAATAATTAGCTTAAAATAGGAAAGAAAAGAACGGGGTAAATATTTTAAAGAAATTATTAATATAAATTTCTACAGCAAATAAGGGGGGTGGGTAAAACATTTTACTTATCCAAGTCCGCCTATAACCTGAATAAATTTTTTCGGGGGTGACGAGAGAGTCCGAAAAGAAGATGAAGGGTTACCAGAAAACTGAGTTCCAGAGTTTGGGGATTATCGCCAGAACTTGGTGGGCCCACTAAACTGGTATATGGTCTCGACCTTAAGCAGCACCGGTCTAAATCACCACTGTGTAGTAAAAAATGACATGGTTCTTCTCCAGAACCACTATCTTATTAAAAGGTGTTTCTTTAACAAACGTTTAAACAATAAAATCGGAAAATCAGCTAGTATTGTTAAGAGTGCATTGTGCTGTTAAATCATTTACGTAATTATTGTTATACATCACTTTTTGCTCATTGTTGAAAAAGAGAGTCTCTGCAACAAAGAGTATTCTATATACGCCATTTTAAACCAGACGGTTGCTCTTGACGGTTTAAGTGCTTACCGAATTTGCTATTTATTTATACGATTACTGACTAGTTCTTGTTTTTAAACTTTTTATTTTGTATAACGATAAACGTTTGAATAATATCGATCGATCCGTACATTGGTCTAGCATAATTAACCTTAATTGTTCCAACATTGGTCTTGTATAAACATTCTTCAAGAACATTTTAACATATTGATTGCTACAGAAAGTAAGAAGGTTTGTAAGATTGGTACAGAAGGTCCTTTTCTGGAGATAAAATATTGATAACAGTAGAAGAAATTAACTGTTCCATAATGAAGTCTGATTGCAAAACTTTCTATAAAATTGCCTCCGAAAATTCAGATTATTTGTATTACTTACTCCTGGTCATCCACGAAAAACACCAAAGAAACCACGTCTACCTACAACTCTAAAATCTTCTAATGTTTACATGGATCGTTTTTTAAATGATTGTGAACAATTCCAAGTACGAGCTGCAGCTTTTAAAGGTAAACGGGAAAAAGCCGTGAAATCTCTATTGGTCAAAACTGTAGCCGCTGCAGTGGTAACGTCTGCAATTCAATACTTCCTCTAGTTAATTAAAAATAAATGTGCTAATAGAATATAAACTTGATGATTTTACCTTCAATAGAGAAGAATATTGGTTCATCGTACCTTACCTTTTCAACATTTAAAAACATGTTTAAGTATTTGCGGCCACCAATCATGCATAACATATGTCAATGTTTCAAGCTAAAAACCGATTTTAATAACAACAATGATTTCAAGGCCAGCAAATCAAACATCATGACACTGATTTATTATTTCTGTCTTCCACCTGCTGAAGCCACTGCTATCCGACTCATTTCTATCTGTTATCCCCTGTTATGTTTAGTCACATCCGAACTATGTTCACCAATCTTCCTGCTATGAGAGCCACCAACATATGGAGCACATGAAAGTCTTCCTTCTCTGAAAATCACCAACATCTAGTCTACCTCCACCAATCTTCCTTCTGTGAGATACACCAACATGCGGCCTACGCGCATCAGTCTTACTACAATTAAAGACATCAAAATCTGGCTAACTTCATTCTTCTTTCTGGGAGATTCACTGACACTCGACCTACATGCATCAGTCTTGCTACAATAAAAGCCCTCAACATCTGGACAACTTCTTTCTTCTTTCTGTAAGAGCCACAATACATCCGGCGCACTTCTGAGTTCCTTCTATGAGAGCCACCAATATCTGGTTTATTTCCTTCTGTTTCCAGTGAGAGACAATTTAAGTCAGAGTGATCAAGTTCAGTTCTTCCTGTTATATAAATCTCAATTACTATGTACATACGAATTTCACCAAAAATAAAATTTTAGATATTTCTTTTCAATGACCCTGTGTTCTATTTACAAATGTTTTGGATTCTTCACTACACCTCGCTGTAGTTTTTATTCATAACACACAATTACGTAACAGCAGTTAGTATTCTAAAACTGCAATTTTGTTGAATGAAAATTTTATCACTGGTATTAACAACAAGTTCTTTTCATAAAAGTCTAGGAATCTATTTCACTGACTAAAAATTATCTAGCGTTTAAGTAACTTATCTTTTAAAATTAAGAGGTTTGTTCGTCTGTTTTTTACACATAGAAACACGGTTTGACTTAATGAATACAATGCGATTCTAAACTGCATTCACAGTATCGGTAGACCTTAGAGGAGGATCAAGGTACACAAATTATTGAGAGTGCATCAGGTAATTCTCAGCCAAAAAACAAACCACTTTTACCTGCCTCATGGAGTACAAGTCTGGAAAATTAAAAATTTTACTGATCCCGTCATATGACGGGCCATATGCTAGTATAATAATACTCACGGACACCGGAACAAAAAATGTCCTATCCTGTCCTCTTCCAACACTGAGAGGGGATGGGTCAAATGCTAATTGGTCATACCAAGCCCGAATGAGAGCTGTTCTTTCGAATTAAGGCAGAAATGTGTACCTTTCGTTGTTGACGAGCACCGTTAAAGGTAAAGTACGACTTTGCTTGAACACACAAGACACGAATTTAGATCCAAACCAGAGACCTCATCCCTGATTCAATATCCCCAGAGGTATAAGTAGTTATGGGAACTTGGAGGAATTTGCTGTCATGACATATTTAACATGTCCCAACTGCCATTAGCAACACGCGGTATTTGGCCGGAACGAGGACAGAACTCGCCATTTTTCTGTTGCGAGACTGATGCTCTACCAAACAGGCTACCTCGGCCCTCCAGCATTGAAGACAGTCGAACAAGATCTGGGGAAACTGACTTACAGAAATTCAATTGATTGTATTACAAAATTTTTATCTAAATCCTGTTAACATTATAGTTCGTTCACTAGAGCTTTATAGCATTTGAGAACAACTAATAACCAAAACTGTAAATTATATCATATAAGAACACAATTGCATCGATGAAACGGTAGTCTTGTTCATTGATGAACTGTTATTCTTTTCATACTAGGCGATTGAAAGAAGATAAAAAAACATGAATTTTCCATAAAGTCAGTGTAGATTATCAAATGAATCAGTATTTGGAACTCACAAATTCAACAACTTATAGATATACGAATGGAACAATTTTTATTCACACCAATAGAAAAATTTCTGTGAATCGAGGTAGTTCAGTCGGCAAAGTTAATGATCTCGTAACTGAAAGGTTGTAGGGTAGGAACTCAAGCCGGCCTAAGTTCCGCCGTGTTCGTTAAAGGTGACTGACGCACGTAAAACCTATTAGTGGTTACCAACAAGTGGTAATGGTCATGGTATCATCCAAGTTCTCAAGTAATACCTCTGGGGGTTGCAGACCAACCCTTATGAGTCATCTGATTGGTACCTGCTTCTTAAATTACGAGGGCTTACTAGAGCATAGTCGTTCTTTAACCGTAGCAGTGATTATTAAAACAAATGTTGCACCCCTTTACCTTAATACACGTAGCGTAGGGCTCGAATAGTGTTTGGTTTATCCAAGTGGCATCATAAACAACAACAAAAATTTCTGAACTCTCAAATAAAACGGTTCCGCGGTAATGTCATGTGGGGCAGTAATTCGTATTTTCTACCACACGATCGCTATATTTGAAACTATCAATTCCAAAACCTATAAGGACATTCTATTTGAATAACAGATTAATTCTGATTACCTTGTAATACTTTAACAGAAAAATACATCCAATCATCATAATAATATCAAGAAACGTGAACAGCAGAAAATAAGTATTCTAGATTGATTCAGAGGTTCATTTGCAGAATTCCCCTAAATCTGTTAAAAGGTTCATGTTATATTTTCAGTAGGAGAACTGTAATTTTTTTTTATTTTTTTTTCCAAGCAGAGAACGACTTATGTCAACTACAACATATATATCAATAACACTCGTATCCCATGGTCGGACACCGTTAAATACTTAGGAGTAACTCTAGACAAAAACTTAACTTGGAAGCAACATTTTACTTCGGTTAAAACTAAATATACCAATGCTAAACGAGCTCTGTACCCCTTAATTTCTCGTCATAGCAAAATGGATCCTAAAATTAAGCTGCTCATTTACACTTCCTTTTTACGTCCAATTGTTACCTATGCAGCTCCAGTATGGTCGTATGCAGCAGATTCTAATATTAAAATTCTTACCACTATTCAAAATTTAATTCTTAGGGAAATAATTAATGCTCCCTGGTATTTTAGAAATACTAAAATTCATGAAGAATTAAAAATTCTTCCTATTCCAAATTTTATCTACAATCTTTCTGTTAAATTTCATAAAAATCTATGCAATGATTTAATCAATAATCTAGTCAATTACGACCCTTCTGAAGCTAGCAATAGAAGAAGGCCTTTGGCCATTCTTGGCAAAGATCCTTAATGTTTTTGTATTGTCTTTATAAAAAATCAAAAAATCTCAAGAAAAAATTATTAAAAATCTTCAAAATGTAAGAAAAAAGTTTTAAAATTTCTTAAAATTGGCCACACATCATAAATCGTACGTTTTCTGATATTTCTATTTAGTTTTGATCTGGCTCTCCGCTCCTTCTGTGAGGGAGGAACATATTGTGCAAATCTCTCCAATAGACAGTATTTTTGATATCATTACTATTAAGTCTTTTTTAACTGTGAAGGCGTGGAGCATCTAGCAGCGTGCTTGCCCTGCAATGATTCGCGAACCTGAGGTTCATGGTTTTGTCCCCCACGTTGCCATGTTTTCCAATTTCTCATATAATTTTTAATTATTTACAATTTTATTTACTTTTATTTTTCTTAAGCTTATTTCCACTTTTTTAAATATATATATATATATATATATATATATATATATATATATATATATATATATATATATATATATATATATTTATTTTTTAACGTTAACTTCTGAGTTTTAAATGCTAACTTTGTTTCCTTCACGTATTCTGTATGGATGTCACTGACCTCAAAAATATGTGTTTTGTTTCTATCCCTAAACTTTCTACTCTTTATTTTTGTGTCTTGAACTCACGAATCCACCTCCCTATCCCCTCTTTCCCCTTTTAGTTGTTTTATTTTTCTGCTCGTTGTTATTTTATGCTTACTGTTAGAAATCTCTGGATTAGAGGGCCCGGCCCAGGAAATCCAGTTGACATACCATCCTGAAGATCCTAATATATTTTTTCATCTACAATTTGAAAATATACCCCGAAGTGTGAGGCTAAAATTATTAATGAACTGTATTTCGACATTTCAGGAAACTTCCTAAATCAACTTCTGGTCACAATTGGGGAATTTCAGATAATTGTTACTTATAGAATTGTCTATATGGTATTTTTGTAAACAAACTAATTAGTAGGCAAGAATACAGGTTTACATAGATTTCCGTTTTTCCACAGAGCAGTATAGTTGTTCTAATCACTGTACTGACGACTGGGCCGCATATATATGTATGTATGTATATATATATATATATATATATATATATATATATATATATATATATATATATATATATATATATATATATATATATATATATATATATATATATATATATATATATATATATATATATATATATATATATATATATATATATATATATATATGTGTGTGTGTGTGTGTGTGTGTGTATGTGTGTATGGATCTATATATATACATACACACACACATATATATATAATATCTATATCTATATCTATATCTATATCTATATATCTATATATATATATATATATATATATGTGTGTGTGTGTGTGTGTGTGTGTGTGTGTGTGTGTGTGTTCTATGGATCTATATATATATACATACACACACACACACATATATATATATAATATATCTATATCTATATCTCTATATATTTATCTATCTATCTATCTATCTATCTATCTATATATATATATATATATATATATATATATATATATATATATATATATATATATATATATATATGTGTGTGTGTGTGTGTGTGTGTGTGTGTGTGTGTGTGTTCTGGAGTGTCTTGTATAAATATAAAAATGCATATCATTACTAATATGCATTTTTATACTGATTGATAATATGCATTTATCTGATATATAAAATATACATTTTTCTGATGCTGACTGTATACTGATGCATTTCATTGAATGCAAAGGAAAATTAAATTTTGAGAAGAAGCATCTCATTGTTTTTAATTAAGTATTCAGAAAATAGAAATAGCGTACTTAAAAAACTTAAAAGTAAAAATGTCTTTAAAACCTCTAAACAAAAAAAATAATAATAATAACCTTAAATAACCTTATAGTTAAAAAAGAATAACACTTAATTATATTCGAAGAATATACTGTCGTACTATCACGCAGAACATCGCTAAAGACATCTTATGTAGATCAAGGACGGAAATAGACACACCTCTCCTAAGCATGTCGCTTCATATTGGGCGGAATATTACGTGCAGGGATTTTCTTTATTATTTTTTACGTTTTAGCATCAGAAAGAGATGTTACGGAGTTACTGTTCCTTGACAATTAAGTATTTTTTTTAATCCTCGGAAGTTCCTGCACATTTGGGTATAAAAGAAGCTGAAATCACAAGACTGAACATTCGAGTTCTTTGTAGCTAACGAATACTCAAGCACCATGAAGGTAAGTTATACTCACTGATTTTTTTACCCCCATGTAATATATCATAGTAAATCATGTTGGAATATATATTGATGCCTGGATGAAAATTTGGAAATTAGTCTTTAGCAAACTGTTATAATCCATTCTTCTTAAAGTCATAATATCAGACTATGCTTCGTAATTTACTGACTGAATGTAGAATAGTGAATTTCAATGCAGAATCATTTTGTCATTATATTGGTTATAGAGGATCTGTTAAAATTTTAAATTTTCAAAAGGTGTTGCTGTAGCTTTTTAGTTTTAGAAAATAAAGAAACTAGACACTTAGACCAAGTCTATATGTTTGTAATAAATTTTGCTAAAAATCTGCAAGTAATTACAGATTTGCCTAACCACTATTTAGAAACTTTGCCCTGCATAGATCCTGTCTATAGGATTGTAATACGTTAAAAATCTGAAAATAGTTATAAAATTACCGAATCACTATTTTTTTAATTTTTAGCACGGCTTATACCCAATCTGTATGAATGTAATGAGTTAAAAATTTACAATTATAGAGTTACCTAATCACTATTTTTTCTTATTTTTGCACTGCTTTAAAAAAGGCTGATAGTTTTTCCTTAGTGAAGAGTCTGATTACGAAGTCGATTGGCTGAGCTTTATGGAGATTCCCCCAGTTACTCTAAGACATTACTTGAATGTACTTAACACTTCGCGTTCTGGCATCGAATTTTTACGTTTTTTGCAGTCTGTCACTGGAGCGCGGGTTAAGTAAAAATAAGTATTTAGTAGATTTGTGGTGGATACCCGCTAACCACCACAAATCTACTAAGTACGTATAATTATATGTATGTGTGACATTAAATGCGTGTTATTTGAGTTGCTATGCAACGCTTTACATTTTTTCTTTCCACAAGTTATGACTGTCGAGTCACTCGGTCTTTTGTTGCGTTATTTCGTCTTCAATCGAATTCCTAACTTCAGAACGTGCAAGTCGTGTTTTGTCAATTTGAAGCTTGGTTTTTTATTGTTGAATACAAAATTGATAAAATGAGCCGTTGTGACAAAGATAGTGATGAAGAAATATGCTCTGACAGATTATCGGACTTTAATTTTAAAAATCGTTTATTTTTGTGATTTCTTTAAAATATTGGTTTTTGCTTGTTAAATAATCATGCAGTATAAATTAAAGTGTAAAATTAAAAAAAAGTTTCGTTCATAAAACAAAGTATTTTTCCATTTACTGCGATTTTTCTGAATAACTAAACTTTCCCGTGATTCACGAAAAAACGCCCGCTGCAAGCGTAAGTTGGCGGTGAAGTATACCCGCATGCCGTGTTAACTATTGTACTTGTCTACTTAAACAACACAATCTGATACAATTCTTCCTTCCTTCGAGTGCAAGTACATCACTAACACTGTGATGTACCCAAGTTAATGTTTTTAATGTTAAAGAAATTAATTATTCTGATTCTCTAGTCTATAAACACCTAATCACTGAAATGAATAAAGGGAACTAAGGATAAAATTAAATAGCTCATAAAGTGAAAACATTGAGGTTATTTGCCTATCGTCAATTTGCAAATATTTACTATAATTATGCGTTTAATGCTTTTTCATAATATTCAATGATAAAATGGCATACTTCATTTTCTGAAATTTGCTTTTTCAAAAATACTCGTTCAACATCTAAGGAGATATTGAAATTCAATATATTTTTTTAAATATTTTACAAATTATATAATAAAATTATACGAGTAGAAGATAAATATACTGTAATATATCTTGTTGTATTGTATACCTCTTGTGTACGCTGTATGAAAGCTGTTATATATGTATGTATATTTAAATTCAAATACTTTTTTCTAGGTTTTCATTTTGTTCGCTCTCTTTGCTGCCTCTCAGGCTGCTGTCCTCGTTGCCCCGCATGTCTACGGTGCTGGTGGCAGTGCACAGTACAGAAGCCAAGACGTAAGGAATATTAATAATATTTAATTAACTTTAAATTTGACCGTACTTCCTGTTTAGTTTCCCCCCCCCTTAGAATTCATATCCTTTTAAATAAATATTCACTCAATTAAATTTTTAACAACTCTTTAAGAAACATAATCATTAACCCTCCGAGTGGAACACACCGATTAAAGAAAGTCTCCAAAAATAAAGCTAAAGGTTTATTGTGTCAATGGCTAAAGCGTTCTATGATTTTTTTTTACTTCACCCTTCGTCGACTAGAATGGAATACGCGAAACCCACCCTCGTTACTGTCCCTTTACTTTCGGTTATAAATAGATATATAAATATATATTATAGATTGTTAATTGTTAATACACGTAAAGCTCGTTAAGTCTCGAAGATCATCCCATAAGAAATAATGGATTCTAAAAGTAGAAATAAAAATATTCTTTAAGAAAAGTATTCATATTCTTTTTACGAAAGTTATCCAAGATATTTAAGTGGTGCAACTAGCGATACATATGTTACCGCAAACGAAATACTTCGTAATAGAGATTTACAAAGCCATGAAAAGCTATCAGCGTCTTTGTGCCTCAGAGAGTAGGGGTGTATACCTCTATAAATGTCAGTCAAAGAGGGATGCAGTTTCTAAACAATCGACCTGACCCTCCTACCTCAAACACTGGTAGAAATGTACATTACATTCATTTTCGGAACGTTTTTGGAGGTCAAAATTGCACGTGACAACCGCTTTGAAGACATCATCGATTTGGCGGAATTGTACGTGCGAACCGTTTAGAGGGTTAATCAGAGTGTAAGTAAAGTGAAAATGAATAACACTATATTATGTAGTCAGACAAATTATTAACAAAAATATAATTTAAAGATATCTGTGTTCCATCCTTTTTGAACGTTATCGTGAATGTTAACTCATGAATGTTACATATTTAACAATGTCACCTATTTAGTACTATAAACTTAAAAATTGAAGATTGAAAGTTTTAAAATAAATATAAATTTATAACATGAAGTTATTTTTTTAGAAAGAAACGTTTTATGTATGAGAAGCTTGATATTAGACTTATTGATTTTAATTCAGAAAATTGCAGTTTCATGTCGTACCTTCTTTTATCTATATGAAAGAAAATCTCTATAAATGCTTTATCAACAAACAAATGTAAAATTTTAATACAGTTAAAATAATCAATGCCCTTTTTAAGAAATAAGATAGAAAAATTGCAGTCTTATATCTTGCTTAATATCATATATAGGAAGAAAATTCTCCAGAAATATTTTTTCAAGCAATGATTGCAAGTTTAATTAAGAATAATCAAAATCGACTTTCTTCTTAGGGTCTTGGAAACTATGCTTTCGGATACAATGAGGGACATGGATCTGGAGCCACCTTCCGCAAAGAAACTGGATCCCATGGAGTAGTTGCTGGTTCATACGGTCTGTCTGTTGCTGATGGTCGCCAGAGAGTTGTCAACTACGTCGCCGATGCCGCTGGCTTCAGAGCTGACATCAAGACCAACGAACCAGGAGTCGAACCAAAGGATCCAGCCAACACCGCCATCAACAAGGCTGCCACCGTTATTGCTCCAGCTGTCCACTACGCTGCTCCAGTTGCTGCTCCAGCTGCCCTCCATTACGCTGCCGGACACCCAGTCGGTGCTTACGCTTACAACACCGTTGTCGGACACCACGGTCTTGGACATCATTACTACTGGTAAATTAGATTTAGGATGAAGAATAAGGACTTTTATCGCAGCTAAAAAAATTCAAGAATTGTAAAAATACCACACTCGGGGCTTCCTGTGCCATGTACTTCAGAGAGCAAATATCTTTGTGAAGTAAAAGAACTTTTAGAATTAATAAATTTTTAATATATAAAAACTATGACTCATTCTTTAAACATGTAACACATTTTTCAATTACCTTTACAAATCATTTTCTTGAAATTATTTCATCCCGTGGTTGTACTGAACAAAAACAAATTGCTTAAAAACTATTAAGAAACTTGTACGTCTAAAATAAACTCCAGCGTGACAAAGTGACAAAGTGTTTAGTTTTGTGAAGATCCTTATTGAAAATTAAGATATTTACAATAAAAAAATATAATGAATTTTCAGTTTATATTTAAAAACTTGTTTATGTATCGATTTCTTATATATTTTCCCCATAATATAAATATATTTTATAGAATTGGAAATTTTAAGAAAATATTAGGGGTATATTGTTTTTATTCAAAATATAGCATTTACTTTTCTACACTGGTTTTTTCTATGAATTTCCCTCTCTAATCAAAAGCACCTTTAGAAATATTAATAATCTTTTAGAAAAAAGGATATGACTCTTTGAATTTAAAAGTGCTCATATAAAAAATTAAGAAATAATCATGTACGTGAAAATTAATTATGTACCGCGTAATTATATTCAAGAATTGATTTCTGAAATATAAGAATCTACAAGTATATATTTTTTTCAGTCAAACAGAATGAGTAGATAACACTGCAATTACTGACTGAAACCTGCGTACAATATGAACACAGTTGTATATCTTAAATGTATGTGTGTGTTTGTGTGGGTGTATTATATAAAAATATTGTCCCTATAGTTCTTCAAAATTCCAATAATTTACGCTCTACTTTTCGTGATCTGAACTTTTACAACCATCCAAAAGAAGTCAAGGATATGTATCACTAATATTGGCTTTCCTTCAACACTTCCCAAAACTAAAGATTAAATAAAAAAATTGCTACTTATGACCCTTTCTTTCCTTTCTCTAATCCAGCTGTCAGTTCTATGAAAAACTTGAGATCATTACAATTTTAATTCCTTAGTTTCAGTTTTACTAATAATGTTTTTAATAAGTCCCAAAAGAAATACTGATCTGAAACTCTTTCTCATGATATGTCATCCAAGAGACTTTCCTCTCCGCGGGATTGCTTTTTAACAGGATAAAATAGATACACGTTTGTCTCTTATGTGTAAGCCGCGTCCGTGAGTTCTCCATGATTAACATAAAAATATAAGATTTTTACTAAGTATCACAAATCTTATCAAACAGATGCACGTTTGTCTCTTGTGTAAGCCGAGTCCATGAGTTCTTCATCATAAACATAAAAAGAAAAGGTTTTTTATTAAGTATCACAAATCTTATCAAACAGATGCACGTTTGTCTCTTGTGTGTGTAAGCCGAGTCTATGAGTTCTTCATCATAAACATAAAAAGAAAAGGTTTTTTATTAAGTATCACAAATCTTATGAAACAGATGCCCGTTTGTCTCTTGTTGTTTTTTGTGAAAGCCGTGAGTTCTTCATTATTAACATGGAAACAAAAGATTTTTATTAAGTATTTCACTTGAATTCTGACTGAGAGCTTTACTCGCAAAGATGACTGCATTTGAATTACACTGCCACACAAGACCAAGAAATTACAAATATAGACTTTTTATATCATGCAATTAGTAAAAATAATTTTACAAATTATACCTATAAGCATATAAATTTTTATATTTAAGAAGTTGCTTTGAGTTAAATCCTAAACATGAGGGTGTATGAGGAATTATATACTAAAGAGAAAGACAATATAGCATAATGGTATGGCTACAGCCCAGCTTGCAGAGGGTGTACAGTTTATTATTATGTGTGTGTGTGAGTGTGCGTCTGTGTGTTTGTATAAATTTTCATATAGAAGAAGTTGCTTTGAAATAATTCTTAACCCTCCAAGTGGAACACTCCGAGGAAGAAGTCTCCAAAAATACGCTAAAGATTTATTGTGTTAGTGGCCAAAGCGTTCTATGATTTTTTTACTTCACCCTTTGTCGACCAGAATGGAATACGGGAAACCCTCCCTCGTTATTGTCCCTTTACTTCCGGTTATAAATAGATATATAATATAGATATTATAGATTGTTAATTTTTAATACACATAAAGCTCGTCAAGTCTCGAAGATCATCCCGTAAGAAATAATGGATTCTAAAAGTACAAATAAAAATATTCTTTAAGAGAATTATTTATATTTTTTACGAAAGTCATCCAAGATATTTAAGTGATGCAATTAGAGATACATCTGTTACCGCAAACGAAATACTTCGAAATAGAGATTTACAAATCCATGAAAAGCTATCAGCGCCTTTGTGCTTCATGGAGTAGGGGTGCATCCCTCAATAAATGTCAGACAAAGAGGGGTGCAGTTCCTAAACAATCTATCTGACCCTCCTATCTCAAAACTTCATGGGGGAAAATGTACATTACATCCATTTTCGGAACGTTTTTGGAGGTCTAAAATTACACAACTGCTTTGAAGATATCATCAGTTTGGCGGAATTGTACGTGCGAACCGCTTAGAGGGTTAAACATAAGTAATTATATATTAAAAAGATATTTAATACAGCATAACGAAACTGATACAAGTGGTAATAAATTCTCTCGTGTTTTAGCTTTCTACACTTACATTTAATTGCATCAGTTTCTTTATAGATGCTTTATTTAAAATAAAAAACTTTATTGATTATTTGCTGTCTTGCTCGGGTTTCTGGTAAATGAAAACCAGGAACAATACAAAAAAATAAACATATTTTATATTTTTCATTCCTATTAAATCCATTGTTATTTATATACTTTTTTCAATACATTTAGCTTTTCTGTGTATCAAAAACAATTTGTTGTAATAATCAGTTTCCTACACATACAAAAAAAATTAAAAATAAACAAATACTAATAAATTGAAATCATTAAAATGCCAATTTTAATAATTAATTTTAATTCCAAATTCAACACTGAAATTTAACTTTTTAATTTGGTACCCTACATAATTTTTTAATTAAATCATTAAATTATATGTAGATCTATTGATTACATCGATTTAAGATCATTACGCCAGGGTAGAATATCCATGTCAACAAAAGAAGTAACGCTTAAAAGTAGACTATAATTTCGAATATTAGGGGCTTTCGAATATTTTTGGCCATAATTCGGCAATGCAATGTATATTTAAAATGAGAATGGTAAACATTTAGCACAATGTAGTTAAAAATAAATTTGAAATTATATGGTATTGGTTTAGTAACTAGTTGAAATTTGGGGGGACGATATGTGTAGGACTGAGAAAACAACATAAAAAATCACACTGAGTGGAATAGCTATTAAAGAATGATTATTGATATTGTTTTTAATAATCGCAAACAAAGTTATTAAAAGTTGATAGTAAAATATTTCCGTAATATTTTATTATAAAAATTACTTATTGTTCTACCCAGTTTTTTATTATATTACAGTTTATTTAACCCTCTAAGCGGTTCACATGTACAATTCCGCCAAACCGATGATATCTTCAAAGCGGTTGTCATGTACAATTTTAGACCCCCAAAAACGTTCCGACAATGGATGTAATGTACATTTCTGCCAGTGTTTGAGGTAGGAGGGTCAAGTCGATTGTTTAGAAACTGCATCTCTCTTTGACTGACATTTATTGAGGAATGCACCAATACTGCCTGAGGCACAAAGACGCTGATAGCTTTTCATGGCTTTGTAAATCTCTCTTTCGAAGTATTTCGTTTGCGATAACAGATGTATCTCTAATTGCACTACTTAAATATCTTGGATGACTTTCGTAAAAAATATAAATAGTTCTCTTAAATAATATTTTTATTTGTACTTTTAGAATCCATTATTTCTTATGGGATGATCTTCGAGACTGGACGAGCTTTATGTGTATTAAAAATTACCAATCTATAATATCTCTTTATATATCTATTTATAACCGGAATTAAAGGCACAATAACGAGGGTGGGTTTCCCGTATTCCATTCTAGTCGACAAAGGGTGAAGTAAAAAAATCATAGAACGCTTTGGCCATTGACACAATAAACCTTTAGCGCATTTTTGGAGACTCTTTTTAATCGGTGTGTTCCACTCGGAGGGTTAAGCAAAGTGATGTTAGTCCAACACCCTAAAGTTCTTATAATATCTATAATTTGGTTTGTGAATATTTGCCTATTACATGATACTGCTCTCTCTCGCAGCCAACAGAATTAAGTAACACAGAAAGTATTTGATTCACTTTCTATAATAGTCCGTAAAATTTTCTTCTGAATTCCAGAATTCCCCTACATTGCTACCAGATAATTCCTTTACGAACAATTTGTATGCAACATCCTTAAGTTTCATTGATGCATCATCCCTTATTGAAATACTTTTAAACACTACATCGTCATCAGTTGCTTTTGTTGTTGTTGCTTATGCCACTTGGTCAAATTATGCACGATTGAATCGGAGACAACTCGTATTAAGGCAGAGGGGTACGACTTTAGCTTGGATGAGCACTTCAAGAGTGAAAGTACGTTTTATGCTCAAGTGGGACCTCGTAATTTTGAAGAAGAGACCAATCAGAATACTCATAGGCTTGGCCTACCACCCCCAGAGATATTTATTGAGAACTTGGAGGATTTTGTGACCGCGAACCTATTTTACGTGCCCCAGTCACCTTTAACGAACACGGCTGTTCTTAGTCCGGCTCCGAAGCCACAACCCTCCAGTTACGAGAGCGTTTGCCGACTGAGCTGACACTGCTCTCGTCTTCAGAAGCTAGATTGACCATTTTACCTTGGCCAAACACTCGGGTTAGAAGATTGGACATTTCTGACACAAAGGAAATGGGGATCTGAAGGACTGTATGCTGTTACAGCAACTCTTAAAATTAAAAATTAAAAATAAGTGAGGGTAGAAATACAGTTGTGTGAAAACCTAAAGATTATGAGGAGTAGATTAAATGGAATTCCACATTTTGCATAATTTATGTGGCACCTCATATAAAATATAGTCAAAAAGGAAGATGCTATGCAAATAAATATTGATTATTACCATCATTAATTAAAATCTACTAAAAGTATCCAAACCGGCTCAAATTAAAGAAGTAGACTGCTCAGTATTCATATTTTTAAAGTCAAATAAATGCTTTGGAGTCTACTTTTCTCTTCTTCTGCTGGATCCAAAACGGGATATCTACAATTTTGCCTTAAACACCACATTCGAAATTTTAGCTATCTACTATATTGAGAAAAGAATACGTGCACACTCTCTTCCAAATATGGTTTGGACGGAATTGGGGGCAGAGGGTCTTAAACTCAGAATTCATTCAAAATATGTCATTTTTTTACTATCTCGATAACTTCTCTTATTATGCGTTGTACTCGTGTACTTAATAATAAAAGATTTTATAGGATAAACACATACATAACAAGAGCAGACATTTTGGTTGAAAACTATATATAAGGGAGACAGATTAATGAATACCTAGCTGAGCAAGTATAATTTTTTTAAAAATTCCCTTAACAACCCTGATAAAGGATTTCCTTTTTAATATAACAATGGTACAGTTATTAGCCCCTAACCATTTTCTTAAATTCGGAATTCTAAAGATTACTGATAAATTTTTCGAAAATACTGCGCAGATATTATAACGACGCTAAATACCTTCCATTCAATCAGTGCATCTATCAAGATAAAGGGTTGCCCCCTTTCAACTTCTCAGTATGGTGACAGTTATTAATGAAGAGAGAAAAGACCGATTCGACAAGGCGCGTTTTCCAGACTTCATGTAATGCATGATTCTATACAGCAGTTATTCAAAGGTTTTTGAGCCCCTTTAATATTGCCTACCAGCAAAGTTTTCGAAGAGGTGGGACCCAGCTAATACCAGACACCATTACCTTGCCACTTTGCGAGAGCAAGAGCGAGTTAAGACCCACTTTTTCAGCAGTTCTAGTGAATCCACTCTGAAGTGGACTGTCAGAACCAACCCCTAATCGAGTTTAGAAACAAACGGAGAAAAATCAGAGGGGATGAGTTTCTTATGGAGAGACTGGATGTAAAAGGTCTATTAGGTTGACCGAAGTGATAAGCGGACAGTAACCGACTGTTCCGGAACTTCTGCTTTGCTGCTCATCGGTTCCTCCGAGGGCGTTTAAATGAGGACTAGTTTCCAAGATCTCATATGTTGAATGGACATATGCTGATAGTTATTCTGAATTTTCAAGTGACCGTGTAAATACTTTGTACATTAAATATTTTTGTAAGAAACTAAGTTTGTTTCTTTGCTAAAATTTGACTCCAGACTCATAATATTTATTAACAAGAAAAATCCTAAATATCGAGACATACACTTATTTTTCGATATACTGCTATATAAAGAACAACATATTAAAAGTTTATTTATCACTATATTGAGGAAGATTGACATGTGAATTAGTTATGGTTTACGGTGATAGTAGTATATACTGTAGAATATATTTAAGTATAACAGAATTAAAACAGAGAAGTCTAACTACAGTAATGAAACCAGTATTTCACCAGTTACTATACATTCTCATATGTTCATTTATTTACTTGTGGGGTGATGTATGCATATATAAAACAAACTGCGGCTTATAAGAGATTTTTCTTTAAGTTAAAATTTATATTTCTTTAATTTAATTAGTAGTGTCATTCTTATTAGTAGAGTTTTTAAGAGAAATTCATTTAGGCTGTTAAGATATTAAATCCCTTATAAGGAATGCTTGCACGAACGAAACAAATATCTATTTATAGTGGTTAAAAAAATTACTTCATCAGTTTTTAATTATTTTTATTTGTTCATTTACTTACTTTTTAGATAATATATTTATATAAAATGAACTGCACTTCAATATTGATTTTTTAGGTTAAAATTTAGATTTGTTTAATTTAGTTAGTCATATCATTCTTGTTATTAGAAATTTTCAAGGAGATTTCATTAGGTTGTCACGTTAAATACCACATACCATATGCTTTTAATAAATAACTACAATAATAATATAGCAATTGCTCTGAAAAATTAAAGATCCGTTAACTATGTAGCGATTTCTTGACTGATCTGACCAAGGTCGAAGAGTAACGCTCAATTGTTTAAAAACATGAAACAAAATTGATAGGAAGCATTGTTTAGAGCAGCGATCAGCAAACTTTAGAACTTAAAGGATCACTACATATAGTTGTAAAATGTTTTAAAATTAGTTTTAAATTGGAACGTTTTGATGGAAAGGTAAGGGAAAAATATTTTAAAAATGCTTCTCGCCACCAGGCGTACAGTCAACACAAGCGTAATTAGATTAAACTAAAATTCCCATATAGCCTGTACCGGTATTCGATCCTGGGACTTCTCGTACTGACACCTGTTGTGCTGACGACTGCGCCACAGTTGCGTTGGCAATGAAAGGTTTCAAGCAGCATTATAAGAATTTCAATAAGTGCTCAGTTCTGGGTTTTTAATAAAAAGGAATATTTTCAAATTGTGATTCAAATTGTGTCAGTATTCAAATTGTGAATCAAATTGTTTATATTCACAATTTGATCTCTCGGATCAAATTGTAAATATAAACCATTCTTGAATCCACTTAACTTCATACATAAAATTTTATCAAAATCAGTCCAACCTTTTAGGAAGAGTTCATTTACAAATCCAAGAATAAAAGAATTGTATCTATAAAGATAATCAGTAATTTTTATTTACAAAATGCACATATTAACTGTAAAAAAGTTAAATCATAATTTTAAAAAAATCTTTCATTAATCAGCTCAACAAGTAAAGTATTATTATTTTCATTACCTACATTATCTTTATATTTACTAAAGAAATACAGGATATCTACTTGTCTTTTCTCACTCACTATGGGTTTTTTTTATCTATTTTATTTCAAAAGAAAAAAAACTATCAGTTTGAAATCTTATTTCAGGTACTAATTATTTCTTTAATAAATGGTACATAAAATTAAAAATAATAATAATAATAAGCACAACTCTTCCTAAGTTCTGTTAATGCTTATTTTTAATCTGAATGTTAATGAAACTTTTTTTAGTTATGTTGTAGTAGATTATCCTTTGCAACATAAAATAATCCCTAAATAATAATAAACTAATATATAAATAAATATCATAAAATAAATTTATAAATAGTTCATTGATTCATTGATTATTTCATAATTGATAATTGGTTCATAATATTCATCATAAGTTTATTTTTCATAATTGATTTCATTCATTTATAACTTTATAATTGATAACTAATTCACAATATTCATCATCATTTTATATTTCATAATTGTGATTTCCTTCATTGATAACTTCATAAATGATAACTGATTCACAATATTCATCATCAATTTATTTTTCATAATTGTGATTTCATTGATAATCTCATAATTTATAACTGATTCAAAATATTCACGATAAGTGTATTTTTCGTAACTGATTTCGTTCATTGATAACTATTTAATGGATAATTAATTCACAATATTCATCATCATTTATTTTTCATTATTGATTTCATTCATTGATAATTTCATAACTGATAATTGATTCATAATATTCATCATCATTTTATTTTTTATAATTCATTTCATTAATTGATAATTTAATAATCTTACAATAAATAATCTTTTTCTGCAGACCATCAAACATTTTTCACGGACTACTGATGATCCGCGGATTACCATTTGGCAACTGCTGACTTAGAGTACTAATGCTTAACAGTTGCATTTATTTAGTTTAGATCCTTATAAGTGCTTGACTATCATTTTGTAATTTTCTAACCTACATCTTTGGAGGTATAAAAGTTTTTCTTAGTTTGTGTATCACCAGCTACTAAAAGATTTTTCTAAAAAACAGAAGAAAAAATAAAACCACATGAAATAAAAAAAATCTTAAGGCTTTAATTAAAGAAAAAGAGACAAAAAAGTATATCTGTAATACATTTAAAAGCCAACAAAATCTCATACTTTATATTAATCCTCAAACAAAAGCGATATTTTTAACGACATAAAATATAAAAATAAAGGTTTACACAATCAGAACAACCTGTAATCTTTTTTAGAATTAATTCCACCCAAAACCAATCTTGGGAAAAAATTAGTATTGGGTTGTAATTGCTCCGTTTGAACAGTGGATATAAATCGGGATACACTGATTTGTAATAACTGATAGAAGAATATTAATGAAGGTTACTCTCTTAACAGCCGTCATACCTTGTTATGAAGATTGGTAGAAACAAGATGCATTGAATCCGCTCAAGGCACTAGAGGAAAT
>CM063506.1:40101341-40168841 GCA_032207245.1 Pardosa pseudoannulata
AAGGTAAGTCAAGATTTTATTTCATCGGCTACCTTAAAACTATGATAGCAATCTCTGGTAGATAATCTATTTTACTTATGCTTCTTTGTTAAAAGAGAAATGCTGACGTTAACTTAACTGAAATAAGTCTTTGTGTATCTAGACCTTGGACATTTTTTCAAAACAAGTAGATGGATTTCATTCCTACTTAAATCTGTGTATTCCCTGTGATAGAATAATTGACCAGAATGTAGAAACTAATAACCCACGGGCCTAAAGACTCTATCAGACCCTCCACGAAGTAATAATATATATATATATATATATATATATATATATATATATATATATATATATATATATATATATAGATATATATATACATATATATATATATAGATATATATATACATATATATACATATATATATATATATATATATATATATATATATATATATATATATATATATATATATATATATATATAATTATTTAACTTTAATATGTCCTGAAAAACCTCCTCTGTACCATTCTAATTCATTGAAAAAGTTTTCCCAACCTCTAAATGTCTTAATCAAACTAGCGTCCTCGACTTAAAATTCTTACGATACATTTTCCAAAGCTTTCTACCCTATAGATGTAAATTTTTTTGTCTATTCAAGACGTTTTCCAGCATTGCCGGCAAATGGCTCCGCGTTTTTTCCTAATCTTAAAGCTTAATTCACTGAATAAGTTTCTTCTACCTTGGGAAAGTTCTTTCTGTCTTCGCTCTTAGATCTAACTCTGTTCGAGCAGAGTGATTTTTTTTATCTTTCTCTTATTTCGTATTAAATATTTATACACATATATGTATATTATATATATTACATATATAACATATCAAAATTATTTAACTATTATTATAATAATTATTTAATATTTCCTTAAAAACCTACTTTATCCCATTTTAATTCCTTAAAATCTTTCTCCCAACCTCTAAATATCTTAATCAAAGGAGTATCTTCGACTTAAAATTCTTACGATACAATTCCCAAAGCTTTCTATCCTATATATGTAAATTTGCTATCTATTCAACACGTTTTCCAGCTGTAGCCGGCAAGTGGCTCCGGGTTTTTTCCTGATATTAACACTTAATTCGCTGAGTAATTTTTTTCTACCTAGGGAAAATTCTTTTCCTCTTCGCTCTTGGGTGCACCTCTGTTCAAGCAGAGTGATTTTTTTTATCTTTCTCTTATTTCGTATTAAATAATATATATATATATATATATATATATATATATATATGTAATATTTCAAACTTATTTAACTTTAATATTTCCTGAAAAACCTTTTCTTTACCATTCTAATTCCTAAAAATATTTTTCCCAGCCTCTAAATGTCTTAATCAAAGGAGTGTCTTCGACTTAAAATTCTTTCGTTACAATTCCCAAAGCTCTCTATCCTATATATGTAAATTTTCTGTCTATTCAACACGTTTTCCAGCTGTAGCCGGTAAATAGCTCCGGGTTTTTTCCTGAGCGTAACACTTAATTCACTGAGTAAGTTTCTTCTACCTAGGGAAAATTCTGTCCCTCTTCGCTCTTGGGTGCACCTCTGTTCAATCAGAGTGATTTTTTATCTTTCTCTTATTTGTCGTAGACTGGTAAAGATGTCAGTTTTAGCAGCTCTAAAATAAAGTTTTAATTAGACTTGTGCCGGTCTCTTTCAATAGCCCGAATGCATCGTTATTACTGCTAGCGGATTAATCTTCTCAGAATCAGCCAGTAGCCCGGGGAAGTATAAATAATAGGGGCTATAACATCCAGTAGTTACATAATTATTGTGATTAGAGGTAATAAATATATTACGTATATATAATATTTATATAATAATTACCAAAAACAGAAATGTAGTTCTAATATTTTTTTCACTCTGGTTTAGTTATAAACGTAATAGTAAATATATTTCAAATGGAAATCATAGATTTATGTAAGGACTTCTTTTCCCCTCTAACTGAAAAAATCCTATCTAGGTAAATTAGAGCTCGTATTTGAGAGAATATTCATTTTAAGCTCCACTCACTAAGTTTCTCTGTCAGCTTGTAATATTGCTTATTTCAAATACCAAGATGAATGACAAACAGCAATAATTTGAATAGTGATAAAATTATTGCTTGTCTGGATTATTAAGGATGTTCGTAAAATATTTCAAACCCCAAATTATGAGTTAAAAAATCGTCAAGTTAATTTAAACTCGTGTGCTTTTAAAGATGAACAGACCTGAAAATATTTTTCACTGTTGTTTATACATTTGTCAGCATCTGAAGTAGATTAAGTATGTTATGATCAATGGCATCATCTTAAGTATTTATTAATTTAATCTTCTATACATCGAGATAAGACCCCTCTAACCCGATATTCCCTTCTAACTGAAAGAATACTATCTAGGTAAATTATAGCTCGTATTTGAGAGAATATTCATTTTAAGCTCCACTTTACTGACTTTCTCTGTCAGCTTGTAATATTGTTTATTTCAAATACCAAGATGACTGACAAACAGCAATAATTTGAATAGTGATAAAATTATTGCTTGTCTGGATTATTAAGGATGTTCGTAAAATATTTTAATCGCAAATTATTAGCTAAAAAACGTCATGTTAATTTAAACTCGTGTGTTTTTAAAGATGAACGGACCTGGAAATATTTTTCACTGTTGTTTATACATTTGACAGCATCTGAAGTAGATTAAATATGTTATGATCAATGGCATCATCTTACGTATTTATTAATTTAATCTTTCATACATCGAGATAAGAGTTTTCAAACTCTTTTTAATAGGAAAGCCTGCTTAAAAATCTAAGTAATTAAACACAAAAATATAATCGAAAGTTAGAAAATTCAAAGGGAGCTTATATTAAGAGCTTTATAAAGTCAGTTTTTCAATCAAAACT
Organism: Pardosa pseudoannulata; assembly: GCA_032207245.1. Lineage (NCBI taxonomy): Eukaryota > Metazoa > Arthropoda > Arachnida > Araneae > Lycosidae > Pardosa > Pardosa pseudoannulata. Next base: position 40,104,253 of record CM063506.1, read on the forward strand.
TATGAATCCTTAACCAAGTAATTAAAGTTTGGTCAACTTTGCTCCATCAAAAATTTTCACAATGAATTTTAAATAAAATCATGTTTCTATATTCAGTTTTTCCGTAAATATTTTAATACAATTTTTTCTGACAGATAGACAAAAGTTTAACTAAGTACTATGTTCCTAAAATATTTGGGTTCTTATTCTCAAATGTTGTTCATTATATGTGTGTTGAGTATAATCTCTAAAAACGTAAATTCCATTATAATTGTTTAGTTTGGTTCAGTTTTGTGAGGTATATATTGTAACTTTACATAAGATGTCTTACGACGATAACATGTAGATGCAGCATGTGTACTACATCACTGCAAACCATGTAGATACATGGTTTCCAGTGATAAACAAACCTCAAATATCCAACAAAGACTGCCATGAGTTTTTATAATTAATAACGTGTATTGTTATTATAAACAATGAATTATATAAAATAAATCAATGTTGCATTTGGTGAGACGTTTTACATACAGTTAGTTAAGCTAATTTAATGTTAGTTTGTGTAGTATTTTGCTATATGTGGTTTCTGAAATTTTTTTATTTTATTTTTATGTGATAAAGTTAGTATTGTATAAAATGTGTCTATATTGTTATACATATTAAAAATTAAAGGGAAGCACGAAGACATTTAGGGAGACGTAGTAGCCTTAAGGCTGAAATAGTTGATGTAAATTATATATTTCGCTCATTTTTAGTATTAATAATTATTTCTTACAGGTTCTTATTCTTTGCACTCTCATCGCTGCCTCTCAGGCTGCCGTCCTGGTTCACCATGGACTTATTGGTACAGGAGCTAGTGCTCAGTACAGAAGCCAAGACGTAAGCAAAATTTACAATTCACTCTAAAGTAGAATTTTTTATACTGTATACTCATAGTAATTATGTGTCTGAATTATATATATCCCTAAGAATGATAGAATCTACCTTTGTAAATAAATAAATTGTAAATACTATCAAATACAGAATTATATTTTAACAGTACCAGAAATTGAGCTTTCCACCCAACTAAATACTACTAATAATGATTAATTTCTAACAGTGATCTTTCCAGGTAGATATATGGGTGCAAAGAGGATAGTGCTTGATATAGTTTTTAATATACTAACTAGCTAATAAATTTTATTTTTAATTCTCATTATTACCGTAAAAATTGTAAATACTATCAAATACAGAATTATTTTTTAACAGTACCAGAAATTACGCTTTCCACCCAACTAAATTCTACTAATAATGATTGATTTCTAACAGTGATCTTTCCAGGTAGATATATGGGTGCAAAGAGGATAGTGTTTGATATAGTTTTTAATATACTAACTAGCTAATAAATTTTATTTTTTACTCTCATTATTACCATAAAAATTGTAAGTACTATCAAATACAGAATTATTTTTTAATAGTACCAGAAATTAAGCTTTCCTCCCAACTAAATACTACTAATAACGATTAATTCCTAAAATTGATCTTCCCAGGTAGATATATGGGTGCAAAGAGGACAGTGTTTGATATAGTTTTAATAGCCTAACAGGCTAATGCACTGTATTTATAATTTCAGTTATTACCCTAAAATGTTGCAGATACTATCAAACACAAAATTATTTTATAACAGTCCTGGGATTAAACTTTCTATTCAAATAAATGTTACTAATAACGAATGATTTCTAAAAGTAATCTTCCTCAGTAAAATGCCATAAAAGTGTTTTCAAAAGACCCCACGACACAGTTATTACATAATTTCAGTTATTACCGTAAAAAGCTGCAAATATATCAAACACAAAATTATTCTATTTATTATAACAGTATCTGAAATTAAACTTTCCATCTAACTAAATATTACTAATAACGAATAATTTCTAAAAGTAATCTTCCTCAGTAAAATCCCATAAAAGTTTTCTCAAAAAGCCGCATGACATAGTAATTATGTATACCCAGACCGATACCTGGATGCAAAGCGGCTAGTGTTTTATATAGTTTTTAATATTCTAACAAGCAAATGCATTGCATTTATAATTTCAATTATTACCATAAAATAGCTGCAGATACTATCAAACACAAAATTATTTTATAACAGTACATGAAATTAAATTTTCCATCCAAATAAATATTTCTAATACCGAATAATTTCTTAAAGTAACCTTCCTCAGTAAAATAAATTATACTGTAAAAGTATTTTCAAAAGACCACTCAACGCCAGTAGTTATTTATATCTGGGTGTGAAGCGGCTAATGTTTTAAACAGTTTTTAATATCCTAACAAGCTAATACATTGTATTTGTTTCATTAATTCCATTATTACCGTAGAAAAATTCCAGATACTATCAAACACAGAACTATTTTATAGCAGTACCTGAAATTAAGCTTTCAATCCAACCAAATGTTGCTAATAAAAAAGTAATTTCTAAAAGTAATCTATTTCAATAAAATAAATTATCCCGTCAAAATGCTTTCAAACCACACAACACCAGTAGTTATCTATACCCAGACTGTTATTTGAATGTAAAGCGGCTAGTGATTAACATAGCTTTCAATATCCTAGCAAGTTAATGCATTTCATTTATTCAATTAGTTTCTATTATTATCACAATAAGTTGCATATACTATCAAACACAAAATGTTTTTATAATACTAGCTGAAATTAAGCTTTCCTTCCAACCAAATGTTCCAAATAAAGAATAATTTCTAAAAGATTCATTTATAAGTATTTTCCTTTAAGAAAAATTCCAGATACTATCAAACACAACTATTTTATAGCAGTACCTGAAATTAAGCTTTCCCTCCAGCCAAATGTTGCTAATAAAGAATAATTTCTAAAAGTAATCTATCTCACTAAAATAAATTATCCCGTAAAAATGCTTTCAAACAAGACACCAGTAGTTATCTATGCCCAGACTGATATTTGAGTGTAAAGTTGCTAGTTATTAATATAGCTTTCAATATCCTAACAAGCTAATGCATTGCATTTATTCCATTAATTTCAATTATTACCGCAATAAGTTGCATATACTATCAAACACTAAATTTTTTTACAACATTTCCTGAAATCAAGCTTTCCCTCCAACCAAATATTACCAATAACAAATAATTTCTAAAATATTCATTTATAAATATTTTTCTTTAAGAAATGTCACTCAATTTAGAAAAAGCAACATAAAATTTATATTTCTAATTTTTACTCTTTCAGGGTGCAGGCAACTATGCTTTTGGATATAACGAGGGACATGGAACCGGAGCCACCTTCAGGAAAGAATCTGGATCCCACGGAGTAGTTGCTGGTTCCTATGGATTGAGTGATGCTGACGGTCGCCAGAGAGTTGTCAACTACGTCGCCGATGCCGCTGGCTTCAGAGCTGACATCAAGACCAACGAACCAGGTGTCGAGCCAAAGGACCCAGCCAACACCGCCATCAACAAGGCCGCCGCTGTCGTTGCCCCAGCCGTCCACTACGCCGCCCCAGCTGTCCACTACGCTGCTCCAGTTGCTGCCCCAGCTGCCGTCCATTACGCTGCCGGACACCCAGTCGGTGCTTACGCTTACAACACCGTTGTCGGACATCACGGTCTTGGACATCATTACTACTGGTAAATTAGGCTTAAAATGAATAAGAACATTTGTATCAACTTTGGATTACGAAAATCAGACCACGCGGGTTTTAAGTATGTGTTTTCTAATTGAAGGAATTTCTGTTGAATGAAAGTTTGGTGAAATAAATGTTTTCTGACTTATTTATGTTTTGTTGATTTTCGTTTATATTTACTGCTGCATAACTCCTTAAAGCGTGGATTTTTTTAAAAGAAACACTGACAAAAAATGATTGACTTTTTTTTATTACAGAAAATCAATATATAGTAATAAGGCAAGTAATTGTTTTACAATTTGAGCTGTGAGAAGTTACTATGAAGCGGGGAGTAGAGTAAACGTTATTAAAAAACTGTAAAGGATTTGTTTATTTTAAATTTTGCAACATTAAAATTCATTTGCTTAGTACAATCAAAACACTTAGCGCCTATCTCACCAGTTTAATGGCTAACCGAGGTAAATCTATGTTCAAACGGAGAATTGCGTCTTGCATAGGTTGGTGCCATTGATTAATCGCGGTTAGCCGTTAAACGACTTTGGTGAGACCAACCCTAAGTTTATTTTCATTTATGGTTACTTTTATGATATTTCTGGCAATAAAAATGGATATATTATCTTTTCCACAGAAAACAACTATTTTATATCAAAGAACTCCTTACTTATCGGTAATCATGAAAATACACCACGTGGTTTCCCTAACAAAAGTGCTGTATCGTGATTGCCATGATTGTAAATAAGTTTCATTATATTATAGTCTATCTATATTTACTAGAACGGATCTCAGACAGGAATTATAAATAAAATAACGTGAGATACTAAATAGCCCGTCTGAGACACGGGCTTGGCTAATTTGACAATAATTTTCACACGTGTCAGACACGAACAAATGCATTAAAGAGTTAATGAATAAGACTATAAAAATAAGACCTAAAAATTAAATACGAATTAATAAATATTCGAATTAATAAATACGAAAAAATTAAATAAGAATTTAATATTTATTGGAGTTACATAAACTTTAACTTAGATGTCATCTTTGTCTAAGCATTGGGATAAAAAGACATTATTTGAATCTGCTATGATTTAATTAAACACTGAAATATTCCTGGCAATTAAATTATCTTCGAATCTACAGAATACTCAAGATCAAACATTTAAACTTAAAAATACTTTCTTACACTACACAAAATATTATTCCATTTTAAAATGTCTGTTTCTTTTATCTATAATGTTTTTATTTATATAAAAAAGTAGCATTTGGTTTTTAAATTCAATAGTATTACATCTTGAATTATTAAAACAACTTGTTTTAAAAGTAATTTAAGTACTTTCTTATAAAATTATTTAAATTTTGAAAGCGTTCACTTTTAATTACATAGTAAAATCTCAAAAAAATAGTTACAATCAGAACAGTTGTTATTGTTGTCTTGTCCAGTAAAATAGTGCAATGAAATCAAATTCAACCAAAAGTGTCCAAGACAGGTATAGCCACATCTATAACTACCGAGGAATAGAGGACTTGATGGATCCTCAAGATCCATGGATCGATCAAGATGGATTCTGATGAGTTTCGTCAATATGGCAGGGCAATCAAAGATATGGTCGAGGGAAAGTTCAGTGTCGAAGCTGAACTAGGAAGACAACTTGTTTTAAAAGTAATTTAAGTACTTCCTTATAAAATTATTTAAATTTTGAAAGCGTTCACTTTTAATTACATAGTAAAATCCCCAAAAAATAGTTACAATCAGAACAGTTGTTATTGTTGTATTGTCCAGTAAAATAGTGCAATGAAATCAAATTCAACCAAAAGTGTCCAAGACAGGTATAGCCACATCTATAACTACCGAGGAATAGAGGACTTGATGGAGGGGATCAAGATGGATTCTGATGAGCTTCGTCAATATGGCATGGCAATCAAAGATATGGTCGAGAGACATATGGTCCAAGACAGGTATAGCCACATCTATAACTACCTAGGAATAGAGGACTTTATGGAGGAGATGAAGATAGATTCTGATGAGCTTCTTCAATATGGCATGGCAATCAAAGATATGGTCGAGAGACATATGGTCCAAGACAGGTATAGCCACATCTATAACTACCTAGGAATAGAGGACTTTATAGAGGAGATGAAGATAGATTCTGATGAGCTTCTTCAATATGGCATGGCAATCAAAGATATGGTCGAGAAACATATAGTCCAAGACAGCAATAGCCACATCTATAACTACCGAGGAATAGAGGACTTTATGGAGGAGATCAAGATGGATTCTGATGAGCTTCGTCAATATGGCATGGCAATCAAAGATATGGTCGAGAGACATATGGTCCAAGACAGGTATAGCTACATCTATAACTATCGAGGAATAGAGGACTTTATAGAGGAGATCAAGATGGATTCTGATGAGCTTCTTCAATATGGCATGGCAATCAAAGATATGGTCGAGAGACATATGGTCCAAGACATATGGTCCAAGACAGGTATAGCCACATCTATAACTATCGAGGAATAGAGGACTTTATAGAGGAGATCAAGATGGATTCTGATGAGCTTCTTCAATATGGCATGACAATCAAAGATATGGTCGAGAGAGAGATCAGTGTCGAAGCTGAAATCTCTCCCGGCAATTAAAACGTTATAGTTGAAGTTTTACAAACACGTCATTTGAGCTAAGATTTGTCCTAGATTTGTCCTAGATTTCTACATAGTGTTTGATATTAGTTAAATATTGTGCACCTTTAAAAGAAATTTGAAACACAATTGTAGTATTTTAGCTAATAGTTGTAGTTTGGATGTTGAACTGCAATATTCACTCATTTCTGTTGGAATGAGTTTCCTGTAGGTCTCTGTGAGGTATTACTATACTTACACTATATATTTATAAAATTTGAGTACGTATTTTCAGATACAAAAAACTAATAAATATAAACATAAGTTTAATAAATAAATCAATAAATTTTCTATCTATTTAATACAGTAATACATACAGCACATCCATAATTGAACTTCTCTATTTTAAAGCTGTTTACAATCGAAACAGTTGTTCCGAAAACTATAAAATACTGTGTAGGACATAATAAAGGGAGGGGAATTTCTTTGAGAGAATTAAAAAAAAATAGTTAAAATTTCACCACCAGAGAGCTTTAGAGGTATTGCTTATTTAACCAACATTTACTCTATTTAAAAAAATTATTACAACAAGACATGTTCAACATTGACTAGATGTATCAAGACTGACTAGATGTTCCAAATGTCCCCAATGCTAAAAGTCATATGAGGGGGATCAGGGTGGCCACATATTGCTTTTCCATCTTAGCTCCATCTTGGATTTTGGCTTTGGGGACATTTAAAACATCTATTCAGTCTTGATAAACGAAAAACTATACCTGATCTTAAAGGCAGGTTTTCAGCATTTCTCCGGACAAAACTGCAACCAACTATAGAACATGCAGTGTTACGATTTCAATCGAAATCTGAAAATGGTGGCCGGAATGTTGAAAACTTCTTGTAATAATTTTTTTTTAAACTAGAGTAAATGTTTACTGAATGTGTAATTACGAAACGCCCTCTGTTAAAGAAATTTTGAACTTTTCATTTCTTCAAACAACTTGCCACATTTTTATTCTACACAAGATTTCATAACTTTCTAAAGTTTTGGCTGTATGCAACTTTTAAATTTACAAAATTTAAATTTACAAAAATGTAGGCAAAATAAATAGAGAAGTACTTAATGAGTGTAGTCCAACGATGGAACGATTAAGGCATTAATCTCTGGTACCTCAGTTCATGAGTTCGAATCCCAATAAAGCATGGATATTCGTAACCCATCGGAAACGGATTTAAACAGTAGGTCCCAGTCTCGTTACCCCTCATGTAGAAAAATGTAGACAGTAGTGCTCCAAACCAAAACAAATCAAAGATCCATACTTAAAAAATCAAATGAAACATTCAGTGTTACCTTTTAAGCACTCCATGCCAACAATGCATAATCAAAACATTTACAAGATAATTTTCCATTGAAAGTTAAATATTTATTGCCATTTCCTGCTTTAATTTTTATTTAAAAACTATTCTAACCTAAAATTTTAATCAAAATTTTTGTAGAAAGTATGTTGAATATTGTAGAAAATTGAATAAATTACAATAAAAGGCATAAACACCAGCATCAATGATGCAAAAGTATAAAAAAGTTGATAATGGTGCGCTTATAGAGAATGTGCTTTATTTGAGAATAGTGCTTTTCATATTTTTATACTTAAGCATCATTTTCAACGGTTTACAATGGCGTACAAAGAAAAGGTGAAAAGGGATCTTTGCCCCCTCCCCCATTGACCTCGAAACTGAAACATAATAGAATAATTATTTCATTATACTATAAAAGATTTTTCTAACTCAAAATGAACATTATTTTCTCATAATATTTAATATTTTATCACGAAAAGAAAATATTTTCCCATCTATACCAATACACGAGAAAACAGTAATATAATCTTGCTGTCTCTGAAAACTACTCTGTGTCAATGTTTGAAGGAGAATAGAGTAAGAAGATATATATATATATATATATATATATATATATATATATATAATATATATATATATATATATATATATATATATATATACATATATATTTACATATATATATATATATACATATATACATAAAAGTAAAATAAATACATATATTATATATATATATATATATATATATATATATATATATATATACATATAAAATAAATAAATAATATATATATATATATATATATATATATATATATATATATATATATATATATATATATAATATATATATATATATATATATATATATATATATATATATATTATATATATATATATATATATATATATATATATATATATATATATATATATATATATATATATATACATATATATATATATATATATATATATATATATATATATATATATATGTGTGTGTGTGCGTGTGTGTGTGTGTGTGTGTGTGTGTAATAAGACTGGCTTCAAGATGGGTGGTTGCAGTCATGGCCCACAAAAATGACACCATTTTAGCTAAAGATCTTAATTAAGATAACGTTGGAGGACGGGTTCTCACTTCATCAATAGGGACAGGACAAACTGAGGGGTCAGCTAGCATGAAGTTATATGTAGACTTATAACACCTGGGTCAACATCTCAGTCAAAATCTGTGGGGAAAAATCTGCCTCCGATAGCGTGCATCTCCTTTTTCTTAAGAAATTTCCTAAATTGTTCGCTAGGGCAATGTACAGTTATAATTGGTCAGACGCCTTCTCTGAGGGCATAAACTGTAGCTCTAGTGGTGTGGTAAATTTAGGTTACTGAATAAAAAGAGGAATGCAAAAGGAACCTGGTATTTTTAGACCTTGTATATATATATTATATATATATATATATATATATATATATATATATATATTATATATATATATATATATATATTATGTAGTGCAAATGGCGATCCCGGAGAAGATGAATGGGTGAAACGTTGCCTATGGTAGAGCCCGTTATTCAGTTGGAATTTTTCTTCAGATATACCCCAATATTCGAAAGCAAAGTGATTAAATTCACATTATGTTTGAGGCTGCAAATATCAACTCCACAGAAGCACTTTTTAGCAGGAGCGACTTCCAAACAGTTGACTGCACGATGATAAAACATTTCTAAGCTTGTACAGGCACATAGTAGAAAAAGTGTCAGTATGATAGTATAGCATTTGTTGCTTGGATAATGATTACACTTTGACCATTCCTAGAAGATTCAAACCCTAAATGAAACCGATTTTTCCGAAAGAGTAGTATTTACTCTTTAGTTTCTGAAATAGAGTGTCGCTACTGCACCTACAATTCACAACATCTATCTTGCTTAGAAACGAGCATGTAATCATTTATATTGTAATTCATACTGGAACACAGAATATATATATTAGTTACATCAGATACCTATAGGCTAATATACGTATTATGTTTTTTTTTATTATCTTTATGTTATCTTATTCTTTTTTATGATCTCTGACCATATATTGTATTTATTTGCCTCGGCAAGTTATATCACTATTTACTGTTCTGACTATTAGTTTTTACACACACACACACATATGTGTATGTGTGGTATTAGCCCTCGTGTAGCAAAAAGTAGACCGTAGTGCTCCCAACCAACCAACCAACCATATGTGTATGTGTGTATATATATAACATAAATATATACATATGTTATAAATATATATACACATATGTATATTATATATATATATATATATGTATATTATATATATATATATATATATATATTACATATATATTACATATATATATAAAACATATCGAAATTATTTATGTTTAATATTTCCTTAAAAACCTCCTCTCTCCATTCTAATTCCTTAAAATCTTTTTCCGAGCCTCTAAATGTCTTTATCAAAGGAGTATCCTCAACTCAAAATTCTTTCGATACATTTCCCAAAGCTTTCTGTTCTACAGATGTAAATTTTTTGTCTATTCAACACGTTTTTCCAGCAAATGGCTCCGTGTTTTTCCTGTTCACAACCCTTAAATTAGCTGATTAAGTTTCTTAACCCTTGGAAAAAAAATTTTCTGTTTTCACTCTTGGGTGCCTATGCTCGAGCAGAGTGATTTTTGTGTTTTTATTTTGTTTGTTGTTGACTAGTATTGATGTCCGTTTTACCAGCTCTAATATAAAATTTAATTAGACTTGTGCAGTCCTCTTCAATGTGGCCAAACTGCATCGTTCGTTATTACTGCTAGCTGATGAGGCTTCTCCTTGCCTAGTAGTCCGGGCAAGTAATAATAGGGTCTATAATGTCTAGCAGTTTTATAATTATCGGATTACATATATTATATATATATATATATATATATATATATATATATATTACATATATTATATATATATATATATATATATATATATATATATATATGTGTGTGTGTGTGTGTGTGAATATGTATATATATATTGGTAGTGGGTGTATACTCATACAAATTATTAATTATTTAATCAGGAATATTAAATAAGATTCAAAATGTATTCAAAATGTAAATAAAACACAGAAATTGTAATAAATCCGACGAACTCTACCAAAGTAGCATTTTTTTGCAATAAAATGAGAGAAAACACAGAATTCTTAAAACACAAACACTTTATTTCCCTTTATTACAACAGAAATAAGCCCGATAACCAGTGAGCAATTCAGGTAAAAAACTATAATATGGCACTTTTCATTCAAACATTTCCTAAACTAATTACCAGTAGTAACCAGGATGAGCAAGACCGTGGTGACCAACGACTGTGTTGTATCCATAGGCTCCATAGGGATGGGCAGCATAGTGGAGAGCTGCTGGAGCGTGGTGCAAGGGAGCAGCAGCATGATGCACTGGAGCAGCGTAGTGGACAGCTGGGGCAATTAAACCAGCGGCTTTGTTGATGGCGGTGTTAGCTGGGTCCTTTGGTTCAACACCTGGTTCGTTGGTCTTGATGTCAGCTCTGAAGCCAGCGGCATCGGCGACGTAGTTGACGACTCTTCTGCGACCATCAGCGTCGCTCAAACCATAGGAACCGGCAACGACACCATGGGATCCAGTTTCCTTGCGGAAGGTGGCTCCAGTTCCATGACCTTCGTTGTACCCGAAAGCGTAGTTGCCGAGACCCTATAGAAAAGGACAATTTCAATTATCTTCAAATGTTTATAGATCTTTAAGAATGGAATTTACAGATTCCTCTACTTATGTATAAATGTAGGCAAAATATCAGATTTCAGTTTCAATATCTTAAGAATCCTATTTTGAAGTATGGCTATTTTAATCACCTCCTATCTGTTTTGAAGTTCTGGCTATTTTAATCATCCCCTATAGAATAATAGCCTAAGTTATCTGTCCGTCTGTCCTGACATTTACGAAGCGGTTAGACCTGGAATGGATAGAGGCATCCCTATTGGATTCTTGATGAGTTAGTGTTAGCAAAATTCAAAGCGAGAAAATTTTATCTTCTCTTAATCTATCCATCCGAATCTTGAATAAATCTGTGTAAATATGCTTCATATAACAGCAGAAAATATTGTTGTATTTAAAAAGTTCGAAATCCACCCCTTCCCCCTTTTCGAGCGTTTAATGCCATTATATCAAGCCCCATTTTAAGAGCAGGCGATTAAATTTATCCAATTATCACATTACAAATAGGTAAAAATAGCAATTTTCTAGCATTATGACTCATTCCATCTCATTTAATCATTCCTTATTTTAAATTATTTAAATATTGTCTGCGTTATTTTCATACGTTTTATCACTGAACTTAGATAATGTAAATAATTTTTTTATATTTGGCTTAAATAATGGATTAGGTACATATGTGATAGTTTTAAGTTTAATCATCGATTATTTTTTGTTGCAAGATAATTATCAGCCAAAAATCAAACCATTTTTTACCTGACTTATAGGGTACTTTTACAATTCTGGAGAATTAAAATTTTACTTATCCCGTCATATGATGGGCTATATAATAGTTAAAAATGTTGTGATATTTGGTTTAAAGATTTGACATTTTGCTGCTTCTAGGTAATACTGCACTATATCACAAACTAAAACGCTACTGTTTTGTTTAAATGTTACAAATTACAATGTCGTTACTTTAATGAAATCAAAAATGCTAAAACTAGCAGTTATTTGCATAAAATGGATAAATTAAGTTAAACAGGTCATTATATATGTGGATAACATTTTGTATGTTTTATAGCTCTTTAAATTCAGTAGTGTAATTATTCTGTGAAATGTATTTCCGTAGAATTAAAGCTTTTAATTGTTAAGTAAAAATAAAGATAAAAGTTTATATCGCTGATTTTCTTTGTTAATCTATAAAATTTGAGATGCTATGCGTCCCCGCTAAATTTCTTGTTAGATTAGCTATACATTAAGTAGATACCTTATTTTTACAAATTTAAAAAGTGAAAAATTTCATTTCATTTGTGTACTCTAATATGATATAAAATATTATAATAACAATTTAGGAAAGTTTAAAAGAAAGAGTTGGGGATTTACCAACTGTCATTACTTTAATTTATATAGTTACATAGAAACTACTTTTGATATATTTTTCAACTTGAGTCTAATGTTTACCACGTTGACACAAAACCTATTAACTGGTTTTACCTTTATGGTATTAAGTTATTTAAAACAATCTATTTTATGTTTTGCTATAGCTTTACATCGTGGATTACAAGATAATCAATAAAATATTGAGGTATTTATCCTAACACAACATAGTCTTTCATATAGACTCACTATTTTTTTAGTTTAATTTATTAAATTAGTAATTAAAATAAGTAATAACTAATATTTTGGGATCGATATCACAAAAGTAAATAATTTGCATTAAATTCAATAAATTTTGAATATTGTTTCCTTTATAGAAAGACTATTCAAAATTTACAGGAACAATCTCTAGTAATAATATATTATTGATGAAATATTACTTACATCTTCTGTTCTGTAGTGTTCGCTGGCTCCACCGAGGAGAACAGCAGCTTGGGAGGCAGCAAAAAGAGCGCAAAGAATGAAAACCTAAAAAATATGAAATGTTTTCAAAATCCAAGGAGCAAAGAAATAACACTGTAAATAATACTCAAAGAAAAGTGCGGTTAAAAATAAAGTTAATACAAACAGAACTAAAAATTATACAACTAAAGATAGGACGAAATTGTTCTAGTACATTCCATACCGTCCAGTTATTAAATTATTTTAATATACTATTATCATTAAGAAAAATGTACTATTATCATTATTATTTTAATATACTAACGTCATTAAAGATTCAGATTACTTTTAAAATCGTAATATTCTGTGAACCGAAACTAGGTCTTAATCTTTTATATTTTCGTCCAAGTATTTAAAATTTTTTGATACATTTTTAACATATACTGGTAAAAATACCACTTCATACATCAAAGTTTGTCTCAGCTGGTCAAAAATTGTAAGTGTAAATTAGTAATGGTAATTAGTAAAACGAGAAAATATCAACGAAATTATTATATCCACAGCATTTTGAGAATTAAGATAATTTTCTAATCTTTTATACTTTATTTCCTTATATCTAAAATCTTACTTGTATAATTTTAACGCATGCTGATAAAAATAAATCCTGCTGAATCTATCAAAGTTAGTCGCAACTCTGCAAATATGTGTTAGTAAAGTTTAAAATAATTAATAAGTCTTTTATACTACGAATTTATATTTTAGATGTATTTCTCACAATCCTTTTTCTATTTTCATACATAATAACAACAACGTTATCCAAGTTTGTTTAATTAATTAAGAAACTAAATAAAAAAATTCGTAAATTCAGTTAATTATGTACAAAATTTAAGAAGGTTGAAAATTATTAAATTTATCTCCGATTATTAAAAATTAATTCACTGTAAGATCAGCACTGACTTACGAATATATGTTGAATATCAGCAGAATTCGGCAAATTCATATATTTCTTATGAAATATAAAGGCTTTTTGAGCTTTTTGTTTTTGCTAATTTTTTAAAACAAGTTTATCATATTTAACTTTTAATAGGATAAAATTCTTTCCTAAGTCCTTAAATATATTTCTATTCTAATATTTTAAATTTTAATAATACATTTTTATATATACTGATAAAAGTCAAATTTAATCTAGCAAATTTAGTCGCAACTTGTGAAATATGATATTAGTAAAATTTGAAAAAGTCAATGCAAGTTATCTTTAAACTACGACTTTAGTTTTTTAGATATATTTCTGATAATTTCTTAATACAACTTTTATATATAAAACATATTATCTGAGTTTGTTTAATTAGGTAAAAAAAAAACAAATAAGAAAATTCGTAAGTTCAGGAAAGCATTCACAGAATTTTATAAAGTTGAAATATTTTTAAATTCATCTTCGATTATTAAAACATAATGAAGTGAATGAAAAGCACAGACAAAATTATTGAATTTTAGCAGAGCTGAGACAAATATATATAATTTTTAGGAAACATAAATGCTAAATTTTATTAATAAGATAAGCTTTTTTCTAAGCACTTTTATTTCTTTACTGATATTTAAAATTTCATTGATATATTTCTAAAATATACTAATAATAATCTACCGAATTCTCATTTCCGCAAATATACATATTTCTTTAACTACTTTAGGTGATAATTGCTAACTTACGATTATTATTTTTGAAAATTTTAGAATTACATATATAAAGGATAACCTAATGCCAGCTTCTAATTTCTAGAAGATCAGATAACGGCTAGGAAAGTATATTCAGTCAAGATGAAATTTCAACTGTGATTCTCTGTTTCACTATCTTTACTGTGACAAAAAATTGGCAGTAGCACGCCTAAACAAATTGTTAAACTCTAGTAAGACATTTTACCAATAATTCGGATAACTGAGTAATTAAATTTTAAGTAGTTTCTATCCTTTATGAGTCTAGCCTTACTAAGGCAAAAGCTTGGCGGTATCACGTTAAATGAATTGTTAAAATCTAGTAATACATTTTACGAATAATTTCGATAATTGAGTAATTAGACTAATGTTTTTTAATACTGTAATAATAAATTTTAGGAGCAAATTATTAAATTTTAAGTAGTTTCTATCCTTTACGAGTCTAGCCTTACTGTGTCAAAAGCTTGGCGGTATCACCTTAAGCAAATTGTTAAACTCTACTAAGACATTTTGCCAATAATTCCGATAACTGAGTAATTATACTAATGTTTGTTAATATTGTAATAATAAAGTTTAGGAGCAAATAATTAAATTTTAAGTAGTTTCTATCCTTTACGAGTCTAGTCTTATTGTGGCAAAAGCTTGGCGGTATCACGTTAAGCAAATTGTTAAAGTTTTGACAGTAATTTGATTTTCATAATAGAATAGTTAAAGCAATTTCTGTAAATATTCTAATACCAAAATGCAGAAGAGAAAAAATTAAATCTTAATCATTTAGTATCTTTTAGAGGCAACTATCAATATTTTTAGACAAGAATTTATTTTTATATCTGAACAAAAAAAAAGAAGACAAAATCTGAAAATAAATATCCGGACAAAGTATGAGTTCCTGAAAAAGAACGAACAAACCAAGAAATCAGAGCTACTTTACCTTCATGGTGATTTCTTGAGCTGGAATACTCAGGACTGTTCTCTACCGCGAAATCTCACCCTTTTATACAAATCTATCACAAAGGTGTAACTCTTTTTCTCGAACAGTCAAACGGCTTCGAAAAAAATACGGAACAAATAATATTAAGAAAAAAAAATTGTCGAAAAATTCCGCGCCCATCTCTCCTATTCCAGATGCAAATCTTTGTCCACGATATCTTATTGTTTAGAGGTCACGAAGAGTTCGCGGCTGGCACAGGGTGTGGTCAAAGTGTGGTAGCCTTGATCCACATACCCATCGGATTGCATCTTTTTCTGTATCTCCTGCTACGAGCTATGGTGGAGGAGAAGACAACGGGAAATAACGTTAATTAGTGGATACGGTTTCTTTTGCTCGAGCTGTGGATTCCTTTGTCCCGCAGGAGAATTATGTGATGAGGAAGTAGCACGCGTCAACTTGTTCCTATCAGTGAAAGCGATTAATGTCTGCAACGAGGATTACAGTGTCACTAGAGCAGAAATGAATGAGTGGCTTCGCTTTCATTATTCTTCTTACATGCGATAAATCTAGGGAATTGATGAAAGTGACAACCGCTGCTGGAATATCTGATAAAGAGAGAGACAGTAGCTGTCGCTGCGCTATGCAAATGATAGAGAGGTTTTGTCAAAGGCGAATGTCAAACACACCAGGTTATCAGTGGTATCGCAAAGTGTAAGTTGCATTTGGCATGCTGCCGGCATATTGTCTTTAGCTGAAAGCAAACATTTAAAGTGAAACTAAGACTATCTCTAAAAGCTGATATTTTTAGTTTTTAACTCTCGTGTGCCAAAATGTTGACCATAACGCTCTCCTTGATTTGAACTACACTTTTTGCTTTATAGGGACAGAATGAGTTATAATGTTTCCGGTTTAAAAGAGGTCTTGAAAAATGATCATTTCCAACAAGTTTCACTCATATTTTTTTTCCATAGAATACCTATGTAAATATTTGCATCATTTTGTTTGGAATTTGTTTTAATATGTAAATCCCTGTCTAATGAATTTTCGTGTACCAAAAAGTTGACCTTAAACCTCTCCTTTGAACTATACTTTTTACTTTTTATGGACAAAATGAGTTATAATGTTTCTTGTTCAAAAAAGGTCTTAAACAATGACAATTTTCTTCAATAGTTTGGTCTGTAAATTATTGTGCTTATTAAATAAAAGTTTTTTATCATCATAACATTTAGATAAAATAAGATAATAAAGAAATTTTGAGATTCATCTAAATAAGCTGTCTCCAAATTATGTTCCACAGAACTTCAGACTTCCTAGAGCTAAAATGAAAAATTCGAAAAAAAATCATAAAATACTCCCACTTGTTGATTGATGTTTATTAACTAAAAATATCTATAAAGGAGTGGCTTTTAAATTTCTAGCTGCAGATTCATGCTGAATACCCAAAAATTTTTCCCCCACCTGTAAACATTTCACTGCCATGGGGATCAATGGGCTTAAATGCAAACATATTTCTAACATATGTAAACGTAAAAAATTAAATACGAAAACTAAGTATAAAATGAAATCTCCCACTAATGACAACATAGAGCTGAACTGCGACAGTTGTGAAGAAACAAAAAAAAAGCTCACTAAACATAATAAATATAAAAGTACATGACAGCTGAAACACGATGTATTACTATTAACACATTGTATGGGGAACACGTACTAGTACGTTTTCTGACGATTGATACTTGAACGCGTATCACGTACTAGTACGGCTTAGTGCAACAACATGGTTTGTTTGTGGGTACAAAAATAACGGTATATTCAGGAAAACGAAGCCGAATGTTCTTGTCTGCTACATAGATTCTGAAAAAATTTAGACAAATAAAAACTAGTTTTTACATTATTAGTTTTATGATTGCTCTTTTCATATTTTTATAATGTAAAAATATTTATATATAACGTAATTCGAAAAAATTAAAACTATATACTACTATTTCTATTTGATTTTTCATATTTACGATACTATTATAAATTTATCCACTAAAAATATATTTTTTACTTAAAAAATCTTACGGTTGTTATTTATATATTTCTATTTATATATTTGTTTATATAATTCAATATAAAATACGAAAAAGTGGTTAAAAATTAAATAACTTTCGATCTATTGAGATTTAACTGAATAACTAAATGTACGCGAAAAACGCTCGCTCCAGGTACAATTCCGCTGCGAAATGTACCCGCACACAATATGTGCAGTGAATTACATTAAATGTATGTAAAAGTTGCTTAATAATAAAGCAGTACTTAACTCTTATTGTTTTTATATAAAATAACTGTTATATATTAGTCTACTTAAATATTATTTAAGGCACATTTTATAAAAGTGAGATAAGGTTCCCCAAGAAAACTTTATAGAAGGATTTCGTGAGTTCACCAAAGTTTGAAGACCAATGAAAAAAGTATGAATGTATAAAAATAAATAGCTTTTAATGTCAAGTTAATTAATCCGAAAATGAAATATTTATTAATGTGTAAAATTGTTTAAGATATTTCATTCATTTAAAATTTTAAGAACATTTTATACTCACTTAGATTACACTTCTCCTGTATAGTTATCTATATTAAAGACATAAAATATACATGGTTCAGTGGTAATACAAGTGAAGTTGGGTTAAAAATTATTCCTCAGTTTTAACATTACCGAATATTTATAGGATATAAGAAAATCATGTAATATACTTATGTTTATGTTCACTTAAGTTATTTGGAATATTAATAAATATTATTAATTTAGTATGAAATTAAAAAAAACATTTGTACTTTATTGAGACATTGTTGCCATTTATATGTCTATTAATAACATTTCATTGTACATTCTCTATTTTATTAAATAAAGTAACAATTGAACTCATTTGCATTACTGTATATAAAATAGTCTTTTTAATGCACAACGAGCCAGTTTGCGTTCTTAAATGAGATTCCATAGACATTTCATTCTACTCTCATATCGTTTACTTTTTGAAGCAATTATATCATTTGATTATTTTAACTAAAATCCAAATTAACTATGAAGGAGATTTTTAATATCATCAAAAATGCCATAATTAAACTGAAAGGAAAAACTGAAAGTTATAGATATATTAAAGTTCTCGGGAAACCACAAACTTAAATGAGCTGAATTACAAATGAAGAAGTAATTGACGTGGAAGCTGAAAAAAGAAAATATAAATGAAAATGAAAATAAAAAAGAAAATGAAAGAATAATAGATGATTTATCTTAGGAAATGAATGCTGTGGAAATTATTATTACAATGATTATAAAGTGCATGACACTCTGTCAAGAGTTTTGCAAAAAACCTTTATAAAATACTGTATCAACACATTAAGTTAACAGTGGATACAATAAGGGTTCTAAAAAGTAAAAGTGTTAAATAAACATTTAGTATTATCCTCAAAGAGAACTGCACCAACATTCAGTCAGGAAACAGTTAAAAATAGATTAAAATATGATGCTTATATATTACGAAATTCTAGACATTATACAAATTGGTTTTTTGGAAGCAATGGAATGAAGCTTCGTGTATTTTATTATGTATAATAAAGATTAATTTAAAATTTTTTGTATTTGTAAATAAATTCATCCATCAAACAGAAGACATTACCTTAAAATGTCATTTCTTCAAATATCTTTGTCAAATAATTTCATGACTATATATCTTCAGCTGTCTTACTTGTTAGTATCTGGATGACAGAAGAATAATTAAAGACACCCTTTCGATATTGGAATCTATAAGCTCAAAATCTACTCATAAATGTGTGCAGATTTTCAGAATTTGCTATAAATCCCTGTCTCATGAACTCTGTACCAAAAGATTGACCATAATACTCTCCTTGCTTTGACCTACACTTTTTACCTTATAAGAACAGAATGAGTTATAACGTTTCCTGTTTAAAAAAGGTCTTGACAAATGATAATTTTCTACAATATTTTCACTCATATTTTTCCATAGAATACCTATGTAAATATTTACATCTTTTTGTTGAAATTTTTTAATCTGTAAATCCCTGTCTAATGAACTCTCGTGTACCAAAAAGTTGACCATAACGCTCTCCTTGATTTGAACTACACTTTTTGCTTTATAGGGACAGAATGAGTTATAATGTTTCCTGTTTAAAAAAGGTCTTGACAAATAATAATTTTCTACAATAGTTTCACTCATATTCTTTTTCCATAGAATACCTATGTAAATATTTGCATCATTTTGTTTGGAATTTGTTTTAATCTGTAAATCCCTATCTAATGAACTCTCATGTGCCAAAAGGTTTACCCTAACGTTCACCTTGATTTGCACTACACTTTTTACTTTATAGGGACAGAATGAGTTATAATGTCTCCTGTTTAAAAGAGGTCTTGAAAAATGATAATTTCCTACAATAGTTTCACTGATATTTTTTCCATAGAATACCCATGTAAATATTTACATCATTTTGTTTGGAATTTGTTTTAATATGTAAATCCCTGTCTAATGAATTTTCGTGTACCAAAAAGTTGACCATAACTCTCTCCTTTGAACTACACTTTTTACTTTATATGGAAAAAATGAGTTATAATGTTTCCTGTTTAAAAGAGGTCTTAAACAATGACAATTTTCTTCAATAGTTTGGCTCATTTTTTTCATAGAATACCTATGTAAATATTTACATCATTTTCAACATTTCTTAAAATATTGTACAATTAATGTTATTTCACAGCAATTCTCTATGTTTTAAAAGTCTGACCTTAACAGTATCGTAACAAAAATTTTGTTATCCCATGAACATTAGTTTTAATAGATTGCTTATTTTTGGAAGTTTATTCAAAAATTTTAGAGAAATCTTTCTATCTTAAACGTTTTTATACGGATATTATTTACTAGATATAAGATTTATAATATCCTATAACAGCTGTTTAGGATCTAAGAGCTGTATATCCTATAACAGCATTCTATAACCTATCTCATTACAGCTGCTGAACAATTTTAATTTATTCATAAATCATAATTTCATATTTATTATTTACTGATATTAAATATGAAATTATTATTATTATTTGTTTATTATTTATTTATTATTTATTATAAAATTGGATTTTTATTTTCCTTAAAATTTAAAATAAATATTAAGGTCCGTACAGCATAGGTGTATGGTATCAAAACAATAAGCATATTAATTAATCACTCATGAAAGGGTGATAGCTTATTTAACTAAACCTATGTTTACAATAATATAATCAGTTTGTTCAGTTAAAAATTACCTACATTTTATATATTGTAATTATTATTTGCTAATATTTCTGTACAAAGAGATTATATGTATTTTATATAAAATTTAAAATATAAATTAATTGAGCGATGAAGTTGGTTTCTGGCATCCAAGTAATAATCGAATTAATCCAACATAAAATGCTGATAGCTTATTTGGCTAAGTCAATTTACATATTTCGAAAAGGTATTACAGCAAAATTAAAATTACATACTGTCCAGGTCTCTAAAAACTATAGTTTATCCAATAACAACTCATATGGCAGTCATAAGACGTAGATTTCAGTCTTAGCAGTACGAGATATTTTAGAAAAATAAAATTTTGAGGATATTGCAAACTTAAAGAAAAAAAATCTAAAATTCATTTGCTACAAATAAAGATATGTCTTGTACATAAATGAAAAAATAATCAATTTCATTTAATTCTCAAATACGTAAATATGATTATTCTTTGAAACTAAATACTTGAATAAAAAGTCTATCTAAATATTTCATCTATACTAATAATCTGTTATCTTTTTATAGTTTTCAGAAATAAAGTTTTGTTAAGCGAGTTTTTTAAAAAATAATTTATTTCTAAGGGATGTTAAAAATATTAAACCACTAACCATAATTTAAATTATATTTAGATTCATTTAAACACCTTGAAATTTCTTTAAAAAATGTCTTAGAAAATAGATTTGTTGTTTTGAACTGTAATGGTTTTGAACATATGTACTTCTGTATCAAGGTTTAAAAACGTCTGTAAGTTCTTCATTAAAAGTAAATGTCTTTTACGTGTTTTTAAAAGTGAACAGTTAACTTTTAAGTAATAGGATTTACCTATAAGAAATCCCTCAGTGATGCATAAATCCCGATGATAGGTTAGCTCTGGGACTTACTTTACGACATGTATATAACTGTGCATGCATCAAGAACAACCCTGCATCCATTCTTGAAGTGAATGAAAAAGTTTAACGTCAAGTATAAAAGCTAGTAGGAAGAAAAAAAGAAAGAGGGATAGAGTCGAGTCAAAGTGAGAGACAAATGAAATAAAAAAATGTAATTCGAATTTTAACACTGGAGCTCTTATTCTAGCTACTAATTAGTGTTAAAACATGACATAATACTATTACCCTAATTGCATTATAAAATATTTACCTCCCTTTTCTCTCAGTAATTCACACTGAAGAAGAAAAATGTTATAGTGAAATATAAACCTTCTCAAGCATGTGAACATCAAATTAGTTTCCTAATTTCAAATTAGAAAAAAATAAATAATTTTTCAGTTGTATTTTACCTTTTAAGTTACACATTTTATACATATAGGTATCATATGTGGTTTTAAACGTTATTTATTAACGACAATTGTTAGTAGCACAAGATTAAAATTTTATGTCTCATTTTTGTTTGTGTTTGATTTCTGTCTAATAATAATCTTATTTTAAATACTATTAAACTATATATAAATATTATATAAGTATAAATTTTATCATGTTAATGTACTGCCTATTTTGTTTAATTTTTATATTTTGTCTATTATGAAAATACTTTTATGTGAATTTTATGAGGTTCTATGATATATGATCTTATGATCATATATATCCGTATTATGGTCATATATATGGTCATAATATAGATAATAATGATGATATTATTAGATCTAATAATATGATCATATGATTTATATGATTTTGAAGTATATGCTGATACTACTTAATATATGCTACTTAATAAATACTAATAAATATTTTTTGAAGTCAATAATACCAGTTAATACTTAAAACAATTCTTCGAACATTCTAAAAAACTGTGTTTTATTGTTACAGAACATTGTTTCTTTAAACATATGTTTCAAACTGCATTTTTGGATATAATGACCAGATAAAAAATCTCTGAAACAGACTTATTATTTAACATTCATTGCAATAATTTAACTGAGTAATACTCTTCGGTAATTTTGAGTATTGAAATTTATTCTCATTTCAAAGCAAAATTTTCAAAAACTTAATTGTACCTGCTGTATCACATGCTAACATGAAAAGAATTTTTAAAATAATTATTTCATGAATATGAAAAATGAAATCTTACTACCTAAAAAATTTCAATTTTTTATAATTGCTTAGTCAGTAAATTAGAGTAGTTACTCTGATTCAAGGAAAATTAATTAAAAATATTATGAATTATTTTAGTCATTAATACATAAAGTACTTTATTAACCCCTTTCGGTATGATTTAATAATGAAAAACTGCGCATGAAATAACCATTTAATTTTTATTTAAAAAACTTGTTTCATTTACAATTCTTACATATTCTTAATTAAAATCCACTTTTTACATAGTGTTAAATAATATCAGAAGCAGTAAAATTAAGAAAATATCAAAGCAAAACATTAATAAGGTATACAGATAATAGTCTTCAAGCTAGTGGTACTTTTCAAAACAAAGTGCAAAGGAAACCTTAATTGTTTACACCGCCAAGTAGTCTCACTTTTAATTTGATTCTTGTAACACACACGGCATTTCTTAGTAGATTTTCTTTTATTCTGACTCATTAATTTGGCAATGACTTGTACCAAGAAATTCTAAGTAAACAATATGAAATAGTGACTTGTGATTTTCACAAGTGATAAAAGTGTTGCCAAATTCAGTACACTAGAAATTTTAAACTAAATTAATTATCATATTTAACAGTAACTTTAATCGCATGACGAGTGTAGCTCGTCATTGTGCGGTATGGAATGAAAACTAATGACGAGCTAGACTCGTCATTTTACCGGAAGGGGTTAAAGACTAATATATATGGTACAGAAGTTAATCAAAGAAGTTTTTATATAAATCGATTTGAAATGAGTAGTAATAAAATTACTTGAAAGACATGATTCTTCAAAGAAATTAAGGTTATTTTTGTCACATTTGTTAGCTATTAGAAAAAAACTGCACATACTCCCAAAAACCATTAAATGGTTTATATCGCTCAAGTTGGAAGCTACTATTAGTGAATATGTTTGTGTACTGTAGGTAACACTAAATCTCAAAAACATTAGAGAGGAAAAGAATTTACAGCATGCACTAAATATTAATTTTAGTTTAACAGAGCATTTTTTTACGTACTCAATAAACGTGCTAACCAAAGTATTCGCTCTTGCATTCTGCAAGAGATTAAAATCGCATTGATTGACAAATAGGACCTTAATTCTTCATTTTCAACAGTTAGTGTACAGCAATGTTTCCCAACCTCTTTTGGTCCATCATGCCCTTTTAAGACAAAAACTACTCACCACTAACCTCTTCAGAAAAAATACACTGATTTACGTCTTGACATCAGTCGATCAAGTAGTCCATAAATATTCAATTTTTACCATATTTGCCATTTTTGCCCATATTTGCCCGTATTTGCCATTTCCAAAAGTTGATTCGATAATGCTTATCTGTTGGGGAAGTATATTATATTATATATTAAAAAATAAATCTATGTTTTAAATTTTATGATTAGTTTAATCAAAAATTTAATTGATGTGTTCCTAAAAGTTTATTAAAAATGCATTTTTTTTTACTATTATTATTGAGAATGATAATTTTACTGTGGTGACAGACATTCTTCGATATTTTTGGGGCCACATATGGCATCAACAATTTTAAATTATTACTTTACATTATTAACAAAAGTATTTAGAATTATTTCTTGAAAAATGTGTATGACTATTTTTATTATTAATCAAACTTTTCAGAGTATTTTTGTGAGTATTACTCAGAAGCCACGATTAACTCTCAAATTTTCTTTAAAATGCTTTTAGTGAAAATGTTCACTTTAGATATCTTCAATGCCCGAAGTTGGGTAATAGCAATTTGAGAACTACTAGCACAACAATAGATTGATTATAATAGATTAGCGTAGATAACAAATAAGCATTAAGGGGTCATACGACTGTTAAACTGACAAAAAGTTGGGTTTTTCAGAAAAAAAATGTGTGAAAAGGAGTTTAGTTCTCAACATTTTAAAACAATCCAAAAAGTTCCTATGTTGAGAAGAGTTATGAATAAAAGCGTGTCATCTGTTTACTGTAAAAGAATTTAACTTACAAATCTTAAAAACAAAACCACAAAAACAAAAAACAAACACAAACACAAAAACAAAAACACAATTTTTCTCAAATTGTGTTTTTTCATGTAATACGCATGTTATCTCAAAAAGATTTTCATGAAATTTTTCAGGTTGTATACAATATAATTTTTCTCCGATTATACCTAAATTTTCTTGTATATTTCCGAAAATAAATTTGTTTGTTTGTTTTCAATGATACATTTTCATTTTTATAGACATAAATTAATTTTTTTTCAAATATATTTTAATATATATGTATCTTAAATACATAGAAATTTTTGTTCAAATTTATTTTAAGATATTGTAGTATGTTTTAAAACAATCAGTTTAGTTTGTCTTTAACTTAATTATATTTTTATTTATCATACCCGTTTGTCTTGATACCATTTTTGTCAACAAAAAAAGTCTCTTATTTAAAAATTTCTAACAAAAATATTTTTTATGTTTCAAAAATGAATGAGATATGTAAGTATAATAATTTGTTCTACGTATGTTAAAAAAATATATTTGTAAATTTGGTAGATTTAAACATATGAGAAGTCAAAAATGATAATTATATTACATCTTTTCAACTTTTAAGAGTCGTATGATTCCTTAATAATACTTAACTAATAGAGATCAAATTAATATCAACATGAGATAGGTTCGCAGTTCTTCCTTAGTGAGGGATATCTGGTACTATGTTAGCATGAAGGATAATTTTTGTAGCCTGTTTATTTGCTTCAATGTCGAATGATGGTCGAATGAGTGAGACACTGCTCTTCGGATTTTTTGGTTCGAATTTTACTGTTTGGTGTATTTGTAACCTTATAACATCAAATTTAATCAGTAGATACCAGTCTAATTGGTACTCGAGTAATAAAAAATAAACCGTAGTATTCCAAAGAAAAAAAAGAAAATCATTGTGCTGAATTCTGCATCACTTTGCATAAATACGAATGAATGGTACTCTACAAACCTAAATTGAATTTCACATCTCCAGTCTGAGTTATTGATTTATTTTTGTAAAATATCCCTGCTTCTTAGTTAGAGTAAAACATTGTAAACTAAACTATTTGTTAAAATTAAATAAGTCACTACCGGAAATGATATGACTGAGACAAAAGCTAAGAAGACCGAAAGAGCAAACAAACATGACATAAGAGGAAAGAAATATGATACGTTAGAAAACTAAGTTTTAGACAAATAAAAAGGATATTGAACAAAGGAAGGTTTTTCTAAAGGCCAAATGATGGGAGAATTAGAAAACGAGATTTGAAAACTCTAAAATGTATGTATAATAAATTCAGGCTTATTATGAAATTATTAGCTTCACTTCATCAGTCAAGCTTCTATCTCAAGTTACCCACGATACGCAGAAAAAAATTATAATCAAATTGAGGAATTTTTTATTCTTATTTATTTATTTTACTGTCTAAATTTTCACAGAAGATAGAGAATAAATAATAGAAACTAGTTATTGGAACAGCAATACAATTTAAATAATCATAATAGAAATTTAAAAATTAAAAATTCAAATTTAAAAAATAGTATTAGAATAAAATTTAATTAATCAATAAAAAAATAAAATAAAGCATTAAAAATGGAATAAAATTAAAAATATTAAGAATATTTTTTCATCCGAACAATTTTTCCTAGCAACTTAAACACCTACAAAAGCAAAGATATATAATTTATTCAAAAATGAACTGAAAACAAAAATGTTCAATAAGGAGAATATTAGAAATTCAATAGCTATAATCTAAGAAACTTAGCTTAAAATTTACTTAAATTACATGTAAAAGTTTTGAAACACTAAAATAGTTTAGAAATCTCAAAATTAAAAGACCAAAGAAAATTCTTGTGTATTCATTTAACAATTAATACATTTATTATATTTTACGACATAAATTCTTTGTACACTTATCAATCTAAATATTATATTCCTGTCTTGAGATTAAATATTTAATCAAGGAATTCACTTCAGAAATTCACCAGCCTACTTATGCTAAAATAAATAATTTAACAAACCATGAACAAAAAACAAAATTACTCAACATAAAGAAAATTAGAAATTTAACCTCTATAATCTAAGTTGACTTGATCTAACATTTATTTAAAATACATATGTAAATTTCAAAACACCAAAAAAGTTGCAAAATTTTACAAACTTAACGAACGCAAAAAAAAATCTTATTTATTCATTCAATAATTAACACATTCATTATTTTACGACATAATTTATTTTTACACTTAACAGTGAAAATATTGTACACCTGTCTTAAGATTAAATATAATCAAGGGATAATAAAATTTCTTGCTACAAACTTAAGGATTATTTAAATCCCCGCGAATTCTAAGAGAAATACTATAATAGAGCAAATTAATGCAATGTCACGTGCGGCTTAAATACCCTTCCCCTTCATTTCCATGTTTACGATAGGCAATAAACAACCAATAAGCTGCCCTTTCGTTTGAAATTAAAACCAGATTCGTCATAATTTGAGATGTGCACTGCTGTTTGAAATTGCCCTTACGACGTCACTTTTATTGTGAACGACAAACAAATGCTCAAAATGAAGAAAATTAGAAATTTAACAGCTGTAATCTAAGCAGACTTGACCTAACATTTATTATTAAAATACATGTAAAAGCTCTAAAATGTCAAAAACTTATGATGCTAACGAAAGTAAAAAAATTTTTGTGCATTCATACAAGAATTAATACATTATTTTTATTTTAGGACATAATTTCTTTTTACACCCATCACAAAAAATATTATATTATATATATATATATATATATATATATATATATATATATCAAGAAATTTAGCAGCTATAATCTAATGAGAAAAGAATATATCTAAATTCTGAATCCCCTAAAAAGATGAAAAAGTTTCTAAACTTCACCAAAGCAAGAAAATTCTGAATTAATCATTCAATTATTAATGCAGTCATCATATTTTAAGACTCAATTTCTTTTTATTCTTATCAGCCAAAATATTATATACCTGTCTAAATATAAAATTTAACCACGGGATAATAAAATTTCTTACTACAAACTTAAGGATTATTTAAATGTCCCCAAATAGTAAGATAAATACTTTAATAAACTGTAAACAATATATAAATGTTTAACATGAAGAAAAATAGAATTTTAACAACTATAATCTAAACAAAATTGACCTAACATTTATTATTAAAATACGTATAAAAGCTTCGAAACGTCAAATTCTTATGATGCTAACGAAAGTAAAGAAAAATCTTGTGTATTCATACAATAATTAATATATTCTTTATATTTTACGACATAATTTCATTTTACACTTAACAGTGAAAATATCAAGAACATGCCTTAAGATTAAACTTAATCAAGGAATAACAAAATGTCTTACAACAAACATAAGGATCATTTAAATGTCCACAAATGCTAAGAAAAATACTATAATAAAATGTGAAAGATAATCAAATGCTCAACGTGAAGAAAATTAGAAATTTAACAGCC
Organism: Pardosa pseudoannulata; assembly: GCA_032207245.1. Taxonomy (NCBI): domain Eukaryota; kingdom Metazoa; phylum Arthropoda; class Arachnida; order Araneae; family Lycosidae; genus Pardosa; species Pardosa pseudoannulata. The sequence goes on from CM063506.1 coordinate 40,132,877, forward strand.
ACAATTAAAGAAACTTAATCCAACATTTATTATTAAAATACATATAAAAGTTTCAAAACGGTTAAATCTTATTCTAACAAAAGTAAAGAAAAATATTGTGTATTCATACAAGAATTAATACATTATTTATATTTTACAATATAATTTCTTTTTACACCCATCACTAAAAATATATATATCGCTCACGAAATTTAACACTTAGAATCTAAAGAGAAAAGAACATATCTAAATTCTGAAGCACCGAAAAAGATGCAAAAGTTTCTAAACTTAAACAAAGTAAAGAAAGTTCTGAATTAATCATTCAATAATTAATGCATTCATCATATTGAACGACACAATTTCTTTTTATGCTTATCAGTCAAAATATTAAATACTTGTATTAAGATTAAATTTAATCAAGGTATAATAAAATTTCTTATTACAAATTTAGGGGTTATTTAAATGTCCCAAATGCTAAGATAAATAGTTTAATAAATTGTAAACGATAAATAAATTCTCAACATGAAGAAAAATAGAAATTTAACAGCTATAATCTAAACAAAATTGACCTAACATTTATTATTAAAATACATATAACAGTTTTGAAACGGCAAAATCTTATTATTCTAACGAAAGTAAAGAAAAATGTTGTGTATTCATACAATAATTAATACATTATTTATATTTTACAACATAATTTCTTTTTACACTCATCACTCAAAATATTATATATCACTCTCAAATTTAACAGCTATAATCTAATGAGAAAAGAAAATATCTAAATTCTGGAGCACCGAAAAAAGATGCAAAAGTTTATAAACTTAACCAAAGCAAGAAAATGCTGAATTAATCATTCAATAAGTAATGCATTCATTATATTTTATAACACAATTTCTTTTTATGCTTATCAGTCGAAATATTATATACCTGTCTAAAGATTACATTTAATCAAGTGATAATAAAATTTCTTATTACAAACCTAAGGATTATTTAAATGCCCAAAAATTCTAAGATAAATAATTTAATAGACTGTGAATGATAAACAAATTCTCAACATGAAGAACATTAGAAATTTAACAGCTATAACTAAGCAAACTTGACCTAACATTTATTATTAAAATACATATAAAAGCTTCGAAGCGTCAAAATCTTATGATTTTAACGAAAGTAAAGAAAAATGTTGTGTGTTCATACAAGAATTAATACATTATTTATATTTTACAACATAATTTCTTTTTACACCCATCACTCAAAATATTATATATCACTCTCAAGAAATTTAACAGCTATAATCTAATGTGAAAAGAATATATCTATATTACGAAGCAACGAAAAGTTTATAAAGTTAACCAAAGCAAGAAAATTCTGAATTTATCATTCAATAATTAATGCATTAATCATATTTTACGACACAATTTCTTTTTATGCTGATCAGTCAAAATATTATATACCTGTCTAAAGATTAAATTTAATCAAGGAATAATGAAATTCCTTACTATTTAACTTAAGGAAGAGCATTTAAACGCCCACAAATTATAAGATAAATAATTTAATAAACCGTGAACGAAAAACAAAAATATTCAACACCGAGAACATCTGCTACTTTGTCCTTCACCACCTATAGGTGTTCGAATATGTATTAGCCTAATAACGGTCACACCCACATTTCTTTGGGTTTAACCATCTTATTGTGCGGTGATGAGTTCTTGAAATACCAGCTCATTTTTCAAGGATAGCATTGATTTACTGAGCTATATAAAGGCACCCAAAGCTTCGCGAGTCATGCTTTTAGGTGGAGGAGAGCTTTAAAAATTACTGAATATTTTTAAAATTATATTTTGATTGAGGAATTTAGTGTATATAAGAAAAAAAGCAATAATAATACTAACGTTCAGTTGTGTAGAACTAAATATGAAATTTGGTTTAAAATTTTTGTTGTTACTAATTATATTTTTTATAATGGGAAATCCTCCAGTTGCTAAGAATTTTTCATAGTCGTTCTTACAAATACGATATATTTGTTGTATTACGTATTGCGGTTGAAAGATACAAATTTATTGATTTATTCACATATTTTCGCAAAGTCTGTTTAACATCGTAACTCAAATGCATAATTTTTCCTTTTTGAGTCTGTGTATTTGGAATGTAAATTATTATTAAATAATTTAATAATGGAATTGTAAATGGAATTAAAAATTATAAATTAAATGTTATTGTAATTGTTTATTAAAATAATGTTAGACAAAATTTAGTTGTTTATTCCTGATAATAAATAGCATTACACTATGACTGAGACTAGGAAATAGTTCTATTACTACTTAGTAATTAATTCCTTTTAACTGAAACCTGCTACTGTATTACTCTTGTTCCTAAAGTACTTTGATGCATTCAGTCGCATTAAATTACTCTCTGTTTTATATTAGGATAATTCTGCCCTCCTAATTTTTAAATAATACGACAAAAGATTATGATGTGTACTAGTGTTTCAATTACGGAAAGTTTATGGAAAACTAAATATTTGTAATAAAAACTAATTTTCCTAAATTATTTAATAATAGCTTTATCAATATGTTTAACATTTAATAGACTGAATTATTTAATAACAATTTTATTAAAATATCTAATGATAGTTTTATTTATATATTTAATAATAATATTAATAAATTGCGTAATAATAATTTTATTTGAATATTTAATAATAATTTAAATAAAATTTTTAATTACAAGCTTAAGTAATTAATAATATTATTATTAAATTATTTGATAATAACATTCTTATCCAAGCAGACTAACTTATAATTAAGTTATGGAATAATTCTTGTTGTATAAATTTAAACTGTGATATCTTTATAACCTTAATGAAAATAATAATACTAAGTTATTTAAAAATATTTTTATTACATTGTTTGACAATAATTTTTATTTAAATATTTAATGATAATTTTATGAAATTACTTGATAACACTTTTATTTAAATATTTAATAATAATTTAGTTGAATTGTCTAATGATAGTTTAAGTAATTAATAAGCATTTTATTAAGTATTTTAATAATACTTTTATAAATATTTAATAATATTTTATTAACATGCTTAATAATAATTTTATTAAATTGTTTAGTAATGATTTTATTGACTTATATTAATATTCTTATATGAACTAATATACAATTAGGTTTTGTAATAACACTCATTGGGTAAATTCAAACAGTGATATCTTATTGCTATGATCTCATCGCGTAAATATCAGGTCTCAAAACATTTTTAGGCATTAAAAAGTGTTTTAAAAATAGACTTATAAGGGATCGAATGTTAGGAAAATTTAAGGTATTCGTTTCATTCTTGCAAACTAGTAAAGGTTTTTTTTTTATAAATTTGTACACACACACTCACATATTTACATATATATATATATATATATATATATATATATATATATTATATAATATATATATATATATATATATATATATATATATATACATACATATATACATACATATATACATATATATACATATATACATATATATATAATGTATATATATATACATATATATATAATATATATATATATATATATATATATATATATATATATATATATATATATATATATATATATATATATATATATATATATATACAATAGACGTCTTTATGAAAGGTGTCGACACAATTAATCTACCTTTATATATATTTATCAACAGTGGCATATACAAGGGAAGAATGTTCACCCCACGTCCTACCCTGAACTGTGATATTTAAAACATTTTTTTATTTTGAGGATATTTCCTTTACGAACGCTTTTTTTACTATTATTTTAACAAGTCAGTAATTTATAAGTTTTAATAAGTTGCTACAAAGTTTTCGAAGTATGTCAGAATAATATTCCTTAACAAACATTTTCAAAACTTTTTTCAATATATTGAAATGTTTTCTAATTAAAGAGATAGTTATAACAATTTTATTTATAATGCAATACAAGGTCGATAATCTTAATTTACTCAAAGACCATAGAAGACCACAACGAACCGAATTCAGTGTTCTTACATAAAGTTCTTAGGGAGTTTACCATTTCTAAATTCAACTACATTTGGTAGAAAATGACAATTATATAACTCAAGCAAATTAATATTTATTTATTTGCTATACATTTATATTGCATCAATGTTAATACACTGATATAATCAGTTACGCAGTAAAATTGGAAAAGTAGCCAAATGGGTAAATATAGATGGTAGCACTTTCGTGAACAACTAGACTCTTACTATGCTGCTAGGATCTTTCTAATCTACACACACACACACACACACACACACACACACACATATATATATATATATATATATATATATATATATATATATATATATATATATATATATATATATATATATATATATATATATATATATATATATATATATATATATATATATATTTAACCAATGCTACGAGGCAGGCTCTGGACTGGTTGTGCTTCTTGGACTAAGGGTTAGAGTTTACTTAGTTTGAGGTGTGTGCAGATAAGGGCCAAGTTTTACGGTGTGAATAACGGTGTGTCTTTTTAACATCTAATTTGACTACTGTTGCAATTAAATCTAAATTATATGACTCCTATAGGGTTACTAAGTCTATCGGAGGCTACGTTTTTAGAAGCCTATCCCCACAAAGGATAAACACGAGTGACACATGTATAGAAAAGTTCCAAACTTTATGATTCCTGTAATGCTACAAAAGCGTTCAAGAACTACATTATGGGACTCCAAATCTATTAGTCCAAAGCATCATGGCAGAATTCCTCACCAGTATAAGGCAAATCCATTTTATTTCTCACATTCAATCATACGTACTGAGAACTTCTTTCTTTTAAAATGATTTAGATATATCGTGCATTACGCTTAATTTTATACATAGGGATGAAAAGTGCAATAAATGTTATTGTTTTAAAATTTTTAAAAAATGCACTTTTTTAACATTTATATTAATAAAATTTTGCAATTGTCCTGCAGAATTGTACACCATCAGGCTCTATATACCATATTTTAAAAATAAATCAAAGCTGTTTCTCAAAGAAACTTCTTCATTGTTGCTATTATAAACAAGTTAAACAGTGTGAAATTTAAAGTCAGAAGAAAGAAATTTCGCAATACTGTATTTCAGCAGTTTTGGAGAAAGCCAATCTCTTTTCGCTGCAAGCTGGGTGTGGAGACCAAGATCTACACCATAAAGTGATTCTTAATAGATAGTACCAGCCAAGTTAAAGCGGACACAGCGGTTCTGAGAGTCAACATTCTAGCATTCGGGCTATCGTCCGTCCGTCCGTTCGTACATTCATTCCAGTTCAACAGCTGTACTATAAACTTTAAGAGAAAGTATTATACTTAATAAATTGTGAAGTTAATTTTTTTTTCAAAAATGTCTCAAACTTGGCATCGAATGGAAAGTAAATGAACTCCTGGTATGTCAGTAGACGACTACGAATTATTAAATCACTTGTTATTAATATAGATTGTACGAAAATATGATTCTTTTTACTCAAACTCAAATAATATTAACTTTAACTCAAATAATATTAATAGAGATGAAAAGGATAATTTAATGCATGAATTTTGTTTGTAGAATCCCTAAAAAGTTTTATTTAACAATTCACATACATAATGACAGGACTAACATAAAATACTAAAATACTTGAAAAGGAAACACTATAATAATATACTATAAAGACTATGTTAAAAAGACTTAACAGAAAATACTTCTCTTAAATACTTGTGACGTTTACATTTTTTAATAACTTAGCTTCATACTGGATAATAAATTAATTCGAGGGATGATGACAGATGACTTCCGTTGATAAATTCACTTATTGATATAAATTTTACGGAAATATCATCTTAAAGAGGGTAATTTTAACGAAATTTATGTTAGTAAAGAATATAAAGAATATTTAATATATAAATATTGTTTGTAAAATCCCTAACAATTTTTATATAACAACCCGCAAACATCATGAGAAGAAAATACTAAAAAGAAAATACTACTCCAAATATACTAAAAAGACTATGTTTGAAAGATTGCAATATACTTAAATAGTTTTGGAGTTTACATTTTTGGAAATAAAAGTCAGACTTGGCTTTGTGTTGAATGGTAAACCAACTTGAGGGATGACGAAGACTGCTGTTGATTAATTCAGTTATTGATATAAATTTTACGAAAATACGAGAGTAAAAAGTGTAATTTTAAGGCAATTCAAGTTAATAGAGATTATAAAGAATATTTAATACATAAATTTTGTTTATAAAATCCCAAACAATTTTTATATAACAACCGCACACATCATGAGTTGAAAAAACTAAAAAAAGAATACTACACCAAATATACTAAAAAGACTGTCATTGAAAGATTGCACTATACTTAAACAGTTGTGGAATTGACAGTTTTTTAAATAAAAGTCAGACTTCGCTTCGTATTGGAGAGTAAATCAACTCGAAGGATGACACCAGATGGCTGCCGTTGATTAATTCAGTTATTGATATAAATTTTACGAGTATACCATCTTAAACAGAGTAATTTTAAGGTAATTTATGTTAATAAAATTATAAAGAATATTTAATATATAAATTTTGTTTATAAAATCCCTAACAATTTTTATATAACAACCCTCACACATTATGACAAGAAAATGCTAAAAAGAAAATACTATACCGAATATAATAAAAACACTATGTTTCAAAGATTGCAATATACTTTAACAGTTATAAAGTTTACATTTTTTTAAATAAAAGTAAGATTTGGCTTTTTATTGGAGAGTCAATCAACTCAAGGAATGACGCCAGATGATTGTCCTTGATTAATTCAGTTATTGATATAAATTATACGAAAATACGATCTTAAAGAGGGTAATTTTAACTCAACTTATGTTAGTAAATATTAAAAAGAATATTTAATACATAAACTTTGATTTTAAAATCCCAAACAATTTTTTATATAACAACCCGCACATATTATGACAAGAAAATACTATACAAATATACTAAAAGAACTATTTTTGAAATTTTGCACTATACTTAAATAGATATGGAGTTTACATTCTTTTCAAATAAAAGTTAGACTTGGCTTTGTGTTGGAGGGTAAATCAACTTGAGGGATGACGCCAGATGACTGCCGTTGATTAATTCAGTTATTGATAAATTTTACGAAAATACGATATTAAAGAGGGTAATTTTAACGCAATTTATGATAATAGAGAATATTAAGAATATTTAATATATAAATTTTGTTTATGAAATCCGAAACAATTTTTATCTAACAACCCGCACACATCATGAGAAGAAAATACTAATAAGAAAATACTATACCAAATATACTATAAAGACCGTTAATTAATTGACTTATTAATATAGATTTTATGAAACTACGATATAAAGGAGGGGGGATAGTAATGTAAATCAAGTTAATAGAAACTTAAAAGAATAATTAATGCACAGATTTTATTTAAAGAAACCCTAAAAAATTATATAGCAATCCGTACACATCATCGGATAAAAATTCTTTACATACACATAACCTCGACATTTATTCAACCCAAACAAACACTCTATTAAGACACTGCTCTAACAGCATCAAGTTATTTTAATTTTAACTCTCATAAGAAAACAAATCTATTTAGCCTTGATTGTTGCATTCAGCCGGGTGGAGTTGTATCATTTTAATCACAGTGTGTTATCAAATGAACAACCTAAGTTCATGGCCTATTTTGTTTTCCTGACTGCTGACACTCAAAATGCTTAGATTCTCATTAATGTATGCACCGCCATAAACCCGGATCCAAAATGTTAAAAAAGATGTTTAGCTGGGTGTAATGCCATTTCTACGTATCCCTTAAAAGAAAAGCTCATATTTTTTTTCCGGAAATCGTGAAAGGTAACGGCGTGAGGTTTATGAATTTTGAAGATTTCTTTCTAATATCCTCATAGCTAATGACAATTTTCTTTTCAAAAGAAAGAGTAACAACTTTCTCTTAGGCTTCGATAATAATTGTGAGGGTTGCAACAAAATTTGTTTGCAGGGTTTTGTGTTGTAAATGATTATTGTTCTCCTATGCACGTGTTCTTTTTACTAATAATTTTGTTAAAGACGACTTGGAAGTTTTTTACTGCATATTTGATTTAAAGAATCGTTAAGAAACCTGTATGCAAGAAAACTATTTTTCCGATATAATAAATTATAAACCAATAGATCACTGAAACATTATTTATAATCTGTCTAAAATGGATAAAATATATTCATCTCGAGAAATAAATAAATAAATGCAATTTATATGTATGTATGTACGTGTCTTTACATAAAGCACTTTTGCAGAATCGATTCAATTCATAATCTGCCTAAAATGGATAAAGGATATTCATCGCGAGAAATAAATAACTAAGGCAAAATAAGCATTTAGGTGTATGTATATACGTGTCCTTTGATAAAGTACTTTTGCAGAATCAATTCGATTTATAATCTGCCTAAAACTAGATAAAGGATATTCATCGCGATAAATAAATAACTAAAGAAAAATAAGCCTTATACGTATGTATATACGTGTCCTTTCATAAAACACTTTTGCAGAATCTATTCCATTTATAATCTGTCTAAAATGGATAAAGGATATTCATCGCCAAAAATAAATAACTAAGGCAAAATAAGCATTTATATGTATGTATATACGTGTCCTTTCATAAAACACTTTTGCAGAATATATATATATATATATATATATATATATATATATATATATATATATATATATATATATATATATATATATATATATATATATATATATATATGTATATATATATATATATATATATATATATATATATATATATATATATATATATATATATATATATATATATATGTATGTAATATCGAGTGTTAAGGCGAATGGAAAACTGTCTCTCTTGAAAATAATAAGTTTATTAAATAATCGTTTCATTTAAGCGAAACTTGCGCCATTTTAATTTATTCGTCGAAGACACAGAGTAGAGTGTTGTTAACAGCTCCATGTCCATGCGCTAACTGACTCATATTGGTTCGCTTAATCATCAAATATTTCAAAAATCTTTCCGCTTGACCGGATGATTCCAAAAGCTTACGCGAGCGTGGGTCTTTTTCATTTATTTTATTATTATAAATGAATTCCCTTTTTAAAATCGTTTATGCTCACGTAATTTCCAAATACCCCTTTTTTAGACCTGATATATATATGTGTGTGTGAAAGAGAGAGAGAGGTTTAAAAATGGTTGTTAAGAATTAAGCGAGTTACACTTAAAAATAGTTAGAACGCATTAACGATAACGTAATAGGAGAAAGACAGACCGTCTAGCGGAACTATACAGAATAAAGAAGCTGAAGCGAGAGTAGACATAGAAATTTTGCTTAGGTAGCACCGCCAAAAAAGACAGTTCTGAGTGGGAACTCGGGCTAATAATATCCCCCCTCGCTTGTCGTGGCAAGAGAAAAGAACAAAGGAAATCTAAATGGCATAGCCATGGGCAGAAAGATTACAATAAAGAAGTTTTTATACAGGAAATCAAATGTGTTCAAATATGTTTTTCATGCCTTAACCACTCGTGTCATATATATATCACACACACACACACACACACACATATATATATATATATATAATATATATATATATATATATATATATATATATATATATATATATATATATATATATATATATATATATATATATATATATATATATATATATATATAATATATATATATACATATATATATATATAATATATATATATATATATATATATATATATATATATATACATATATATATATATATACATATATATATATATATATATATATATATATATATATACATATATATATACATATATATATACATATATATATATATATATATATATAATACATATATATATATATATATATACATATATATATATATATATATATATATATATATATATATATATATTTATATATATATATATATATATATATTTTTATATATATATATATATATATATATATATATAAGTAAAATGAAATCTGTTTGATATTTTAATAATGAATTGAAGGTTTTAACCACTCTACTGTAAAAAAAGGTTTTCATAAAAAGGTAATTAGATGTTTAATTTATTTTCTTTACTGAAAAAACAGTCATGCTAATTCTTCATTGTAAATCAAGATACTAAAAATGTTAATAGAATACAACAACGTATAATTCTCAACGTATAATTCTCAATTAACTAGAAACTCTCTTTTAATTTTAATATAGAAGCTTATTTCAATTTTATTTTTCATAAGTTCAGTCATAATTGTAAACACTGATTTGCTTTATAAAACTAAGGGTAAATATATCCTATTATCTGCTTTCTTTCAGTAATATATAATTGATAAGAATTGCTGAGAACGACATTCTTAATGTCAATTGAAAATTTAATCTTTGAATTGATATCCCTAAGGTAATTTTTACTTAACATACATTATCTTGACAGCGTGCTTACATCTGAATGCCAATGATGTTTATCGCAAGTCTTGGTGATTTGGATTCCATACAAAGAGTGACTTAATGAATATTAAAGTGTGTACGAATATGAAAACAGTTTAGTTTGGCTGTCACCGAGAAAAGTTCCTTCCTATTTTTTTTATAAATCTCTCCTGAACTACTTTTTGACATAGTATTTAAATATGTTTCTTTACTCAGAAACTGGACGAATTCCTGTAATACATAAAAGTCTTTTACTCTGTTGTACAAAGTAATAAAAGAATATCGTAACTGAAAAAAATTGTTAAATTCCAACGGTAATACCCATTTTGACCCTGTTTGGATTAGTATTGGACAAGTTTCAGTGCTAAATCTGTTCGCTCAAGGGAACTTTAACTTTGAAACTTTGAAATATCCGTTTTTACTAGATTGGCCGTGACGTCTGTATGTACATATACATACGTATCTAACATAACAGAAAAAGCAAATTAAAGCAGAATATTAAAATTTAGTATTTCGGATTGTTGTAACTTGTAGTTGTGCGATTCTATTTTTTATTTCAATCTCATCTCTACATATTTTTTAAATAGAAAGAATATCGATACTTACAGTAGATAAGGTCAGTACTCTACAAAAATACGACAAAAAAAATAGATGCATTCATTTATAATTGTAACAATGCTTTGTAAGCAGTTAAAAAAATTGCTATTAAAGTCTATTTAAAAAAAATTCTCATTTAAAATAGAAATTTTTTTAATTTTTGCTGTTTATTAGTTCTTGTTACCGAGTACAGAGAGTATTGTAATAGCAAAAAAATTAATTGTGTTACAAAATATCTTTATAATTAAATAATGGATATTTACGCTGCTATTTGAGTCCAGTGTAAAGTCACAGCTCTAAAATAGGTAATTTTGGTAGCGTTATGGTCGAGCAAGGTTCTTCAAAAGGCCTCATGACGATGACATATCGAACACAAGTGAGATGGAGAAGAAAGAAGGATTTATTCTGATATATACAAATATTTACATCATTTACACTATCGGCAAAGCTCATTCATCCTCGCCCGCCGGACAACAACTCTCAGCGTTCTCTCCCACACCCCTCTCTGTCTTTTCTCGAGAAGAAGTTAGGGAGGAGAGAAAGGAAGTATAGGGGCCCCCAGATAGCAAAGAATACGTTCGACTAACGTCAGAGCGAGCCGTAATACACAAACAAATACAAATAAAAATAGTTTTCCAGTAGCGTGATGCTACACCAGCAATTGAGCTCTACACAGATAACACCATTTGTCGAAAACGAAACTAGCATTGAACTTTGAATAGACTAAAAAACGATAGTTCTAATGGCTCATTATACAATTAAATAAAAAATTGTGTATAATTTAATTAGTAGTACAAACAAATCCTGTTGTTTTTCTCACTCCTTTTCTCAAGCTTTTTTTTCTGATTTCCGTCAAAATAGAGAGGATGGGTTTCAAATTTTGTTTCTCGTGTTCAGAATATTTCCTGGCTAGAGTGATCGAAAGTTAATATTTCAACACTCAGATTAAAAGATTAATAAACAATCCACTTCTTACACCCGTCAAATATTTTTTTTTACATATCACACGACAGCACGAGACAATTTATAATGGAAATGGTTTATTTTAAAGTATATCACATATTTTATATAATTTTCTTAAATAAAAAATAGGCCTTTTTTCTATCTTCTCGAAAATTATGGTGTGGTCAAGGGGTCAAATACCTTTCAGTGGCACAACTTCTTTAGATGTGTCCGGTTTTCATACATCCTAAGTACCCGAAGGATCTTGTTTATGTTTTACGTTGTAGGAACCAGCTTACATCTGTATAATTTGCTCTTTCTTTTCAACTATATTAATTTTTGAAGCTATGATGGGCCTATATTAAATCAAAAGTGGCTAGGTAGATGTTTCGGAATGATGTTGTGATTGTCTGATATATGAAACACTAAAGTCTACTAGTCTATATTACGCGAAAGCTAACAGTTCCTGGATATACTGGTTAAAGCTAATTCGAAACATTTGCGAAAATCTACGCCAGCATGAGGATTCGAACCTAGGAGTTCCGGAATTGGATATCAGAGTCCTAACCAATAGGACTCTGCTCAGCGAAACAGTTAAAGGAAATATGATCAGTAGAAAAAGGGATAATACACATGTATTTCCGTCGATACTGAATAGAAAATATGTTTTTCTTCAAAAAAGAATATTGTAAACTGAAACGTCATTTTAAAAAAAGATAATTTTGTTAAAATTTATTTTTAAAACTTTTATCGGAACTTACCATTTTAAAACTGTATAAATATTTACATTCAAATATTAGACGAAAATTTTATTGCAAGCAATTTGGAAATTTGTAATATTTCTGTTACACCCTAGTTCAAAACTTACCCTCGTATCCTTTGCTATGCGTTAGAATTCTTTAAAAAATTGAGCCTATATTAAATCTAAAGTGGCTAAATAGATGTTTCGGAATGATGTTATGATTGTCTGATATTTGAAACACTAAAGTCTACTATTCTATGTTACGCAAAAGCTAACGGTACCGGGATATACTGGTTAAAGCTAATTCGAAACAGTTGCGAAAATCTACGCCAGTATGAGGATTCGAACCTGTGATTTCAGGATCCGAAGATCAGCAGCCTAACCAATAAGACACTTCTTGGCGAAACAGTTAAGAAAAATATGATCAGTGAAAAAAAAGTGATAATTGATATGTATTACCGTCGATACTGAATAGAAAATAGGTTTTTCTTCAAAAAATAATATTGTAAACTTAAACGTCATTTAAAAAAAGGCAATTTTGTTATAATTTATGTTTTAAAATTTCATAGGGACTTACCATTTTAAAACTGACTAAATATTTACATTCAAATATTAAGTGAAAGTTTTATTGCTGGAAATTTGGAAATGTGTAACTTTTCTGTTACACCCTAGTTCAAAACTTACCCTCGTATCGTTTGCTATGCGTTAGAATTCTTTAAAATTTTGAGGTGATAAAATATGTAGAAATTTGATATTTCTAATATGCTCGAATTTTATGTTATGTATTCAAAGTATGATAACATAATTTTCGAACTTTAGTATTTAATTAGGAGATTTAAAACAAGTTAATGTGTAATATATCTTAAATTATAAATATAGTTCCATACCCCTAGATATTTAAATTTTAAAATAATATAGTCTGATAATAAGTAACACAGTTTGCGTAGTTTTTTGTTTAGGATGTAAAATAAGCTTTTGTTAAGGATTGTTTGCATCCAAAAATAAATGTTAAATTTTTGTTATAAATAAACAATACGATTCTAGAGTAAATTTCTATTTAATTAATCTTCTTTATTCTAATCTTGAAATTTAAACTCTTTAAATAGTTTGATTTATTTCTATAAAAAGTTCACATAATAACTTGTGTAGCATTTGTTAACATTTATTTGACCCCGTATTTTAGAATGTTGATATTTCTATTACATATATAAACTTCAAATTGTGTACAAGATCTAATAATTCTTCCCTCCAATTTTTAACGGCTGCCTACTTTCAAGGCTCTACAAATATACTAAATAACTCGCTTTTAACTTGCTCTTCACAGTAGTATTATCTTTAGAAGAAATATTGTTTCCTTAATGCCTAAATAAATTCAGTTTACATTTCCCTTATTTTTCATCACCGTGTTTACAAAAGAACCCCAGTGTGACAAATTTCACAAATCAGCAACGTTGCGAAAACTAAAAGCAGCATCTCGAGATTTCGGACACACCTCCAGAGTTGCTACATCCCTTGATCTACATTCGGAGAATGCTTCCCATTTCGACTACTACCAACTCACACTTTCGCTTCAACTTTCCCCGCAGAGCAAACACACCTCCGGATTTTGGTGCTTTTCTGCGAAATCCTGTCCTGAATGGTTTTCCGATTCGCAAGAACTTTTCGGACTCACCCTCGCTCGGGGGCTAATCGTAAAAAAATTGACAGTAGTATTTATCTTTCTTTGGATGGCAGCAACGTCTGTTACCGGATGGCACCAATGCTGTAATGAGGCCGCGTTTTGGGGAGATTTAGTGGTCGCAGCCTTCAGAGATCCGATACGTGCGTGGATTACAAACGAAAAGGTAGCAAGAAAAAATCACCATTGTGTGGGGATTCTTTGTGGGAAGTCTTTTGTTTTTAAAGGACGTTTGGAAATTACATTATTTTTTTTTCTTGACTCTCGTGCAGTAGTGATTAGAAGGATTCCTTTCGATTAATTTACCTTTCTTTGGTATTTTATTTAAGAAGGTGATCATCCTCTCGGGTTTCGAATAACTTCGCTCTGTATTTTCTGGATGAAATAGAAAATTACGCCTTTCGTGTTATCAGTGATCTGAAATTGAAAATCATCTGATGCACGCAAACTGAGACAAAATAATAAGAAATAAGACAGGTTTGATGCTGACCTTCTAAACTTTCTTATTACATTTTGTCATAAAGAAGTCACATTCTCAAGGGCTACGGTCAAGGAACCGCCAAAGATAATTTACACAAACACATATTTTTATAGCTTACAAAGTGTCCAAATGGATAGCCATGCCAGTCTGATTAGGCATTTCAGAGCCGGATTCCAATATTCCCTAGTTATCCAGACGAAAACTTGTAATATAATTTTATCTAAGGTACAACAACTCGTTTTGTACTACTCATTGTGTGTCCTATCTTTTTATTACTGTTCTTTGTAATTTCTGGACACACTGTATCGGCACGTAAACGAATTACACCCTTTTGGTTGGGCACTGCTCTTACTAGTTCTTACAGCTCACATTCATTAATTCTATTTCTTACAGCTCACAAAATGTCCAAATGGATAGCCATGCCAGTCTGATTTGGCACTTCAGAGCCGGGTTCCAATACGCCTTAGCTATCCAGAAGAAAACCTGTAATATAATTTTATCTAAGGTACTACAACTCGTTTTGTACTACTCATTGTGTGTCCTATCTTTTTATTACTATTCTTTGTAATTTCTGGACACACTGTATCGCCTTACACCACTTTGGGTAAGCAATGCCCGATCCAAGAATCCAAAGGTACTAAAACTTACACAATACGCGTGTGTGTGTGTGTATCTAGCATGTAAAAAGGTCATAAAACCCCATTCTAAAACAGCATATATTTCCTTTGCCATGGGTATAATTGTAATAGTTTACACTTTAGAAACTCAAAAATTAATATCATTATTAAAGAAGATGCTGGGAAAGACCGGAGGTCCTTAAAAAATCAGATGAACGTTTGTCTAATAGGTAAGGTGCTGCTGTTAGGTAACCTATTTCTTAAGTTTTAATCCTACTGCTGTGATAGATATTCGTATCCGTTCGCAATTGGCTTTAAGCAGTATATCCCAGTCTCATTAGTCCTTTTGTAGAAAAACAGTACACCATAGCTCTCCAAACTAAATCAAATCAACCAACCAACCAACTTTAAACGATTCATTCATCGGAAAGAATACAGAACGTAAATGCATGCTTCTCCAACTTAATCATACAATCAAGTTGGAAAAATCGAAATTAATCCAATGTCGTACATAGTAATGTTCAAAATAAGCTCCATTTTTTGCAGAGTAAGAACCAGTTGGTGGCTGATGCTGTAGATATTATCTACGCATATATTGATTCTGGGAAATCCATGAGAAATTTAAAACTGTACATTTTAAAAATTCAAATCACTAGTTTTATTTCTATGGAAACGTTGGATTACTGTTACTTTGGGAAACAAACCCTTCTATACATTACGAGAAACAAATAAAAATCGGGGATTAATATATTCGGAGATAATTCAGATATTATTCAGATAATCAGATCATACATATATATGTCATGAACGAGTGGTTAAAGCATGGAAGACACATTTGATTTCATATATAAAAACTTCTTTATGGTAAACCTTCTGTCCATGGTTAAAACATTTAGATATCCTTTCTTCACATTTTGCGACGACAAAGGTGGAGTATGTTACTAGCCCTATTTTCCGCCTAGTTGTGAGCTTTTGGTGTGGCTACCTAAGCAAATTCCTATTGCTTACTTCCACGTCAGCTTCTTTACTCTTTAGAGTTCGGCTCGAGTGTGTGTCTTTCTCCTATTACATTATCGTTAATGAGTTCTAACTATTTTTAATTATAACTCGTTTAATTCCTATTTTTAAACTTGACTTTTATATGTGGTTGTGTGTATACAAACATGCATGTGTATAATATATATTACATATACTAGACGACCCGACAGACGTTGTCCTGTTTTAATGCTGTAAATCAAAAAATTGTAAAATGTTTTTAAATAAATTATAAATTGGACCGTTTTGATGGAAAAGTAATGAAAAAATTATTTTAAAAATACTTGATGCCACCAAGCGTACAGTCATCACAAACGTAATTAGATTAAATTAAAATTTCCACATCGCCTGTACGGGGATTCGATCCTGGGACTTCTCGTACTGAAGCCCGTTGCGCTGATCACTGCGCCACAGATACGTTGGCAAAGAAGGTTTCAATTCTAGATTTTTAATAAACATTTTTAAAAATTGATCTATATATTAATTACATGCACAAAATTTCATCAAAAATTATTGAATCTAAAACACATATATATATATATATATTATTTTATATGATATAAAAAAATATAAAATATTATATATTTTAGATTCATATAAAGAAAATATATAAAAAATATGTATGTATATATATAAAGATATCATATATATATATATATATATATATATATATATATATATATATATAATATATATATATATATATATATATATATATATATATATATATATATATATATATATATATATATATATATATATATATATACATATATATATATATGTGTGTGTGTGTGTGTGTGTGTATAGGTAAATGATTCCGTTTTGTATGCTCAAGCTAACAACGTAATATTTTTAACATCTTGAGTGAATAACATATTTTATTTTTAGTTGATCATAGCCAGAGAAAGGTTCTTCCTTAAAACTTGTAAACATAAAAAAATTTCTTAACTTCTAAGAACAATAAATAAAATATAAGGCAACAAATGTGAATTCCCGAAAATATCTATTTATGATCTGAAAATTTGCTAATATGTGTCATTGATTACCTCTGCCTGTTTAAGAACAAAAAAGTGTTCTGTATTAACTAAATATGAACAAAGAAAATTTTTATTAACTATAAAATGTTTAATAATTCGAATCAAATTTTAATAAATTCAAATGAAATGTTTAATAATGCAAATAAAATGTTTAATAATTCAAATAAAATATTTAATAATTCAAATAAAATGTTTAATAATTTAAATAAAATGTTTAATAATTCAAATAAAAAATGTTTAATAATTCAAATAAAATGTTTAATAATTCAAATAAAATGTTTAATAATTTGAATAAAATTTTAATAAATTCGTTTTTATGAAATGACATATTTTATTTTTTACAACTATCACATTTTTGTTGAAATTTATAGATACATTTTTTTGTGTGAAATCTATTGATTGCTATAGGATTTTTTCTTTAAGTATCAAATTTAACAAAACTAAGGATAGTTATAAATTTTGTATCCTTAAAATATTTTTGAAGTTTAAATAGCAATAATAACGCTTAATTTGATTTGGAGGTCTAACAACTTTTATCTACTTGGGTTTAATTAGACAAGGTCTTACTTCTTAAAGCCGATTCTGAGAAACTACTATATCCTTGTCAGCAGTGCTAATCGAACTCACGAACCATAGCAGTCTACGCAGCTTCATGTTTATGCTACATTCATAAGGTCAGGATAACTAATATAAATCATACCGTAATATATGTGATTTTTTTTTAATTTTATACTTTGCTTTTGCTGAAACTTACAGCCAGACAGATAGACTAGGCAACCAACAGATGATTCACTTAGTTTTCTTGGAATACATCCTAAATGTTTTCTTATGTCTAATGCCTCTTTGTAATTCGATGCAAAAGTAATTTTTGTTAAAATATATTATGTTACTATTGTAACGAATTCTCGTTACATTAAATTCCTGATACAGACTTAACTAAAACCGTAAGAAAAGACGGCATAACGTAGAAGAATGGCAACCGTGCCTTTTGTGAGCATTTGAACTGAGCTCTTCTTTACCTAGTGAAAGGACGTTGTTTCGCGTAGAATGAGATGCTGAATGGAGGATTGTTGACACCGAGGACCATCTCAATCATTCTGTCGGAGAAATTCATTAGGATGCTGGCGAAGTGTTCGCAGTGTTAGTTTCAATGGCATCCCGAAGAAAGAGTTTCACACGACAGCAATCCTCTACATTGTAAGGGAAGCAACAATACTTTCCTATCTTGTTCCCCAAGGGATTGTCCTGGGACATTGATAATGATCAGCGAGATTGCTCGCGATTACTGCAACTTCCCTGACACCTGCCAGAGAGTCTACGCGCTATCTCCACCACGTCATCAACCAACGGTCCGAACAGCTGAGATGGACATTCTTGAGGTCAGACGACTATGTAAGAAGAGCAGAGTTCGAGGCCCAGAGAGGATTTTTGACCAATCGAGTCTGCTGTGAACTCATAGGTCCAGAACTTCGAGGGAGCGACTGAGAGAGTCCTCCCCCCTTTTTTTTTCTCTTAGGAAGCTGATTCCTGCATCGATCATTTTTTTCATTGTAGATATTCATCGTTTCATCTGTATTTTATCATAACTTCAATATTGTGTTTCTAAATAAATATCATAGTCTGCCCGTAGGCCTCCGCTATCCTTTTTCGTGTTCACTTAGAGCCCCAGTACGCTACACTATATTTAACCCTCAACCATGCTCATACCATGTATATAACTTACACCCTCAACTGCTTATATGGTATAATTTGTAATTATGTTGGAAGTAATCTTTTTGCCTGAAAGTTGACTTCAGTGAAAACTGTAGACCTTATGGTTGCAATAACTTTGTACAGTTTTTGCTTCAGCTTTTCTTCACTTAATTGCAGTATCAGAAAGTTGTACTTCAAATTTAAAACGCAGAACTAAGAATCAAAAATTAGATGTAGACTGAACGGAAGTAATTTGTATAATCATCCTAAAAATAATAAGAAATATAAATTACTGTGAGAAAATAAAATATCCTTTATTGGTGATTTTGCAAATTAATGTATTACGCTCTATTTTTTAAGTTTCAGTTATATTAATCCAATAGTTCTTAGTGGTGTTTGACTAAGTTGTTTAACGGATTAAAACCCTGAGATGAAAACCACTATATTCATTATAATTTAAATGAAATTTTAATGAATAAATACTATTTTTAGAAATTCGACAGTAATTTGTCTTTTAAAATTTAAAAAAACTGAGTTGAAACAAATTGGTATAGTCTTTACAAAACGAACTTTACAACATCTAAACGAAATTTTAATGCATAAATATTGCTTCTTTTAATTTGATCATAATATGGCTTTTATAAGGTTAACACAGAATAGAAAATATGCTATAGTCTTTATAATCAAAACTAAATTTTAATTAATAAATACTACTTCTTGAAGTTAGGTCATAGTATGGCTTTTATACGGTTAAAACAGAGTAAAAAATGCTATAGTCTTTATCATCTAAACGAAATTTTAATGAATATATATTACTTCTTGTACTTAATAAGGCATTTTAATGGTTAAATGAAACATGAATATACTGAGTAAAACCTCATAGCTTGTTTCAGGCATGTAATAAAGGGAATACTGGTTTCTTTTGCATCAGCAATTTATCTTAAAAATTAATTTACATTTAATAAAGTTTAAAATGAAAATCTATATATTAAGTTCCGTTTTCAAAATTTTAAAATTATAATAGAATGGCTTCAATTAATTTGCACGTTGAAGAGTAGTTGCTTAATTCAATTACACCACATTTAGTACTGAACATTTCATTATTACTTACACTACACTACTGCTTTTTTCTTTGAATGTACTGTGACGCCTTCCATATTCTCAAATGAGAGGTAACGTGAAGAAAGGATCACAGTCAGATAAAATTGGAAATTTACATTTATTCTGGATTAAATGCGGCTATTTACAAAGGAATGTTAATTCCTAAATCATGTAGACTGCAAAGGACGGTTGCCGATAAAACTTCCTCACGACGACCACAGTCGAAAGAAAAACAAGAGATTTAATAATCTCTTACAAGTGGGGAGGCTTTTCAGGGTGCAATGAAACCCAATTTATCCCCCGTTCGGTATCCAAGACTCTGCCGCTCTCTATATGAGCGGACTTTACGAATCTGCCGAACTGCAAAACTATCTCCGGTAACAAACGCGAAAGCCTGCATGAGGTCAACACACCTACGTAAAAAATGACGAAAAGCCCTGAGTCGCAAAATTGTAGGCTTTTTATACCTGAGGGGTCAGTTACGGTCCCGCCACTTGTTTTTAGGGTCAGTTAAGATCCCAGTTACTGGAGAACTCCAGCTAAAGTTACAGTTATATTTTTAACTGAATTCTCATTCGCTGGCTGTCTCTTCACGGAATTTCCGAGCGTTCATTAACGAGATCCATCAGGGGCGTATTCGTCTATTCAGTCCGATTGTCAAGATCCCCGACTCTGCGACGCCACGCTATTGTCCAGGTAAGCAGGTGTACTACAGTCAGCTGGAGCGTGCTCGGACAAAGGGGAGTTTTCACAGTACTTTCATTTCAGTCTAAATATATTCAAACAACTAGGTTCTTTTTAATATGACTAGTACTTATTCAGATGAGATAATGGCATGCATCATTTTGGTGATTGAATAAAGGTAACTTGTTTTCAATAATTATTGTAACATGAAAAAACAATAAATAACGAAAAAGTATCTAGAAAAAGTAAAAAGAATAGGTTGATTATGTTAGTTAATTGAAATTCTGCACAGTAATTTTCAGTTTACTTTTAAGATTCCTGAAAGTATACCACTTTTACATTTTTTAAACTTTTAAATGTCGTATTGTGATCGAAGTTCAAGAAGTAATATTTAGTCATTAAAATTTCATTTAGATGAAATTGTAGACTATAGACAAAAAAATTTTCCAAATATTTTAGAATTTTTAGTATGCTTCGTAAACGTTGGCGTGTTTGGCTATATAGAAAAAAATTACATGTAATTCTTTACAGTAAAACTCAGCATGTTTTCTTTTTTGGATTATGTGTATTTGTTTCCTTAAAAAATTATTTTTCTCATTCCCATACCTATTTTTTAATAATTAAAGTGAATGTTTAGGATTTTACTACATGATTTTAAAATAAATCTGATTTGATTTTCTAAATTCTGAGTATTTTATAAGAAATGATAGTTGAAAAGTGATACAAGACTGTTTTCTGTAAATTTCCGTACACTGCAAAAATATATTTTGAAGAACCTAATTATTAAATATAATATTAAACATGTCTATGCTAGATTAAAAATAATACTTGGAATTATGTACGGTGAAACACGGCAATGTTCCCTTTAGGGAATATACGTATTTGCTTCCTTAAAAAATCTTTTTTTTTTCAATATTCCTATAGCTAATTTTTTTATCTTTAAAAGTTAATGTATATGATTTCAGTACATGATTTTTAAATAAATCTGATTTGATATTTTACATTTTGAGAATTTTATAAATAGTGATATTTTAAAATTACTGCAAAAGCCACTTTTTATAAATTTCTACACACTAAAAAATTTATTTCCGTGAATGATATAATTATATAAAATATTAAGCATGTGTTTGTAGTTAAAAATATTTCTGTTCAGTTTTTATGAAAAACTGTTTTATTAGATTATTTTTTTTTCCATTAAAATTGAAATCTATGAATTTTTTATTTTGATTTATATCAAACAGCAGTTGCACAGTAATTAAAAATTCTGCTAAGTTTTAGGGAAAAACTGTCTTAATTGATTTTTATAGAGTGTGTTTCCATGTGGTAAAATTGGCATGTAAATGTTCTAATGAATTTTCCATTTTTATTTATATCAAACAACAGTAATTAAAAATATTTCTGTTAAGTTTTAGTGAGAAATTGTTTTAATTGATGTTTATAGAGTGTGTTTCCATGTAAGAAAATTGGCATGGAAAAGGTCTAATGAATTTTTCATTTTGATTTATATCAAACAACAGTTGCAACAGTAATTAAAACTATTTATGCTAAGTTTTAGTGAAAAATTGTTTTAATTCATCTTTATAAAGTGTGTTTCCATGTGGGCAAATTGGCATGGAAAGAGTCTAATGAATTTTTCATTTTGATTTATATCAAACAACAGTTGCAACAGTAATTAAAAATATTTCTGCTAAGTTTTAGTGAAAAATTGTTTTAATTGATTTTTATAGAGTGTGTTTCCATGTGGGAAAATTGGCATGTAAAAGGTCTAATGAATTTTTCATTTTGATTTATATCAAACAACAGTTGCAACAGTAATTAAAAATATTTCTGCTAAGTTTTAGTGAAAAATTGTTTTAATTGATTTTTATAGAGTGTGTTTCCATGTGGGAAAATTGGCATGGAAAGAGTCTAATGAATTTTTCATTTTGATTTATATCAAACAACAGTTGCAACAGTAATTAAAAATATTTCTGCTAAGTTCTACTGAAAAATTGTTTTAATTGATTTTTATAGAGTGTGTTTCCATGTGGGAAAATTGGCAAGGAAAAGGTCTAATGAATTTTTCTTTTTGATTTAGATCAAACATATTGCTCTAACCTAATGCAACAACAAGTTTCGGTAGCACTCAAAACTTCTTGAGCACATATTTCAATAGTGCTCAAAACAAAGTGTTTTAGTAATTAAACCCTGTAAAGTCCTCGATTTTTTTTTCAAAATTAATGGTAACATTAAAAAAACCAATAGAGGGCGAAAGAAGCACTAAGTACCTGTTATAAACAAAGAAACTTACTCTAACGGAAAAAGTAAAGGGCATCAGCCCGAACAATGTACCCCAAGTCTCCGGTTGAGCAAGCACCCCCCATTTGTAGAAAGGATCAAGTCTCCCAGTAGGGTTCCAATATTGTAAACAAAAGACATAAAAGGTACGTTTTATTTCTTACAAGGACAAGTGACGAGAGAAAAAAAAAAACATTCTTTTTCACTTCTTCCGTACCCAACGCATTTTCTTGACCTCGTAAAATAGAATGAGGGGATTCATTCTTCCGACCTTCGAATCCGAACGGTATCAAGAGGCTACACCCGCCTGGGCATCTCCCATCGCGCGTGACGGTTCTAGCTTCCCTATTGACCACACCTGAGCAAGGCTGGACATAGAGTATATAAAAGAGGGCACATCTATGGTAGAGTTCATAAGCAGTTGAATCGAATCCAACAGCCACACATTCCACAATGAAGGTAAGATTTCATGTGTTTGTATGATTTTGCTTCCATCTTCTTGCCTTTTAGTTAGTTTCAATATAAATTTTTCTTTTTAGTAAAAATTAAATATCAAATTTCTAATATTTTTCAATTAAAATTATTATTAATTAATAACATTTTTTATTTCGTATTTGTAAATAGGACAAATAAATCAACGAAAATTTTTCTTTTTCTTACAGGTTTTCATCATTTTCGCTTTGGTCGCTGCATCCCAAGCAGCTGTCCTTCTCCACCACCCCGCTGTTCTTGATACTGGAGCCAGTACTCAGTTCAGAAGCCAAGATGTAAGTATTTTAGGCTTCATAGTATATCTTCTGATAATATATCTAAACATTACATTTTAAATATGATGGGAACCTTTTAATGCGGTTTTTCTCATGAGCACCACGGAGTATTTAACGCTCCAAAAAAGGTAAAACTTGCTTAAAATTAAAAATATTCTTATCACATATAGTTTAAAATTTAAAATCAAGAGCATTTATCTAAAAAAAGGGACATTTGAATGTAATAATGATGATGTGAAAATAGGAAAGTATAATTTTGTAACAAAAATAATACTATTTTAATAAAATAACAAAATGTGGATTTGTAATATTTGCCCTAAATATCTTTTGAGGTTTTTATATTTTTTTTTCTATGAGTGCGTTTTCTATATATGTCTGCAATGGGGAAACAGTGCAGGAACAAAATTAAACGGGGAAAAATAATGACCTGCTAGCTCCTATGACTAATCTATCCTATTCATTTCATACTAGTTTGTCATGTTTTCCTTTTAAATTCAGAATACAGCTGAGCGGTAAAATTTAGTTAGCGTAGAATATTCAATTTTAAAGCTTCTCTGTGATTGAAAAAGTTTGAAAACTTTTGCTTCATTTCAGTATTGTCAAAACACAATTAGTAATATATGTTAGAATAATGTTCTAGAAACTTTTATTATGCTTAAAGTAATTTCTAAAAAAATATTTATTAGTTGTAAATATACTTATTAATTTAAATATATACTGATAAAACCAATTAAAACAAAAAATGCTTTAGAATGTTGTTGAATATGAGAGGGAATAATTTAGACATTCTTGAGGTGTTTACTTCATACTGGCACAGTCCTTCTTATCGTAAAATAGAAGGCTCAAATAAAAATAATAAAACAGAATTGGCTTTATAGTATCAACACCTACGTATATGAAATTTTTCTTTTAAAAAGGGAATATTAATAAATTTACTAACAATATTTTACTTTTATTTTACCTTTTGTGCAATTTTATGAAATTTAATTTTAAATATTATTCCAGTAAATTAATAAAAAATATTCTTTACGACTTGGTGAGAGTAATCAAAATAAAATGGTGGGTCAGATAAATATCTTTAATTAAAAATGTAATTTTTAATCTTTCTTGAAATGTTTTTATGCACAATAATATGTAACACCACTATCGTAAAAATCGTTTTTTACGACACTGGTGAGGGTAATCAAATTAAAATGGTGGGTCAGATAAATATCTTTAATTAAAAATATAATTTTTAATCTTTCTTGAAATGCTTTTATGCACAATAATATTTAACACCAGTGTCGTGTCATGAAAATTGTTTTTTACGGCACTGGTGAGAGTAATTAAAATAAAATTGTGAGTCAGATAAATATATTTAAATAAAAATATAATTTTTAACCTTTCTTGAAATGCTTATGTACAATAATATTTAATAAATGAATCAATAAAATGCATTCCTATTAATTCTTCAACAATCCTTGATAATTTTTCTGCTAAAATATATAAAATTCATTATTAACACTTAAATTTCGATTTCATATAAATTCACCAGAAATCCTTATTTAAAAAATAATTCAATCTGTTAACTTTTTCTCGTTCTTGAATATTTATTGTTTTGTTTTGGATGCTCTAAAGTTTGGTTCTTCAAAATAAGTGAAATGTCAATTTGATTTTGAATTAATACAGCTCTTAATTACGTATATATGCGTATGACAGTTATCACTTTTACTACATGCTAATTTAAAGAACAAAAGGAAAGATTATTTTTTATTCTTATTCTATTTACTATTTAAGGAAAGCCCAAGTAATAACCTTCAAAACAGTGGATGCAATATCAAAATAATATTATTTAAAGTTTTAAAATCTCAAATTTTAAATCTGTTTACTAAAAGAACTTTTAAACTAAAAGATTTAAAAGGTTTAGTATAATATTTGAGTCTAAAAATTCTTTCATTATCTATATTGGATTTCTAATTCTTATTCTATTAATATAATTTTATATGAACATAAATTTTCTTTGTATATTTTAAGCTTTTATATTGTGATATATTGAACACAAAAAAGTATATATATATATATATATATATATATATATATATATATATATATATATATACATGTATATGTATATTGGGACTTTTTTTTAAACCCTATTTACTTAAGTAGTACATTATTTTAAATGATAATAAAACAGAATTTGTACAGGTTTAAATAATAAATTTACGAAACATTTTTGATAACATTAATTTCTTTTTCTTTTCGATTGAGCTATTTTTTGTCTGAATACAGAACTGAATGAAAAGGAATACATGAGTATCTCTAATTTAAAAACTATTAATTAGACCACGGAATAGAAAAAATAGTGTTATGTTCATATAAATCTTTATTTAAATTTATTCTTATTTATGAAAATAAAAATATAATATTAAACTATTAACTTTTAGTGCACATATGCAAATTTTAAAAATATGAATATTTCTATCTCTCATTCTTGTAGAATTTTGGTAATTACGCCTTTGGTTACAACGAAGGTCATCTGACTGGTGGAACCTTTAGGAGGGAAACTGGAGACGGACACGGAAACGTAGCAGGTTCATATGGTCTCCGTGATGCTGATGGCCGAGTTCGAGTGGTTAACTACGTTGCTGATGCTGCTGGATTTAGAGCTGATATCAAGACAAACGAACCAGGTGTTGAACCTAAGGACCCTGCCCACACCGCCATCAACAAAGCTGGTATTGTTGTTGCTCCAGCACACCACGCCGTAGCCTATGCTGCTGCCCCTGTCGTTGCTCATGCTCCTGTTGCTCATGCTCCTGTAGCCCATGTTCCTGTTGCCCATGCACCAATTGCTTACGCTGCCCACCCTGTTGCTGCTCCTCACTATGGTTACGCTTACCACTACTGAGCTAGCAAAATGGCTCTGATAAAAACACAAGCCAAATATGCCGAGTAATTAGGATCAAACTGATTATGATCAGCGAATAGTAAAGTCTCACACTCTTTTATATTTAATTTAAAACTTACTCCAACTCACGAAGAATCTTCTCATTCCGCATAATTCTTGAGAAAATGTTTCTCCATTCTCGTGTAAACTTTCTTTTTCATTTCTCCGAAAAGAATCTCTCTAAGCCTAGTCAAATCCTCACTTCTACTTTCACTAGATGAACCGATTCTAAAAATTTTCATCGTTTTCAATCTTTTGCAGAATTAGGAAGTAAACTTTGCATTGGAAGGGAATGCAATTAACTTTAAGCGTGATAAAATTTTTCTTGGCGGTTTCATGAACTATTTAAGCGCGATTTTCAGAAAAGGAACAGATAGATACCAAAAAATACATTCCAGAATACCGTTGTCGAATCATTGTCTGAATTCCTGCAAGGAAATTCTTCTAGTAACAATGCGTTAAAAAGAACGCATATATAATGTTAAAAATTTAGAAATCATTACCATTAATATATTCTTCCTTTCTTCGAAACAATGAATTATTTTTAAATATCTTTTACAGTCTAATCATTACATAAAACAATATTTTAATCAGTGGGATTGAAATTCTTAAACTTACTACTATAATTTTCAATAATCAAAGTATGCATCGATCAATATGACAGTTCTATATGAATAGTTTAGCATACTTTTAGAAAACTGCATAATCTTACTATACTAAAAAATTGTTTAAAAATTTTGTATCAAAATTAAAACAATTTTTTCACCTCCTATTTAGTATATACATTATATTTATTCAGATAGTGATAGTTTTTGAATTTTTATTTTATTTCAATTTATCTTTTCTACTACTTTAAGTGATCTCAGAATATGTCATGTAATGAATAACACCTTGTATTCATGTGCTGTATTTAACTGTGATTTTCTTATATAATTCTTTCTCTTAAAGTATATTTTCTCAAGAAAATATTTATATGCTGCCATACCTTTTTTGTATCATTTGTTTAAAATGAAATAAAATACAAGCAAAGAAACGTCTTGCATTTTCTTTTTCCAATATACGCAAAATGGATCACGTAACAAATATGGGACATTTAGATTACTTGCAGGAAATTTGGCACCTTTATCTAAGCTAAAAATTTCCATATAAAATTATAACTGCATTTTGAAGAATCTCTTTTCCTTATGAACTATAAAATTCGAATCAACGAACTATAAATTTCAAAAAAGGCAAATGAATACAAAAGTCAACTTTTATATGAAAAAAAATTCAATTTATAGATGATCTTACTATACTAAAAAATTGTTTAAATGTTTTGTATCAAAATTAAAACAATTTTTTTCATTTCCTATTTACTATATGCCTTATATTTACTTCAGAAAATGATAAATTCTGAATTTCTATTTTATTTCAATTTATCTTTTCTACTACTGTCTGTGATCTCAGAACATGCCATGGAATATATAACACCTTGAATTCATGTGCTGTATTTAACTGTGATTTTCTTATATAATTCTTTCTCTTAAAGTATATTTTCTCAAGAAAATATTTATATGCTGCCATACTTCTTTTGTATCATTTGTTTAAAATGAAATAAAATACAAGCAAAGAAATGTTTTGCATTTTCTTTTTTGAATATACAAAAAATGAATTACATAACAAATATGGGACATTTAGATTACTTGCAAGAAATCTGGCACCTTTATCTAAGCTAAAAATTTACATATAAAATTAGAAACTGTATTTTGAGGAATCTCTTTTTCTTATGAACTATAAAAATCGAATTAACGAACTATAAATTTCAAAAAATGCAAATGAATACAAAATTCAACTTTTATATGGGAAAAATTTCAACTTATAGAAAACTGCATGATCTTACTACACTAAAAAATTGTTTAAAAATTTTGTATCAAAATTAAAACAATTTTTTCACTTCCTATTTAATCTATACCTTATATTTACTTCAGACAATGATAATTTCTGAATTTCTATTTTATTTCAATTTATCTTTTCTACTACTTTATGTGATCTCAGAATATGTCATGTAATAAATAACACCTTGTATTCATGTGCTCTATTTAACTGTGATTTTCTTATATAATTCTTTCTCTTAAAGTATATTTTCTCAAGAAAATATTTATATGCTGCCATACTTCTTTTGTATCATTTGTTTAAAATGAAATAAAATACAAGCAAAGAAATGTCTTGCATTTTCTTTTTTCAATATACACAAAATGGATCACGTAACAAATATGGGACATTTAGATTACTTGCAGGAAATTTGGCACCTTTATCTAAGCTAAAAATTTCCATATAAAATTAGAAACTGCATTTTGAAGAATCTCTTTTCGTTATAAACTATAAAATTTGAATTAACGAACTATAAAAAAAATGCATGAAAAAAATTCAAATGAATACAAAAAATCAACTTTCATATGAAAATTTTTCAATTGTAGTTGTATCAAATTCATTCACGGATATCCTGTATGAGTACAAAATTTAAATGACCTTCTTCCTATTACTGATTTGAATCCTTTAAAAATCTCATTTAATTTTCTAAAATTAAATTTATATGCATATACACAAATGAAATAAAATACAAGCAAAGAAATGTCTTGCATTTTATTTTTTAATATACACAAAATGGATCAAGTAAAAAATGAGACATTTAGATTACTTGCAGGAAATTTGGCACCTTTATCTAAGCTAAAAATTTCCATATAAAATTATAACTGCATTTTGAAAAATCTCTTTTCCTTATGAACTATAAATTTAAAAAAATGAAATGAATAAAAATTTTATTAATAAAATTCAACTTAGAAACAACTAAAAATGTTTATTTGTATCAAAATTAAACAATTTTCATTTGTATACACCTCAAATTCAGTCGATATAACTGTATATTTCAAATTTTCAACTACCTTTCTTCTTTAGATTTGATCATGTAATAAATTGTAATCCCTAGCCTTTTAATTCTTCTTATATAACATTAACATTTAAGGCGTATCATTGTATCATTTGTTTAAAATGAAATAAAATACAAGCAAAGAAATGTCTTTTCATTTTCTTTTTGCAATATACACTAAATGGATCACGTAACAAATATGGGACATTTAGATTACTTGCAGGAAATTTGGCACCTTTATCTAAGCTCAATTTTCCATATAAAATTAGAAACTACATTTTGAAGAATCTCTTTTTCTTATAAACTATAATTTATAAACGAAATAAATTTAATTTAAATAAAAATTTATGTAATAAAATTCAATTAGAACATGCATGAAAAATGCAAATGTACAAAAATTTAAAAAATTTTTCAATTTGTAATTCACCCTCAAATTCTCGAATATAACTGTATGAGTTTTCAATTTATTTCAACTGACCTGTTCCGGAGTTACTATTTGAATCCCATTGTAAAATGGATCCGTAGCCGTTTAGAATAGGCTATAATATTAACCATTTAATGGCCATATTTATATTTAAAAGGAAATAAAATACAAGAAAAGAAACATCTTGTATTTTCTTTTTTCCATATTCACAAAATGGATCAAGTAACAAATATGAGACATTCAGATTACTTGTAGGAAATTTGGCAACATTATTTACGCTAAAATTTTCCATATAAAATTAGAAACTACATTTTGAAGAATCTCTTTTTCTTATAAACTATAAAATTTGAATTAAAAAATTATGTAATAAAATAATTAGAAATATGAATAGAAAAATGCAAATGAATACAAAAAGTCAACTTTTATATGGAAAAAGTTTTCAACTTGTAGATTACAGCCTCAAATTCAGTCATTATTGTATGATTGGCAAATGGTAAACTATTGTTCTTTATTATTTGAAACCCATTGTAAAATGGATGGCAATAGCCGTTTGGAATTGGCTATAAACATTAACATTTTGAAGACGGGCTTATCATATATGCAACATCTTTAAATGAACCAGATGATTTTCTAGTATTCAGATATCTCTTCTACTAATTGTATAAAAAAATTGTATATGAATAAGAAATACTAATTCATGTTTTACTTGATATCTTATATATACTCGTTCTGAGACAATTTGAAATGTTACATTTGATAAAAATTTATTTATCTTTTTCAAATTTGTATTAAAAAATCCTGAATGAATATAAAATACAAAACAAAATTCTGAAAATTCCTCAAATAACAAAAAATTGTAAAAAAATTTGTTTGAAACTTGTACGGTATTTGGCACCTTTTGAACTTAGAAATTTCAATATGAAAACATATTTTGACTAATAAAATTTAAAATTCTACTTTGCTTAGGAATAAATATTCTTCGATCATTTCAAAGTACGAAACATAAAATATGTATGCACCAAGTAAAAAACAAATAATATAGGAATCCTCTTTTCGTAAAATAACTTTAAACTTGTAAATTAGAAACTACTTTTATGTAACAAATAAAATGATAATTATCTTTTTTTTATTAACAATAAATCCCCGGTGAAAACACCGGTATTCCACCAGATAACAAAAAATCCCGGTGAAACAGTTGTATATGTTTAAATTGAAACATTAGGTACGTATTTTAAGGAGACATAATATCTTTCGACTTTAGAAATCCTTCATATAAGAAATCTTTCAATATAAAAGCCTATTTTTGACTCAATATAAATTTAAAAATTCTACTTAGCTTTAGATATGAAATATTTCTCAGATCATTTCATAAGTATCTGACATTATAAAAATTAGTTGGTTTGTCTTATATGACGCAGAAAATTCAACGAAACATAAAATGTATGCACCAAGTAAAAAACAAATAATAGGAATCCACTCTTTTCCGTAAAATAACTTTAAAATTTGTAAATTAGAAACTACTTTTATGTAACAAATAAAATGATAATTATCTTTTTTTTATTATTAACAATGAATCCCGGTGAAACCCCGGTGTCCTCAAATAACAAAAAATTCCGGTGAAACTGTTGTTGAAACATTAGGTACGGTATTTAAGGAGACATAACAGCTTTTGAACTTAGAAATCTTCAATATGAAAACATATTTTTGACTCAATATAAATTTTAAAATTCTACTTTGCTTAGGAATAAAATATTTCTTCGATCATTCATAAGTATCTGACATTATAAAAATTAGTTGGTTTTCTTATATGACGCAGAAAATTCAACGAAACATAAAATGTATGCACCAAGTAAAAAACAAATAATAGGAATCCACTTTTCCGTAAAATAACTTTAAAATTTGTAAATTAGAAACTACTTTTATGTAACAAATAAAATGATAATTATCTTTTTTTTTATTATTAACAATGAATCCCGGTGAAACCCCGGTATTCCCAGATAACAAAAAAAATCCCGGTGAAACTGTTGTTGAAACATTAGGTACGGTATTTAAGGAGACATAACAGCTTTTGAACTTAGAAATCTTCAATATGAAAACATATTTTTGACTCAATATAAATTTTAAAATTCTACTTTGCTTAGGAATAAAATATTTCTTCGATCATTCATAAGTATCTGACATTATAAAAATTAGTTGGTTTTCTTATATGACGCAGAAAATTCAACGAAACATAAAATGTATGCACCAAGTAAAAAACAAATAATAGGAATCCACTTTTCCGTAAAATAACTTTAAAATTTGTAAATTAGAAACTACTTTTATGTAACAAATAAAATGATAATTATCTTTTTTTATTAACAATAAATCCCGGTGAAACCCCGGTATTCCCAGATAACAAAAAATCCCGGTGAAACAGTTGTATATGTTAAATTGAAACATTAGGTACGGTATTTAAGGAGACATAATATCTTTCGAACTTAGAAATCTTCAATATAAGAGCATATTTTTGACAATATAAATTTAAAAATTCTACTTTGCTTTAGAATGAAATATTTCTCAGATCATTCATAAGTATCTGACATTATAAAAATTACTTTTGTTATATGACGCAGAAAATTCAACGAAACATAAAATATATACACCAAGTACAAAACAAATAATAGAAATCCACTTTTCCTTAAAATAACTTTAAAATTTGTAAATTAGAAACTACTTTTATGTAACAAATGAAATGATAATTATCTTTTTTTTTATTATTAACAATGAATCCCGGTGAAACCCCGGTGTCCTCAAATAACAAAAAATCCCGGTGAAACTGTTGTTGAAACATTAGGTACGGTATTTAAGGAGACATAACAGCTTTTGAACTTAGAAATCTTCAATATGAAAACATATTTTTGACTCAATATAAATTTTAAAATTCTACTTTGCTTAGGAATAAAATATTTCTTCGATCATTCATAAGTATCTGACATTATAAAAATTAGTTGGTTTTGTTATATGACGCAGAAAATTCAACGAAACATAAAATGTATGCACCAAGTAAAAAACAAATAATAGGAATCCACTTTTCCTTAAAATAACTTTAAAATTTGTAAATTAGAAACTACTTTTATGTAACAAATAAAATGATAATTATCTTTTTTTATTAACAATAAATCCCGGTGAAACCCCGGTATTCCCAGATAACAAAAAATCCCGGTGAAACAGTTGTATATGTTAAATTGAAACATTAGGTACGGTATTTAAAGAGACATAATATATTTCGAACTTAGAAATCTTCAATATAAAAGCATATTTTTGACTCAATATAAATTTAAAAATTCTACTTTGCTTTAGAAGGAAATATTTCTCAGATCATTCATAAGTATCTGACATTATAAAAATTACTTTTGTTATATGACGCAGAAAATTCAATGAAACATAAAATATATACACCAAGTACAAAACAAATAATAGAAATACACTTTCCCGTAAAATAACTTTAAAATTTTTAAATTAAAAACTAATTTTATGTAACAAATAAAATGATAATTATCTTTTTTGATTCCGTGTACATCGATTATATTAATATGAACAATATATTTTATATTAAAATATGATAAAGGCTAACTTTTTAACCTTTTCAAATTCTTCTTTATATCTTTTTTAATTTAAAATTACTATATTGAAAGTTTTGTCTTACAAAATAAAATAAATATTTTACCTTAATTTGATATAAAAATTTAGTTTCTCAATTTTAATTAAAATCTTAAGTTATTAAAATTATGTATGAAAATATTAAAATATTAAAATTATTTATTAAAATCTTAAAATTTAAAATTTAGTTTAAAAAATCTTGCAGGTAAATGAATTTTATACCTTTCATTTGTCGCTTATTTTGTATGTTATTTTAAAAATGTATACTACTTGAATTAGGAAAACTAAATAATTTTTTAAAGCTAGAGTATCATTAAAGAAATTGTAAAAAAAAATACTTTAAAAAATGAACATTTATTTTACGAACAATCGAAAAAGTCTCAAAAGGTACTATATAAGCTTAAAGTGTTATGTTAGAATAAAATTTTGACGGACAGTGCTAGATATTTTTTCAGGATAAATTAATCATCGCAGATACTAAAAATATTGTCTAAATGTAGTAGATGGTAGCTTGACATTTAACCACTACATTCCTCAATGAGATAAAATGTGTTCATTATACTAATATTGGGGTGAAATGTAGAAAAATATTTATGAAAAGAACTGTCAAAGAAAAGAATGCTAAAGAATAAAATGTTTCATATTCTTACTTTCTCATTTTTTATACATAACGTTTATAGTCTTTTTTAGAATCTTTAGACGTTTATATACAATTTAAAACAATAAGAGTTCAAATATATTAACAGGACCCTTTTAAGTATAAAAAAGTTTGTTTTAATGGAAACAGTGTTAGGTGTAATATTTAAGATTATAAACAAAAATTGTATTCTTTCAACTTTTTTAGTTGGAGAAAACATCCATAGATGTCGCCACTAAATATTCTATTAATACTTCTAAAGAAACTTCTAAAGAAGAGGTCACTAAAGAAACTTATTCTTCCTCCATCCCGCTGATTCGCTTGTTTGTGTTAAATGAAATATCTATGCATGCTTTACTTCCATAACTTTTTAACTTACTGTCTTATTTGACTGTTAAAGAAACTTACATTTCATCTAAAAATACGCTTTTAAAAATTATCCATTGTTCATTAAAAATAGTTAAAATAAATGAAAAAAATAAACAATTATATACACAATCTAATCTCATTTATATATGAAGATCAGAGGAAAGGGGTAATTCTATCTATAAGTAAATAAATACTTCGTATGAAAACATGAAAACACTACAGGGCTATTTTTCTGTTTTTATCTTAAAAAACGTAGTTTACAATTAAAAATGATATTTATATTATCTTCTTTAAAATATATTAAACAGTGGCGTGCAGTCCATATGTGCAGGGTGTGCACTGCACACCCTAGCAAAATTATGAGAGACAATAATTTTCTGCACCTATGTCTACCTACCTTTATATGGTATATAATAAATATTATTTATACTATATTCAAATATTACGTTGATCTGCTTGCTTGTATTCTCGCAGTGCGTGCGGTACTAGGTGCTGCACCACGTAGCGCTTTCAAAAGCAAACAAACATAAGAACTTTTTATGTGCACGCACTGCGCAGTAATAGAAAATCACGCTTTATATGTATGGGCTACTGGAAAATCACAGTATACCATAGCACTGAGGCAAGTGCAGCTATTTTTCCTGCACTTGGCATTCAGAATCATCCGAAGGTACGGTTTATTAAGCGTCGTATTAGAGCGGGGACTTACGTGCTGAACAGCTTTTGGTTTTTTAACTGATTAACTGGCCATACGATTTTGCAGACGGTTGATATTTAAATTTATATATTGTAAGATTTTGTTTTCATGGAAATATAAAAGAAGTATTTCATCAATATAAAGGGAAATGTTTCAGTGTGGTCAAGTAATTTCGGGGATGTATTCTATTTATTG
>CM063506.1:40173841-40253841 GCA_032207245.1 Pardosa pseudoannulata
CCATTTTTTGATTTGTTTTCATTTTAATCAATTGAGTATACAATTGATTAATTTAATTCACTCGATGTAAGTAATTTAAAACATAAAGACAAATTTTTAGTCAAAATATATCGTTTTTTATATTTTTCACTATCACTGAATACACGTTATACCTAATGAGTTATATCCTTTGTGAGATATAAAATTTTTCTTAATGGGTTAACACCTTTGATTAGTTTTTATTTTAGTCTATTTAATAGGCAATTGGTCAAGTTACTTCACTTGATCACTTGATATAAGTCAATTTAAAACAAATTAGTAATTTTTTAATCAAAGTTTACCCTTTTTTATATTTTTTCACTATTGAATACACTTAACATCTAATAAGTTATATCAATTGTGAGATCTAAATCTTTTCATAACGGTTGGGAATTAATTAGTTAACTAATATTTTGGTCCCTTAAAGTGCCTTATAACGGAATTCATTTGAAACCCGTTAACCATTATTTCTATTCTGTTAAATATGATGCATAAAAATGATTTATGATTGTTTTTAATTATAAAAATTACTTTGGTAATTCAGACCTTGACTGCATTTAAATAAAAAAATCTTTATTGCTTCAAAATATATGTATAAATAAAAAATTGCAAACAACACATATAATCCACATTATCAAATAATTATATACTATCACAATATGGCTACAAGGTGTCTGTGTATTACTTAAATGGCTTCATAAAATCTTGATTAATTAAATTATAATGATTTAATATTAATTTATAACTTTTTATGGGTCAAATGTTTGGTAAATTTATAAAAAATTACTTACAGCTGTCAAAAGTGACAATTTGTTCTAAGTGATAAATTATTCTGAGTTAATTCAGCAGTATTTTTAAGTTTTTAAGCTCAGTGACTTAAAATACCAATGCTGCTTTCTTGCTGATATGAATTCAGCAATTTTCTAAAGTATTTTCAAAAGAAAATATCATTAATAAAGGTTTTCTTTTACATCAAGGTATGTAATTTTTCAGAAAATTTAGTAATAATCTGATTTCCCAAATTTTAAGCAGTTTTTCTATATGAAATATGTTTTCAGTGTAGTTAATCAGAAAAGCAACCGATTTTTAAAGAAATATTAAGTAAAAAATCCAAAAGAACAAAGATATTTGCTCAGTTTAATTTCATTCCATATTAACTAATCCTTCAATAGACTACGTATTATTTAAAAAATCTAATATTTATTTACTTAATGAACGAAAATGATATTATTAACCTTAAATTCATGGCTGAAATACAGATTTTAAGCTACCAAAATTCACAAAAAATTTTTAAAAAATTTAAAATAAATAAAAATTTTGCAAAGCTGGAATTATTTGAGTCTGAATTCCTTCAAAAGTTCTCAATATAAAACAAACTCATCTATTGCCAACAGATGAAAAGAGACGAACGATGCTAGGCATCGATACCGAAGTTTATGGGTTCGAATTCCACTGGGGCATAGATGTTCGTAGAAGTTCGGAATCGACTTTAAGCAGTAGGTCCCGGTCTCATTAACCCTCGTGTTTCAAAAATGTAGACCGTAGTGCTATAAACCAAACCAAACCATATGAGAAGAATCCTTTTTCCGAAAATCCCAGAAATAAAATCAGAAAAGTAAATCGATTTTGAAGTATAAAATATTTAAAATCAGCATTTTGTCCTCATTAATGATGTCAGAATCACAAAGTCAAAGCGGTTTGGTTTTACAGTAAAATACAAATATCGAAATCATTTATATTTAAGGCTGTGCTCTTTAACATATTCAAGATTTCTGACGTTAATTTATGTCATTTCAAGTTCCAATCCTAGTTATCAACTAAGTGAATTCACGTCATTTCAGACTCTATATCTGGTTACCGCTGACGGGAATTCACTCCACTTCAAATTCTGTTTCTGATTTACACTACCGTGAATTCAAGCCTAGTTGTTTCAATTTTAGAATAAGGCAAAGTTATTGCCTGTTTGTCTTTCCATAAGAAAATAACAAAAGGAAAAATAAATGTAATTTACATAATTTCATTATTTTGTTCAGGTTGTATTTTAATGTTTCAGTGATTTCGTATTTGAACTTGCAACCATTAATTTTCTATATTTGCTTTTCCGATACAAGTTAGCGGCAACCATCTTTACTTTTGCCGTTACTCAGTATGTCAAACTCATAAAATTTACTGGTATCGAATATGTTACGAAACTGTTACAAATATGTTAGGAAACAAAGAGCAAGCTTTTGGCAAGTTTTATGAAGCCAAAACTCTACACCACCTTGTAGATAACAAAACACACAATAACTTAAATCATAACTGTTATAAAGGTACTCCGACTGGTGGATATACGGGAGGGTTCTTAATATTTAAGTAATTGAACTGGGCTGGAACTGCAGCAAATGGTGGCAGGTAACTAGCATAATTCCTGAAAGGAGCGACATACTGTTTTCCTTGTATCAGATTGGTGTAGTATGGAGGTGGTGGAGGATAGGAAGCTATGCTCTTACCAACTGGAGCAGCAACTGCTGGAAATGGAGGAGGTACGGGTGCAATCGGAGCTGCAACTGGGGCAACCACTCTCGGAGGAAAATAGGATGGTGGTGGTGGAGGAGGTGGAGGAGGAACAGCAAAAGGTGCTGTCGGAATGTAATTGTATGCAATGGCAGGAGGTGGATACACTCTTGGTGGAACTGCAACTGCTGCTGGTGGAGGAGGTGGTGGTGGTGGAACAGCAACAGGAGCAATGGGAACAACAGGCGCTGCTGGAAGTGGGAGTATAGATGGCTTATTTATGGTTGCTGAGGCAGGATCTTGCGGGGCTACTCCGGGTTCATTAGATGTTACTTCCGCTCGGAATCCATTGGAATCTGCAATATATCGAACTACTCTTATTCTTCCATCAGCGTCCCGAAGTCCAAATGATCCCACTTTGTTGCCAAGAGCATCACCGGATTCACGTCTAAAGGAAGCCCCAGATGGGTGACCTTCGCTGTATCCGAAGTCATATTGCCCAAGAACCTAGAATTTAAAGCAAAAGAAATAAAGCATATGGTATTCAGCAATGTCACGAGAACATATACCAATGAGGCAATCTACAACTCTTTGAACATATAA
Source organism: Pardosa pseudoannulata (assembly GCA_032207245.1). Taxonomy (NCBI): domain Eukaryota; kingdom Metazoa; phylum Arthropoda; class Arachnida; order Araneae; family Lycosidae; genus Pardosa; species Pardosa pseudoannulata. The sequence continues at coordinate 40,176,959 of CM063506.1, forward strand.
GGTACTTAAATTGTAAAAATTGCAATTTATTTTATATTAAATATAAAAATATTTAATGCAATTCCTTTTGCATTGAATATTTACATTTAATTCTACAACACTATCAGAGCTATAAAGAAATTCGTACCAAATAGACGTACAAATTGTAATTAAAAAGTGTGATAGCTAGGTAGTTCTTTGATTTGCACCTATTTTAAAATGTTTTAAAGAATTGTGCTCTAAGAAAGACACATTTCGCATGCATTGTTGATTGTCAAGAAAGTATATAATTCAGCAACTAAATCAGCTTTTGTTTTTAAAAGGCATCTTACTGAAAATTTAATTTTCAACAATCAAACCCAATGTCTTCAAAATTTTAATATAAAAAATTCAGTATTAAAACCTGATTGAATTACATTTTTTATTTCTGAGAAATTTTCTTTTCAACAAAAGTTATTTAACTTAAATATATATATATATATATATATATATATATATATATATATATATATATATATATATATATATATATATATATATATATATATATATATATATATATATATATATATATATATATATATATATATATATATATATATATATATATATATATATATGTATATATATATGTATATGTATATATATGTATATGTATATATATATATGTATATATATATATGTATATATATGTATATATATATATATATGTATATATATGTATATATATATATATATATATATGCATGTATATATATATATATATATATATATATATATATATATATATATATATATATGTATATATATATATGTATATATATGTATATATATATATGTATATATATGTATATATATATATATATATATATGTATATATATATATATATATATATATATATATATATATATATATATATATATATATATATATATATATATATATATATATATATATATATATATAATACAAAAGTAGATGATTCCGAATTTATTTAAAACCTAAGAAATATGTTGAGAAATCTAAAGAAACTTACCTTAACCTTAGCACTTTGCATTATTCACTTTAAATAGACATCAGAATTATAAATACACATCAGTATTAGAAATACTCAAGAGAAATTCAATATTTTTATCAGGGGTTTTCAAAAATAGAATTAAAACCGTTAAACCACTTATTCCTCATTTTATATTATCAAGTAAAACTACTTCTTATAAACATTTTTATGCCTTATTAATATTCTGGGAACAGAAACAAAGTTTGCGATTGCATAAACGGTTTCACAGAGAAAAACAAAATTTTGTTTAGCAAAACAAAATCTCTCCTCAATGACTATTTTGAGATTTAACCCTGAATGTTGTCCGACAGTGATAATTTGGGGTTTGAACTGCAATTAATTTAACCAGCTTACTTACATCTTGATTTTGAAATGTCACCGCAGCTCCGACGTCATCCGGATTCCTGGGAGTTAATATTACGGCTGCTTGACAATACGAAATCAAAAACAGAGCAATCCAAACCTATAGAGATATAAAATAAATGAATTAAAATGTGAAGAAGAAAAATATCTCTGATAATAGACATATTTTATACGTCATTGATTGTTTGGTTGGTGTAGTGTCCCTTTTGAAGTCATATGACTTCTTCTAAATACAGGAGAACCTGGATTATCCGAGGTAATTGGGACTGATAGTACCTCGGATATCGGAAATCTCGGTTAACAGAAACCATGTATAAAAACCTTCCGTGCTTGCGAATTTAACTAACTTTTAAAGTATTAAACAATAGAACGCTCTTTAAATGATAAAAATAAACATAAATGAACTTATGTTTCACAGCTAAAAAGATTTAAAAAGGATGTAACATTTCTTGGAAGTTGAGTGCTTTTGTGGGGAAGAAGTGCTTGTAACACGGACAACGAACTAAAATGTGTATAATTTTTTCCAAGCTCATTTTGGAAAACAGAAAAAAAACTAAACTTTCATATTGACTCGATTAACAGAAACCTCCGTTAATCGAGGTTCTACTGTACATAGTTTCCATTGTCTAGAGAAATTGGTCTTCTAAGTTGATTGTCTTAATTTAGAAACAGGGACCAATCAGAAGATTCCCAGGCTTGGCTTGCCATCTCGAGGGGTATCTTTGAAATCGCAGGACGTTGCGATCACGAAATAAGTCTTTGCTTATTATTTAGTGTTTAATTTATGTTACATTTTCCCAATAAAAAGTGAGAATGTTAGTTGAAAAATTGAATTTTTTAAAAATAGTATCATGTTTTAATACAAACTACGAAATATTAACAGTGATAAACAACAAAATAGAAAGAAAATAATAGTAACTGTATATTTCAGACTAGGATACTTTTAATATAGAAGATACATAAACAGTTTTATTTAAATGATTTTAAAAAAAGAAAATATAAGGCTTTCTTTCTTTCCGATTAAATTTCCCTCCGTATTTGATTCTGATTATTCTGCACACTTGATTTTGAAATAATGCACTAAATGAAAGGTTCTCAAAGTGTACACCTGGATCGCCTGTCTTCGAGAGATATTATATAATTTACATTTTTGCTTGTCTTTTTAACATTATTTTTATAATTAAGGTAAACTAAGATAAGCTTTGTATTTGTTGACGTAAACTTAACCTTCTAAGCGGTTCGCACGTAAAATTCCACTGGTTGTCCCGTACAATTTTCGACTTCCAAAAACGTTCTGAAAATGGATCTATTGTACATTTCTGCCAGTGCTTTCCCCCATGGAGATTTGAAGTAGGAGGGTCAGGTCGATTGTCTAGGATTTGCACCCCTCTTTAACTGACATTTATTGAGGGATGCACCCCTACTCCCTGAGGCACATAGACGCTGATAGCTTCTCATGGCTTTGTCAATCTCTATTTCGAAACATTTTGTTTGCGGTATCGGATGTATCTCTAATTACACCACTTAAATATCTTGGATGACTTCCGTAAAAAAATATAAATATTTAAAAATTATTTTTATTCATACTTTTAGAATCCATTATTTCTTAAGGGATGATCTTCGATACTTGACGAGCTTTATGTGTATTAAAAATTAACAATCTATAATGTCTATTTATATATTTATAACCGGAAGTAAAGGGACAATAACTAGGGTGGGTTTCCCGCATTAAAATCTAGTCTACAAAGGGTGAAGTAAAAAATCATAGAACACTTTGGTCACTGACACAATAAAACTTTAGCGTATTTTTGGAGACGTTTTTTCCTCGGTGTGTTCCACTAGGAGGGTGAAAATAAAGAGAGAAAATGAGTGTAGAAAAGGAAATGAGGGTAACTGAATCCAGTTTAATTCCATGATTTTGGGAATTATGTAGTGAGGAACAGGCTGTAATATTTATTAAAATTTCTTCGATTAACTATTATAGGAACGAACGCCAAAGATCTATAAAGTTTGAAAATCATTACATTGATTCATATAGGGTTCTTTGTAAACAAAAATTATAAATAAAAACTAATTGTCTTTAAACGTTTTGCAGTGTTGAAAACTTTTCCCGTTGTCTTATAATGAACTACTGTAGCTAGTTTTTCATTTACAGTTTTTCATCTTATAAAAATTTTATCCTAAAATCTTTATGAGTTTTTTATTAATAAAAATACTTCCAATCTATTATAAACATTAAGTAATTAATGTAAAATATCAGACTGCAAATCAAAATAAGATTATTTAGTTTAGTTCATTTAATTAATATTTAAATTAATATATTTATGGTTCTAAACTGAGGTAATAACTTTCCCCAAAAAGACTAAATATCAAGGAAAAGTACTAATTATTCGCTTTATGTACATTAAATTTTATGTCACAAATTTAAGTGCTATTATTAATAAATTCTGCATCGTTCTTATATTCAACAAAGAAAGAACTATGCCCAAACTTCAATAAATTGATGTTTTTATAAACATTTTCACAAAATTAAATTGTTTAATACACTGCAATTGTTGTATATTGCATGATATATAACAGCTTTAGAGAAGTACAAATTTTTATCATCTTAATAAAAGGGATTTTAATATCTCAAATAAAAACTAAACAATTTTGTTAATTACTGACACTTTTAACAGATTAAATTTTTAGTTAAAAAACTGATAAATCAATAGTATAAACTGGAGTGTAACAGAAACAATCTATTTTTTAAATAACGGGGTGGCTTTTGAATGTTAAACATTAACCCATACAATGCCATAGATTTTAATTGACGATTTCATTATGGGAAAGCCAAATAGTTGACAAACATTACTCCCTAGGACAACACAAGCAATCACAAACACAAACAATAGATACAATCTATATCTTCCTGTAAATATACAACAGGATTTCCTGATATTTAAGTTGAATTTATTTTCATGATTTTGAGTTAAAAATGTTAAAAACCTTTTTAACTCAAAACCATGAAAATAAAATTTGGAACTATAATTAGTCTTCAATTATATTCGAAGTAAGACTTATAATTCAAGAAAATGTAATTAGTCTTCAAGGCAATATGAAATACATCAAATTAATATTAGAAGTAGATTTATCTAAAAATAGATATCTATATTATAATAAAATATATTTAACCAGTTGTCCATATTCACAGAGCATCAGAGCAGTCTTATTAAAAGTCTACAACAAAACTTTTACTCTAACAGTTGTTCTAAAATTTATTATAATTGAAAAGCAAATATTAGTTAATGGTTGGGAATTTAAAATTAAAAAAAATATTTCTTTAGGCATGCTGCAGAAAATGTTGAATTAAACTTAAAGTAATGATATAGATTTAAAAAAGAAATTAAAGTTAATTCCACTATTTTCTTTAGAAACTGGGCATTATACAGATCGTCTGTCTAACTTAGTTTGACCAAACACATCAAACCAAGAATTTAAGCTACTTCTAATAAAAAGAGTAGAGCAAAATTCTCTAAATGATGAACGGTTATTAACCGGATATAGAAATTAGAAAGTTGATAATCTCCTTAATAGATTATATCCGTGCATTTGCAGAAAGATCTTCTAAGAATAACCAGAGAAATATCCAGAACTCACCTCCATGGTAAAGTAATGATTGTAATGTCACTGAACACAGTCGTGGGAAAAGGAAGTGATTTCTGGGGAACAATGAAAATCCTTTTATACCACCGGGGAAAGAATGAACCTCTGACGTCAGTCCACCCCCAATCGAATCAAAAAATTACTCATCTTGCATACATTTGGCTCAAGAATTCAAGCATTTTGGTGTCACGTCATTAAAAGGAAGGTCAGTTGCGTTCAAAATTCGACCTTCCATGTCACTCTACATTCCTAGGAATGGAGCCCCTGTTTTCCTATTGTCCCCAACTTAAGCTCTTAAACCCAAATTTATGTTCTTGTCTCAACAAGCTGGCCTACTGAAGCATGCAGGCGAAGCAGTTTATCACCTATTGTAAAAGCTGGGTTACTGTTGCAATCAGAAAAAGGGGAAAGGGTTTCAAACTCGTGGTGACTTGTTTTGGTTGTTTGGCGGAAAACCTTTTTATTTTTATGGGAAATATCCGGGTTTCTACATTTTAAGAGATATTTAAGGGTTTATCTGTAGAACCATAATATGACTGTTTAGCAGTGCATGACTCCAGAAAGTGGTCCGATAATTATCATAATATAATTTTCGGACCATAAAAATCAAATTGATCAAACATTACATTCAAAAATGGCCCCATAAAAATATAAATAAGGCTACTGACTTTCCAAACTTAAAAATAACAACAAACTAATTTTTAGGTTCACCAAAACGTAGCTATACAGCATTTATATTTTTATACGGAAGAAAAACCTAATATAAGGAATTAGTAAGGGACTTCTTATCGTCCAGTTGCATGTTGTATTTTGCAAATAGTGTTCGATACCTTAAATGCTTAATCTTTCTTTGTAGTCTTTCTATAAAACGTTTTCTGGACTTGCTAACGTTTACAATTTTAGGTGGCTCTAAGATTTTTATTTTCTTTCCAAGTAACTACTAAAAAGGCTAGAATCACACTATTCGGCATTCGTTCATATCTGGATAAAAATAACTATATTTCTCTTACAAATTTCTTTCAGAGAGTTGTTTGGTTGAATATCTTGACATATTTTTATAATTTTTGCTGTCGTTTATTGTCAGAAAATTAAAATATCCCTAATGTTTTTCAAGCGAAACGAAAGCAATTAACAATAAATTTAAATGCTATAATTTTATTTATATACTGTAAAGCGATACGAAATAATTCTAAATTTAGAAATTTAATAAATCTGATATCTTTCAACTTTAGTTTTCTTGTTATGAAAATATTCTAATTATTATTATTACTCTAAAGTGCTTCCTATAATTTGTAGGATAAATTGAACAAATTAAGTTACATTATTTTGCCTTGTTATCTGTTAAAATAGCTCTTTATTTCATACTTTATTCATTCAATACATTAAAAAATTTAGTAAACTTTAAAAAAAAATTAGTTAAGTTTAGTACAGTTTACATTAATAATTTTGTTATTTAAATGAGTTATACTGTATAAGTAATTAAAAAATAATTAATATATAAGAATGCATATTTGAAATGTGATTTATAAAATAGACTATAAGGAATGTAGTCATTAAAAGTAAGAAAGTATTGAAAAATTCATTCTCCACATAAATGTTTCGTCAGAAAGAAACGACCATTTTTGAAACCATACAGGTGTCCTTCTGGGTAAAAAGAATTGAAAAATAATAGAATGTAAAGGCTATTATAAAATTATATTCAAACATCTACTTCAATTTGCCCCTTATCATCAACAATAAAGTTATTTATTTTGTTTACTGCTCTTTATGTTCAAAGATAAATGAGGAACGGATATGAGAAAGTTTAGCCAAACCTTGAAATGTCTACTGTTATGCAACTCTGAAATCGTATAAATAACAAATTGACCCTATTCAACGTTTATAGGCAGAATAAATCTTGCCTTAATAGTTTAATATACTTTTAAAATATCACTTTCTTGAAATATTGTATTTTTACTAATGGATAGTATGCCTAACATAAAAATTATTCTTCGAAGTTTAAAAAATATATAAAACTAGACGACTTAACAGACGTGCTTTTTTAACGCTGTAAATACAAAATTGTAAAATGTTTTTAAATAAATTATAAATTTGATCGTTTAGATGGAAATGTAAGGAAAAAATTATTTTAAAAATACTTAACGTAACCACACTTACAGTCATCATAAACGACATTACATTAAATTAAAACCATATTGCCTGTACAGGGATTGTAATAAAGCCCGTTGAGCCTACCACTGCACCACAGATATTTGGACAGCGAAGGGTTTCAAGCAACATTATAATAATTTCAATAACTGCGCAATTCTTTTTTTTTTAAACATTTTCTATCAGATCAAATTGTGAATCTAAATATTTCTAGAATCAACTTAATTACATACACAAAATTTCATCAAAATCAGTCGAGCCGTATAAGAGAAGTTCTATTTCGGTAGAATCCCAGTTCCGGGGCCGGCCGCCATGTTTTTGGCTCTATTTTTGTACATGTGATCGCCAAATTGTAGCCCAGTGATGTTTACAATTTGTGCTTCGTTTTATATTAAGTTTATACTCAATTTCAAAGCATGTTTTGAACAAAAAAGGTTGAAATTTTGTTAAGATGAATACAAATTTAAAAAAATAAAAAATAAATAAAAAATAGAGCAAGGTTTGCCCGAAAACTGGGTTCTAAAATTTGGCGACATCACTCACACTTGGCGTGCTACTGAACTTGGTTCGGTGGGCCCCCTGAACTGGGATTTAGCCTTCTATTTCAAACAAACGGACAGAAGAATTTTATATATAAAGACTATTTGTGTCCAAAGCTCAATTCATATTCATACATCTTTTAACCCCATTCCCTCTTTTTGGGTAGCATTTTCGTAAAACTGATATTTCCTTAAATATTAGAAAATAAAGTTTCTTAAGAGGTGAACCCTTTTAAACTGGGTGTAGGGGGTGAGATAGATTTTTAAATAAAAATATTAAAGTTGATTTCGTCCAAGGAGATAGTTAGTTCATTGCATGGAGGTTTCTTTGTTTAATGTTGTAGTGCTGTCTGGTAGAAAACGTCATTGTGAATTAAACATAAAAGTATGGTGCCGCTGACTTGTTTCAGATCTACTGATGACTAACATATTTGTAGTAACTTATTTTCCCGTATACTGAACTCTTTGTTTATCCCACACCTATAAAGTAACCAAACAGCGCTTTTTCTTTGAACTTGATTTACAAATATTTACATTTTGAAGAAAAATTAGTCATTAATAAATAAAAATTTTGTTACTCCGGGATAAAGAACTTTTTATTAGCAAAAAAAGTCGTACTTAATATTTTACAGTTTTTATTAGTAAAAAAATTATATTAGTAAAAAATATTTTATTAGTAAAATTGATTCAGTAGTTTCAGAGATTACCCACTCCCAATTACATACACATTTTACAATCTTTATAATATTAGAATAGATTAATTGTCTTCAGTAATCTGTTACATCTTAAGAACAATTTTGAAACGAAGAAGATTGTACCGTTTAATAAGAGCTAAAAAACATAATACATAAATTATGTAAAAGAAATAGCTTTAAGTAATAAACTACATATCATTGCAGATATCCTAAAAAAATATATAGCAATCTACAAAGTAGGGAAAACTAATTTCATAATCATAATGTTTCTTCTTTAGTCAATTTAGTGTTGCGTAATCTACGATTTTATAAATTAATCTATCATATTTCCATATAAAAGAAATATCTTTAAAGTAATAAATTATGTATTATTGCAGATATCCTAAAAAAATATATAGCAATCTACAAAGTAGGAAAAACTGATTTCATAATCATGTTTCCTCTCTAATCTTCAGTGATGACTAATCTGCGATTTTATAAACAAATCTCTCATACTTCCAATTTTTATAATTTATATATTAATTAGGTATTAATTAATATATTTATTAATTAAATTTTATTTCAAATAATTTTTCCATTTTATATTTGAATATATTTTATTAATTTTTTATTTATGTTTTCTCATAAAGTATTTGCCAATTAGAAATATATAACTTTGTATATATTGGCAATAATTTTTTCTTTTGCCAATTTTTACTATTTTATAACTTTGGTATTTACGAAAGATGAGTCATTCCTAATACTTCCTCTGTGTGGCAGAAAGAATAATATATTTAAAAAATAATCAGAAATATCATGCGCAATCATAATTCTTCTTTTCAGTCTATTAGGTGTAGACTAGTTTTTAATTCGATGAACTAGTCTCTCATTTTCCGTTATGTGTGAGGTCTTTTAACCCTGTGTTTGGCACAATATGTCCCTTGTGAATTCAGTACCATTAAGCATCAAAAAACCAAACAACCAACCATTTCCCGTTATTTGTTTAATTTATGTATTGATTGATTAAAAATTATTTGAAATTACTGTTTCACTTTATATTTGAAAAGATTTTACTTGATTTCATATCAGGTAAACTTTAATGATTTTGATCATTAGAAAGTATTTATCGTTTAGAAGAATTTATAACTGTTAACATATTTATTAGGATAGAATAAGTCGTAAAATTCTTCCTTTGCGTGTATGAAAATATAATAAGTTAATATAGTTAAAAAATAATGAAACCCAGATAGCATGCAGATTATTTATTTATTTTTTGCTATTGAAAATGAATACATTGAAGATGCACAATTTTGATCAGTTCTCGTATGGAGATTTATAAATAGCATGATGGGATCAGGTTTCAAAGGTGATAGTACCCATAATGTCCGTAGGGAAAGGTATGGGCATAGGCTAATGGACGAGCTGCGTAAGACAGAGGATGAGCTGCATAAGCAATAGGAGCAGTCGGTGCAGCATAGGTGATTGCATGGGCAGTGGGTGCAGCTACAACGATCCCAGCTTTGTTGATGGCGGTATTTGCAGGATCTTTAGGCTCCACTCCAGGTTCGTTAGTTTTGATGTCAGCTCTAAATCCGGCGGCATCAGCAATGTAGTTGACAATCCTTATACGGCCATCAGCGTCTCTCAGTCCGTAGGATCCAACTTTATTTCCCAAAGCATCTCCAGATTCTTTCCTGAAGGTACCACCACTCAAATGTCCTTCATCATATCCAAATGCGTAATTTCCAATGTTCTGGGAAAACCAAATGTTTAGTTAAGATATGATATCAAACCAACAATGCTGCTATTATTACGTCCCGGAGACGTTTTGTAATTAAAATAATAAATTATTAAGGAGACAAAAAACCTTCAAAATAACAGAATTTGTTGAAATATATGAAATGCATTTTTTTTTTTTGTTTTGAAAAAATCTAGTTAGGTACATGCTTCATTATCAAACGACAATTTTTTAATAACAGGAATATTTTACTGCACTCAAACCTATTTTATGTCTTACACCCTTAATTTTAAAGTTTTCAAATAAAACCGCCCTATTTGGCAATTTTTGTATTAAATTAAGATGTATTATTTTTAGGCATTTCTTATTTAGAATTTTGAGGAATCTCTATTAATTTGTTTGGCATTGAACTGGGTATGCTTTTGAAAATTGCAAAGTATTTGTAAAAGTACAAAGCAAATAGTTTAATACACTCTAAAAATACTCTAAATTATATTATAAAAATGTACTCTAAAAATACTTTGCATGTAAAAGTACATGCAAAGTATTTTTTACAGTTACATAGGATTCAATATCTTAAAATTACGAAAACTGTTTTTAAAACGTTGTATAATTTTAAGTAATTGTCCTATATGAAAAGCATTTAATGTAAGTGAAAATTGAAACCCAAATTTGTTTCTGTATAAGTTCTAATCCCAAATTGAGAAAATAAAATCTATTAATTAGTATGCTGTGAACTAGGAACATTTGTAAGAAATATTGTGGGAATCACCATTTTTATCAAATAGTCTCGTAATTTAATCGAAATTATTTTCTAAGAGTTTTTTGTGTCTTGTATGTTTTATGTAACAATATTATATACTCTCACCAGAGAGGTATCTTTGAAAATCGAAATTCAACATTCCTTGTCCCTTTAAAAGGTGAAAAAACTTTTATATGCAATAAATAATATTGTAAAAGAAAGCCTTTTCATCAATTGCCGTTAGTTACTGTAAAATAAATTTTTAAAAGATTTTTTTCTATAAATCACAATACTTTTTACAAAAACAGGATAATAAGTTATATTGTAAAGAAAGCCTATTCATCACTTGTCTTTCCTAACTGTAAAATAAATTTTTAAAAGATTTTTTCTATAAATCACAATACTTTCTACGATAACAGGATAATAATTTATATTGTAAAAGAAAGCCTATTCATCATTTGCCTTTCGTTACTGTAAAATAAATATTTTAAAGGTGTTTTTTTTAAATCACAATACTTTCTACAAGAACAGGATAATAAGTTACATTGTAAAAGAAAGCCTATTCATCACTTGCCTTTCCTTATTGTAAATTACATCTTTAGAAGGTCTTTTCTTTAAATCACAATACTTTCTACAAGAACAGGATAAAAAGTTATATTGTAAAAGAAAGCCTATTCATCACTTGCTTTTCTTTATTGTAAAATACATTTTTAGAAGGTCTTTTCTTTAAATCACAATACTTTCTACAAGAACAGGATAATAAGTTATATTGTAAAAGAAAGCCTATTCATCACTTGCCTTTCCTTACTGTAAAATAAATTTTTAAAAGATTTTTTTCTATAAATCACAATACTTTCTACAAGAACAGGATAGCAGTCTAGGGTAAAAAAAAGAGTTAAATCTCTTATTTTTTCCAAATGATCTACTAGAGATTTGTAATTTAAAGTATTGGAAGTCTTAAAAGGATTTTAAGATTCTATCAGGCTTATAAAATCATACAGAGATTAGGTACATAATCATGAGAAATGTGGGTTTATGTTTGATTACAGAAAAAATCTAGAATGTGTTTGTTCTGAAAGGAAATAAAGTATTATCCGCCTATGCGTTAAATCAACAATAAAATGATCAACACAATCGTATTGTATAAGGGGAAATATTGAAAATATATACTACTCACAGAAAAATTCCCTGATTTTCAAAATAACAGAATCAAGCAACTTTTTATGAATAATAGGAGGTTTCAATTCATGTTAAAATTCTTTTAACAGCTAACTTACATCTTGGCTTCTATACTGAGTGCTTCCACCTGTGCTCAAAAGTGCAGGTGCTCCAACAAGTACTGCAGCCTGGCTAGCAGCAAAGAGTGCGAAGAGAATGAAAACCTAAAAAAGAACGATAAATCCATTACTCTCTGAATGTAAGAAATGAAACAATTTTTGTGACATAATAAATACATCTTTCCCCATTAAATCTTATTCAGCTGCTATAGAATCCCCTATATCATAATAGCCTAAGTTATCTGCCCGTCTGTCTACGAATTTGTGAAGCTGTTGGACCTGGAATGGATAGAGGCATCGAGCATTTATTTCAAGCTCTATTGTCCCCAGTTAAGAGCAGGAGATTAAATTTATAAATTTATCAAATAATAGATAGGTAAAAATAACATTTTTTCTAGCATTATGGCGTCATTCCTTTAACCATTTCTTATTTAAAATTATTTAAATATCATCTGCATTATTTTCATACGTTTTATCACTGAATTTAGATATTACATAAATGATTTTCTTTTATATTTGGCTTAAATAATATATTAGGTACATATGTGATAATTTAAAATTTAATCACTGATTATTTTTTGTTGCAATGAAAAATTTTCCACTGATATTAAACACCAAGGTCTAGAAGTCTATTTCACGGACTAATAAATATCTAGCGTTTAAGTTACATATCTTTAAAAATTAAGAAGTTCGTTCCTCTGTGTGTGTGTTTTTTATACATAACCACAGGGTTTGCAATCGATTCGCTCAATTTTGGACAACATTAATATATACCGCCAAATAATCACTGTCAATATTAAAATCTCTGCTGTCCATCTGATCAAGTAATATGACAAGATAAATTAAAGTTGGCAACTAGCATGTGGCCAGTAAAGATAAACATGTTATTGAGCATGTACTAGATTATTCTCAGCCAAAAAGAAAACCATTTATTACCTGCCTTATAGGGTACTTTACAATTCTGGAAAACTAAAAATTTTACTGATCCCTTCAGATGATGTGCTATATGCTAGTTAGTAAATATAATTGTTTCTAAAAAGTCAATTTGATCGTTACTTTAAATTACCAATTGAACTGGTTATAGACATATACCGCATGATAGTTATAACATACAATTAGATTCAGTTTTAATCTTTTGCTTTACTCATAAATTAAATAATTAGATTCAGTTTGACACTAAACTCAAAACAAAATAAAATAAAACAAGCAATCAAATAAAACATTTTATTTTGTTTTTAGAGTCAAGTAGAAAGTTAAAATTGCGCCTAATGAAAAAACGTCTGGTAATAAATTATAATTACACCAGTTATGAAACAAAAATGCTAGATTTATATATCAGAAAGAGGATAATCGCATTTACTTAAATGTCATAAAATATTAAAAATCATAAAAATCCAACAACGTTTTGTATTATGATTATATAAACAATAAATTTATAAATGACAATTGCAAAGAATTCAAAGTATAGAACTAATATAAGATAAAATAATGTAAATTTGTTCATAGATATATGAATACATATATGTATTCATTTTTATCTATAGACAGTCACAAATAAGGACTGTGTTAGTTTCTAATACTAGAGTATCAAATGAAATAATTGAAACGAAATATACTTTATAAATTGTAACATAAAAAATTGATTCCTTATGAATCTGCTAACAAGGCTGCCTATTTTTAGATGAAAATAAATGTAAAAATATTGTATGCAATAATGAATTAAACAAATTATATTATTAAGCTAAAATTTGTCCCTGTTAGAATATTCCAGTACAAACGCAACTGAAATCCAACTGAGCTGTTTAAATATGCATGAACATTTTCCTTTAATTTAACATTACGCAAAGTATCAAGAGGGAAATATTGTGAATATTAAAAATGAATTTACAAACCAAACTCATTAATTTATAAATTACCACCTAAATTAAAATACTTAAATATTATACATATACATATACATATATATATATATATATATATATATATATATATATATATATATATATATATATATATATATATATATATATATATATATATATATATATATATATATATATATATATATATATATATATATATATATCCATGTTAGGACGGGGGACTAACTGGCCCTAAATTTTACACTTGAAATCCATTTTAAATTGCCCCTATTATTTTTCTCAGCCAGGGCATACTGGGCTGCCAAGTGTCCCCCTAATTTTCTGTCCTGAAGAAATTCATCAGTCGTCGTGGCCGAACGTAATTTTTATTTCATCTTGATACAAAAAAGCACAAAATCCAGAGACATATGAACCAGACGGTGTCAGAGCACTCTCTCTAATGTCAACCTTTTTCAAGAGACGACCAAATACCGTATGTGGTTTAGTGTCGTGAGAAAATGTTGAGGCAACAGCTAATTGCTTAGAGAGAGTAACCTTAGATTACAGCCATCTGCTAAAGTGTGGCTTTTCAGAAGAGTATTATTGCTGATCGTTACAGATTTTTCGTAGGAGAGTTATTATTTTCTAATTAAAATACCAGCTATATCATTTTTTGCTTTGAGAATCAAAGAAAGAATTTCGGGGTTCGGCTGAAGGAATGAAAACTTCTTTGTTCAAATTGCATGGCTGGGAAAATATGATTAATACAGCCAGAAGAAATTAAGATTTAGAATAATAAATGGGGAAAAAGGGATAATTTTGGATAGACTTTGGGCCTTTTGGGCAGATATATATATATATATATATATATATATATATATATATATATATATATATATATATATATATATATATATATATATATATATATATACATATATATACATATATATATATACATATAATTACATACATGTTTAATAGATAGATAAATATAAATATAGGTAGATAGATAGAGAGATCTCCTAGGTGAGAGTAAAACAGCAACAAGTTAAAAGATTACCTTCATGATTAACTGTTGGTATCTTCTGAAAGATAACTGAATAACTGATAAAAATCCTGAGCTATTCCACCCTATTTATACTTTCTAGGGGTTCGTACAAATGTTAAATACAAGGTTTATACTTCATGGCGGAATTCCCACAGAAGGACAAACACTTGTTTGATGAGCAAGGATGGAGAATCGGGTGGAGTAATTTTTTTTAATCACCATTAAGGTCAATTGATACTCTCTTGCCTTTATTTATCTAGATAAAAACCCAGAGTGAAAGCTGAAGCGAGATGCAGGTCAAGTAATTGTTGCTAAAGAATTTAATACATTTTTTATGAGTCCTGACAATCAAAAAGGAATTTATTGTGTACAAATTTTTTTTCTCCGTTACAGATCATTTCAGTTCTTATATTGATACAAAAAGACGCTAAATGCGATTAGTAATTCCTGCACGTTCGCAGCCGCTTTTTTATGAGATTAATCCCACATCAGTGCAAGATTTTTTTTACTATTTTGTATAGATAAAAATGAATGACAGGTAGAAATAGATATCACTAGAAAAGGAATAACTTATATTTCAATATCATTACCAGTCAGTATGTTAAGAATAAAAAAATCAAGTCTTTCAAAAATTTGAATTTCTTATTTTTTTAATTAATCTTATCCTTATCGATTATGATGCAGAATTATGTAGGTGAAAGTTAATACTTTTTCTACAATTTAACGAACTTAGGAAATTGAAGATTTCAAAAATTACTTTATTTTCTTTCTAACCAATCTGCTTGAACATTTAATATGTTATTAGTGATATATTTATATCAAGTTGTTTTACATTACAAATTTATTCTTTAATTTGAAACTTTTAAAAAGAACTTTTAGAAATACTTCAATGATCTCATTAGATTGGCAGTTTCCAATCTTTATTATTCTTATCTATACAATCTTTATTCTTATTTTACAAAATTAAGGAAATTTATGACAAACCACATAGTTTTGTATGAAACAGTAACACACATTCGTATTGACAACCATGTGAATATGAAGATAACTATTTTAAATGATACGTTTTTATTTGTCCATCAGAGTCGCTGAAATTTGTTCTTTTTGTTGTTAGAATATTGTTGATAACATTTCATTATAACTTAAAAATTAACCAAGAAATAAATTTAAAATGAGTTCTCATATAAAAATGCTATAATTTGCGTCACATAGAAATGAAAGTGAATCACTTTATATCTAAATTTCCAGGTCAAATCGAATGGATACTACGCAGACGATGTTTAAATAATATAAATTAAGAAATGAATAAATGAATAAATGAAATACTTATAGAAATGACGTCATAATGATGGAATAAATATCATTTTCACCTATTTACCCTATTCTACCCAATTTGTTTCAAGTTTCCTTGCTATTAAATTGTTTTAAATATTATAATATTGAAGCATTTGAAAGAATACTAACTTTATTACAAAAGAAATTCTGAAAACTGCGATTAAAAGAATAAAGATAATGTACACAAACATGTAAATTCATTTTTATACCAAATTATAAACTAATCTATAGGAAAATTTACTGCCATGCTTGTTATTGTTCATTGGCGCAAAGTAAATTATCAAACTTTGGAGGCACCAGGTGGAATGTTTTAGTAACTCTTTATCGACTATTAATCTGGCTCATTTGGTTTTCATAGTAGCCTGTGCCAAAAAAATCAAAAACAATTTCACATAAATAAGATGTTACAAATAATAAAATTCATTTCATAAAATTTCAATTAAAAAATTCACATTATCCACTAAGATTCATCCAAAACGGAATTATTCTATTTTTCAAATTTTTCACTCTGGATAATTTTTATATAAGAATTAAGCAATATGTATGAAATGTATGAATAATTAAAAATAAGCATTCACTAACTGTATTTTTCATTGCGTTACTGTCAGACGATATTTCTTTTAATTAGCTCTCTGAAGGCTAATAAATAGCAGTGGTGAATCCATGGTATGTGACTTGGGCCTATTAAAGTTCAAAACGTCTTAAAATATATACACTTTATTTCTTCTCATACCTATACGCACTTACAAACAGCAGCAATTAAAAAAAAAACAGAGAGAGAGAGAGCAAGCACGTGCTTTCGTGCTTATATCCACATTTGCTTTTTGCATAAATGTTGGAAACTTGTGATAAGTCAGATTGCGGACGGGCTTATTCAGCTCGCAGTGTTCGCAATCCGATTACACTCTTAATCAACGGTTAATGCCTTAGGACCATTATGCACAAATAGCAAAGCTCAAATACAAAGGGACAAAGCCTTACCTTCCAATGCTCCCATTTTGTGGTGCCAAGGAATGCCTCTCGTTCCTCCGCTCTCTCCCTGATATATATATATATATATATATATATATATATATATATATATATTCTTTGTTATACTCCGGAAAATGCTCTAGAAGAACCCAACCTCGTGTTAAATCGATAACAGGGATCTTGTGGGTGGTTATCAATCATCACGCTATCGGGGAACTTTCCAGGGGAAGCATTCATTTTGCACGTGCACAGTTTAAACAGAATAGTCATGCAGTATTTACAAGATTAACCCTATCTAATCCTTTCAACTCCCAAGGTGGTCACGAGCTGTGGTGTCTTAAGACTTACAAATGCTCATGTGACGTGAGCAAAGTCACAATATTATGACATAAAAATGATTTTGTATGAAAAAGTTTTGGTACCTTCTCCGTGAGGCTTGCCTCCCCTTAACAGAGGGGTTTCATTTTAAAAGTTTTAAAATATTTACTATATGTGTGTACATAAATAATAATATGTATAAATAGATTAATGTATCATTACATGTTATAACAGGCATCAGACGGTGCTGGAAATTTACTACGTTCTGGCTTGATGTGCTGTATTTCCAAATAAGTAAAACTTTGAAATATATCTGTGAGCTTAGTATGCAACACAGATATTAAGTGTGGGTACCCAGGGGTCCCATGGAAGGTTTCAGCACACGCACACCCTTCAGACTTCCATGGAGCAACTGCGATTTTAGTGACAAATGGGGGCTCCATCACCTAGTTAAAGCAGTAAAGGTGGATGCCCAGTAAACATAATATCTACAAAAATATATATGATATCTATGAAAATAAATAATAAATAATTCTAATAACATTGTATTTGCAAAAAATTAATGCGATTTTATTTTCAACTAGCAAGTTTGCCCGTGCTTTGCTACGGTAAACTAAATGTATTACTTTTAAACAAAGATTTTTTTGTGAATAACTCTTTAAATTCGTCACAGTTCAGTTCGAGTCATTGGAATATTTATATATTTCTATTATAAGTGTATTAATAATATTCAGTTTTTATGTTCGAATTTGTGTCTTATATTAAAGTTGTTCAAACTTTTATCAGGGTAAAATATAAGTTTAACCCTAAATTACATTATTGCATTACTACTGTACGCTGATTAGTAACGTTAATAGATTTTGCCATATTACGTGGTAGGAAGCAGAGGTTTGATAGCAACAGTGCTAATTTTGTTGGTAGTAATGAATGTTTTCCAAAATTAAGGAAATTTATGACAAATCACATAGTTTTGCATGAAACAGTAACACACATTCATATTGACAACCATATGAATATGAAGATAACTATTTTAAATGATACGTTTTTATTTACCCATCAGAGTCGCTGAAATTTGTACTTTTTGTTGTTAGAATATTATTGATAAACATTTCATTATAATTTAAAAATTAACCAAGAATTAAATTTAAAATTAGTTCTCATATAAAAATGCTATAATTTGCGTCACATAGAAATGAAAGTGAATCACTTTATATCTCAATTTCCAGGTCAAATCGAATGGATACTACGCAGACGATGTTTAAATAATATAAAATAAGAAATGAATAAATGAAATATTTAAAGAAATGACGTCATAAGGATAGAAAAATATCATTTCCCCCTATTTACTATGTGATAAATTAAAAATTTTAATCTCCTGCTTTTAACCGAGGAAAACTGCGTTTAAAACAATTACTTGGGATGACGTCACATTGCTAGAAATATTGTTTCTTTCGCTTAGTTATGATGCGATAAATTAAAAAATTAATCGTTTGCATTTAACCGGGGAAAACAATGCTTGGAATAATGACATGAAATGCTCGAAAAAGGGGGAAGGAATGGATTTCGAACGTTAAAAATTTACAAAAACCTTCCTAGGAATATACCTAAGAATTTCCCAAATTTTCACAGCGATTGGATGCATGGTTTTTGAGTCTATCGAGTACAGACAGACAGACACAAATTCATTTATATATATAGAGATTAGTACATTGAATTATAATTATTTTTATTAATTTCGGGAAATTCACTATGGTCAACCATTTGGCCACTCCTGGGCGAGAATACAGAAATTTTAATTGCTATTTCTTCATCGTATTTGGTTAACCCTCGTGTTGCAAAAAGTATACCGTAGCACTCCAAATCCAACCAACTAACCAATCATCGTATTTGGCTTAGCCCTCATGGGCAAAACTGTAGCTCGTAACACTCTAAACCAAACCAAACCAAATTATTGTATTTGGTTGAAAGTGGGCAGTGGCTAGTTTACTAAGAAAAGGAACATTAATGAACGGAGGTATTAAGAAAATATGTTAAAGAAATCGAAGGCCAACAATAACAAATTGTTAAAATTACAATATCCTCAACAATTTTATAAATTTTCTTTATTTGTTCTTGATATTATGCTTACTTTAAGTTTTTAATAACCAGCTTTTTACTAAATTTTATGAATGTATTTATTAATTTCTACTTCGTGCTTCTAAATTTACAGATTGGCATATAAAATAGATATAGATAATATGAAGCAATATTTTAATATTTTGTGTAGAATTAGAGAGAGAGTGTTTGAATATTTTTTTTCTTGTAAAGAATGAGGTGGTCCAAAAAAGACTGGGAACACTTGGAATAAAATAATAATATCTCAAAATTAACTAACGCTACCAGAAAAGTGTCATCATAGCTTAAGACTGAATGAAATGAGTATCCTCCCTTAGCATATCTATATTAAGCTCACAGCTCTGTTTCAAAGCTTTACTTATTTTCTGAAAAAGCGCTCATCCCAGAATATATCAAGTGGCTAACTCTATATGTTTCCTATTGTAATATACCAATACATTTTATAATGTATGAATATATGTTTGATTTTTTTTTTAACTTTCAGGTGTTTGAGGGTTTTGGTGAAAAAACAATATTTTCATTGAACAGAGAAAGTACTAACCCAGTGGTTGAGAGATAAAAAAAAAAAGAAAACAAATTCGGAATTAATAAGGAAAAATCTGATTTTTTTTAAATATGTGAATCCGAAAAACAAACCTCTATAGGTCAAATGCTTCTTAATGAATTCCTCCCCTTAGAGGTTGTATTTTCTATACACATCTCACAGGAATAAGTTAATGACCTCTCCCGTAATGATCCTCTCTCCTGACGAAGGCGATCCTACACTACCTAAGCATGAAAAAAAAATTAGATATATATGTATTTATAACAATACTATATATTATGATACGTTATAGCAGGAAGAAGAGGACGCTAGCTGCTTGGTCCGATCATTCTAGATTAACACACTTTATCAGCAAATAAGTAAAACTTTGAAATAGTGCTATGAACTTAATATGCAACATAGATGTTAAGTTTGGGTACTTATTTTATACAGAATTTTAAATGTTAGCAATATGAAGTGCCTGGCCCTATTTTTTATTTTATTCTTTCCATACAAATGTGCATTCGACTTTATTTTTATTTGAAACGCAGAAAAATAAAATTCTGTTTATGCAAATATATTTCAATGCAAATTTTTAGTTTCACTGCGGTATAAAAAGCCCGTGTAGTGTGTTGAAGGCGGTGTGACGCCTTCAATATTCTCAAATGAGAGGTAACGTGAATAATAGATCACAGTAAAAGATAAAATTGGAAATTTACTTTTATTCTTGATTAACAACGGCTATTTACACAGGAATGTTAATTTCTAAATCATGTAGAACTGCAAAGGATGGTTGCCAGTAAAACTTCCTCACGACGATCACAGTCGAAAGAAAAACAAGAGATTTAATATTCTCTTACAAATGGGGAGGCTTTTCAGGGTGCAATCAAACCCAATTTATCACCCGTTCGGTATCCGAGACTCTGCCGCTCTCTATATGAGCGGACTTTACGAATCTCCCGAACTACCAAGCTAGCTCTGGTAAAAAAGGCGAAAGCCTCCACGAGGTCAACATACCTACGAAAAAGATAACGAAAAGCCCTGGGTCGCAAAATTGTAGGCTTTTTACACCTGAAGGGTCAGTTACGATTCCACCAACTGTTTTTGGGTCAGTTAAGATCCCAGTTACTTGAGAACTCCAGCTAAAGTTACAGTTATATCTTTTAGCTGAATTCTCATTCGCTGGCTGTCCCTTTACGGAATTTCCGAGATTTCATTAACGAGATCCATCAAGGGCGTATTCGTCTATTCAGTCCGATTGTCAAGATCCCAGACTCTGCGAAGCCACGCTATTGTCCAGGTAAACAGGTGTACTACGATCAGCTGTTTTGGCGCGTGCTCGGACAAAGGGGAGTCTTCACAGCGGGCTGATCGAATGTAAGCACGGTGATTGTTTGTTTGGTTAGCTGTAGTAAGTGTGGCTTACATCAGTGCTTTACTTTAATTTGTAAGTAACATAGTTATGTCTTGTTTAAATAATAAATAGACGTTTTTAACGAAGCCTTTTGGAATTATCATATTTTTATACTGCACCTAGTCACATACATCGATTGCATTGCTATCATTTATATAAATGAACTCTGCGTTACCGGTAAGAAAGGTAACATTAAACAATATAAACCTTTGTATTAACTTTTTTGATAGTATTAACTATTTCTGAGATATTTTTATAAGTTAATAAATATCATGTTTTTTTAATGTAATAAATCTGTTTACATCAGCTAAAGCTAAGCTAGCAGAAGAGAGGAAACTTATGTTCAAAACAGACATAACCTGAAGATATTAAAACAATTTCCATTTTTCCTTTAACTGTTGCGTATTTATCTACACAACCACTGGCCTATCACACATTACTATAAATATATTTTCCATCCTGGCATTGTTCAAGTTTAAAATACAATTAAAGTAAATAAATAAGTGTAATAAGTGTAAAATACAATAAGTAATAAGTGTAAAATACAATACAAGTTTATGTACAGAACATAACACTATATTAAAAAAGAGAAAAAATGAAATTACATTAAATGCTCATAGAGCAGTTAAAAAAATCTTCGAATTATAAAAATGTCTTTTAGTAAGCAATTTATTTTTACCAAATACAGTTATTTTTAATATCTAATATTACAAGTACGTGCGAAATCTTTATTTTTAATTTTAATATTTCAATTTTAAAAAAATATTTAAAAATTATGAAAAATGATACTGTTGATTATTTTAACATCCTGATGTGACTTTTCTGCAAGGATTAATATTAATAACCTTAAATGTGAAATTAACTAAAAAAAAAACTCAAACAGTAAATCGTACTAACTTAAACCACTGAGAATATTAAAATGGAATCTTAAATTATTAGCAAATTAAATTATTATTATTTAAATTATTAAATTATTATTATTATTTAAATTATTAAATTATTATTATTTAAATTATTAAATTATTATTGTTTAAATTATTAAATTATTATTATTATTTAAATTATTAAATTATTATTATTTAAATTATTAAATTATTATTATTATTTAAATTATAAAATTATTATTATTATTATTATTATTATTATTATTATTATTATTATTATTATTATTTAAATTATTAAATTATTATTATTATTATTTAAATTATTAAATTATTATTATTATTTAAATTATTATTAATTATGATTTCAACCTCAGTCTAAATATTTATTAAAATGTTTATAAATATAAAAAGTTCAACAATCTCGCTAATTCTTCCATCTGTAACGAAAATATTTTCTATACCTAAATTCATCATAACAAGTAATGAATAAGAAGGGATTTTTAAATAGAAATTAATCGAAAAATTTTTTAAGTAGCACCAATTTTTTGTTTCTCGATCCCACCCTCAATAAATGGCGTTGGCTGTATTAATTTTCTGTCAATAAAATAATGAAAATGATAAAGGAGAAAAAAACAGCCATCATTAATGAACTGAAAAGGTCATTGCTTTCACCCTGAATAAGGGTGTTGACATTCCATCTTGGAAATTCCTAGTAATATCTGGAGGCGCAGTGGTAGTAAAGTGTTTTAAGTAGGCAGTGGCAATCGAATAATGCATTGCATGGTATACTTGCTCCGTAATAAGCATTTCGAAGGTTCAAAATATTTTGATTAATGTTTCATAACATATTGGAGTTTAAAGGTCGTTATAGGATATCGTGATTCCTTAATGACTCAACAGAAAGGTTTCTGCGCTTTTTGATGAAAACATCTGTAGCATCTTTCCGTATTATCTCAGCATTAGTATGAACCTTGAAGTTTATTATTATAATTAAATCTAAGGATTATTGTTTAACACTTATTTCCAATGTCATAGTACATTTTTATTGTTTAGGATTACGTTGTTATATTTCTTCTAAGTTATAATTTATCTATTACGATGTTTATATCTTTGTTTGCAACCTTTTGTAAGAAGTTCTTTGGTTATAACCTTATGTCAGAGATAAAGAAACTTTTTCGATCGCGGCAAAAATAAAAGAAAATTTGGTGAGCCAAGATAAATGTTTCAAAAATTTTAAAAAAAATATACAAGTATTACGGTTTTTCAATATGATAGCACATGTTTATGGTCTAGGATTATGATGTTATATTTCCTCTATGTTATAATTTATCTATTACGATGTTCATATCTTTGTTTGCAACCTTTAGTAAGAAGTTCTTTGGTTATAATCTTATGTCAGGGATGAAGAAATTTTTTCAGTCGCGGGCCAAAAATAAAAGAAAAGTTTGGGGAGCCAAGATAAATTTTTCAAAAATTTTAAAAACAATATTCAAGTATTAGGATTTAAATATCTTAGTGAGAGGAATGAATGTCATTTCATTTTTAAAATTTCCATATTTTGAGTTTCGACGAGAGATGTACTGATTTTAAGGAACGACGCTAAATGCTTATCTGTTAGTCTACTTCTGAAATTATTCTTTCTAAGTTTCATGGTTAAAAATACTTGTTCACATATATAAGATGAAGCAAACATAGCGCTGATCTACTGGGGATGGGATATTAAATTTGGGATATAATAATTAAACAAACTAGAAAATAAGAGATGGATATGTAATATATAAATATATATTTCTTTTAATTTCCTTCGGACTAGCAACTTAAATTTCTCTCCGTTGGCAGGATAAAATCTTTCGGCGGCCGGAGTTAGCCCTCGGGCTGTAGTTTACCTATCTCGTGTTGTGTGGATATGAAATTGAGACATCTTAAATGGGACAAATAAGAGTTCTAACTATAGTTTTATCCGTATCTGGAGTCTTCAAATGTTGACCCGCTGGCCACATACCGCTAGTAGTCAATGGGATTTCGCGGCCGTGGTATAATCGATAATATTTATAATTGAATCAAATCAATGGGAATTCCATTGATTTAAGGATCATTATTATAAATATTTATGCACATTTTAAGAGTTATTCAACTATTTATGAATGATAAATATAAAAACTTAAATAATAATATATCGTTTTTAATTTCAACCTCAAATGTGCATACATGCATATATACAGGGTGTATTATGCACAACATGTACTTTTATTGTGGACCGGGGAGCCTTTTGAGCTGGCCTGGCTGGTATTGATAACTTTTAAAAAAGTTTTGCTCTAAGAGATTGAAAGATCTTCATAAATCGGGCCAAGTAGTTAGAAAAATATCTCGCTGATATAACTGCATCCAATATCTTCCGTTAAAGCAAAATTTACTTTTAATTATCACTAAAAAGAAATCGCTTTTGTAATTGTCTCTCTTACTCTTTAGCAAACATTAATACAGTAGAACCTCTTTTTAACGACCCTACGATACAACGACCCCTTCTTTAGAACGACCATCTTAAAAAGTCTCAATTATTTTACCATAGGAATAATGTTAATTTTGACTCATTACAACGACCCCAAGAGTATTATTTTTCGTTAGAGCAACCGCCAATTTTAGACCTCAGAACTCAAGAGCAAGTGGGCTATTTTAAAATTATTGTACTGTGGTTCAACTTCAATAAACCTGTACTCCTTTCTTTGTGTTTCCTTAAAGAACCCACGTCCTTTCGTCACGTACCACATTGATGCCCTAGGTAGATGACACTCCAGACACTAAAGAAATAACCCAGCTCCTCAATGTCAAACTTCCGGATCTTCAATTATCTATTGATGAGTTAGTTGCGATAGACAAAACTTTACAGTGCTGGGCAGAAAATTTGAATGAGGACGATTTTATTTCCCGTATTACCGGAAATGAAGAAATCTGAGGTTATGACGACGGAGAAGAAATTGTCCAAGCTTTTGAAAAAATGAATGAAAAAGAAGCCTTCAATGCAATCAATGCCTTGAGTCAATATTTTGAAAGACAATTTAATTCTGAAGATATTCTTCGAAATCTAACGGATATGGAATCAGTGATTATGAAAAATTCCCAAAAGAACTTGAAACAGGCGTCAATCAAAGATTTTTTCAAAAATTCAGTATTGGAAATACAAATAAATAGAAGTGTCCCCTATGTATGTACTGCTGCGTCATTTTTTTGCTCATTTTATTTAATTGTTTTCCAATTTGTTACAACGACCTTATGATGTTGGTCCCATAGGGGGTCGTTAAGGTTCTACTGTATATCTAGAAACAAATATATTCCTGAATATTATTTTATAGTACTTACCTCTTGAGAGATTTAGTACATCCGTTAGTGATTTTCTTCATTTCACTCTAGATTTTCACCTCTAGATGAGCTTAATAATGTATTATAACTTTAAGAACATACTTTATTTGGGTGTCATCATTTTGCTGTGTTTACATTGTACATTCTGTTTGTATACTTGAACCAAGGTTTGGTTTGGTTTGGTTTGGAGCGCTACGGTCTACTGTTTTGCACACGAGGGCTAATGAGACCGGGACCTATAGTTTAAAGCCGATTCCGAAAGGCTACAAACATCCATGCCAGCAACAGGATTCGAACACGTGAACTCCGGTTCCGAAGAGCAGCGCTCTACCATTCGGTCATCGTTCGGCCACTTGAACCAAGGAAAGTTTTCATTAGTATTCGTAGGTATTCAGTTTTAATTTTATATCAATATTTTTCGTATATTTATCAACGGTGTTTATAATTGATATCAAATTCATATATACATCAAACTCAATTTTTCTTTAAAATAGTAATAAAATTTTAAAAAAAATATTTAAAAAATTTTTAAATATTGACTGGTACCAATTATGTGAGATTAATATAGTTATAAAACAAAAAATTCATGCTGTGCAGGGTTAATCTTTATATATAAAATTCTTCTGTCCGTGTATTTGTAATAGAACTCCTCCTAAATGGCTGGACTGATTTTGTTGAAAGTTTGTGTTTGTAATTTTATTGATTCTAGAATAGTTTAGATTCACAATTTGATCCGATAGAAAATGTTTTTTTATTAAAAATCCAGAATTTCCCGCTTAATGAGATTATTATAATGCCGCTTGAAACGTTTCATAGCCAATGTATCTGTGGCGCAATGGTCAGAGCAACCAGCTTCAGTAAGAGGAATCCGAGGATCGAATCCCCGTGCATGTGATGTGGAAATTTTAATTTAATCTAATTAATTTTGCTATGACTGTGGCTTCAAGTACTTTTAAAACATTTTTTTTTTCGATACCTTTCTATCAAAACGGTCCAATTTATAATTAATTTAAAAACATTTTACAATATTTGGATTTACAGCATTAAAACAGGACAACGTTTGTCGGGTCGTCTAGTATATCGATAGATATTTTGCACTCTATATAGCAAAGAAATATTAGCAAGTTTTCAATGGAAATTAAATACATCTGTGCAAACTAAAATTAATTAAAGTACATATTAATAAAAACCTAGAATTCCATACATACATTTAAAGAATATTAAATAAATATAGTCATTCATTAAAAAAAACGATGAAATTTTAATGCAATAATTTTAATAAACGTTCTTGTACTAAGCTATATTTTTAAAGCAATGTAGATAATGATAAATATATTTTCCAGAAGACAGTTATCAGAAAGATTACTATGTTTTCAGTGGGTGAAATAATTATCTCAACTTTAACATTTTTAGGAACTTTACAATTTTTGGATTTACAGCGTTAAAAGGAAACGTTTGTCGGGTCGTTTAGTATATCAGTAGATATTTTGCACTCTATATAGCAAAGGAGTATTAGCAAATGTTCAATCAAAATTAAATACTTCTATGCAAAATAAAATTATTTAAAGCAAATATTAATAAAAACCTAGAACCATAAATACATTTAAAAAATATTACAATAAATATAGTCATAAATTATAAAAAACCAATGGAATTTTTAATGCAATAATTTTAATAAGACCTCTCATTTCTAAGCTATATTCTTAAATGAATGTAGACAGTGATAAATTTATTTTCCAGAAGACAGTTATCAGAAAGATTACATGTGTTTTCAGTGGGTGAAATAATTATCTCAACTTTAACATTTTTAGGAACTTTACAATTTTTGGATTTACAGAAATAAAACAGAAAACGTTTGTCGGGTCGTTTAGTATATCAGTAAATATTTTGCACTCTATATAGCAAAGGAGTATTAGCAAATGTTCAATCGAAATTAAATACTTCTATGCAAAATAAAATTAATTAAAGCAAATATTAATAAAAACCTAGAACCATACATACATTTTAAGAATATTACAATAACTATTGTCATTCATTAAAAAACCCGATGGAATTTTTAATGCAATAATTTTAATAAGAGCTCTCGTTCCTAAGCTGTATTCTTAAATGAATGTAGATAGTGATAAATTTATTTTCCAGAAGACAGTTATCAGAAAGATTACATGTGTTTTCAGTGGGTGAAATAATTATCTCAAATTTAGGATTTTTAGGAACTTTACAATTTTTGGATTTACAGCGTTAAAACAGAAAACGTTTGTCGGGTCGTTTAGTATATCAGTAGATATTTTGCACTCTATATAGCAAAGGAGTATTAGCAAATGTTCAATCGAAATTAAATACTTCTATGCAAAATAAAATTAATTAAAGCAAATATTAATAAAAACCTAGAACCATAAATACATTTAAAAATATTACAATAAATATAGTCATGCATTAAAAAAACCGATGGAATTTTTAATGCAATAATTTTAATAAGACCTCTCGTTCCTAAGCTATATTCTTAAATGAATGTAGATAGTGATAAATTTATTTTCCAGAAGACAGTTATCAGAAAGATTACACGTGTTTTCAGTGGGTGAAATAATTATCTCATCTTGAAAAATTAAGCTTACTTTTAAACTCTGACAACCATTCGTCTTTCCGTTAAGCCGAGAATAAAAATAATTTTCGAATCACGTAAAGTAGTTTATATTCATGTAACCATTATTCATATTCTTTTGATAGTTATGCTAATGTCACTCTTTCTAGCAAAATAATTCAAAAATAAATCTAAATTTGTCAAAATACATTCTCAATAATATTACAATTTTAAAAACAAAATTTTAAATGAATATTTTGCATTTTCTTTGTCTCGTAAAATTGAAACTAATATTAATATGTTAAGACAGTTACTAATAAAATTAGTTTCATCTAGATTGATTCCATGACATTTATTAAACGAGTAAAAGAAAGGAGATATTTAATACTGTGATTTAGAGGGCTGATTTAGTATTGGAGATTTTAGTTATATAGTAAGGAACAATTTTTTGCCTCCTTTCTGAAAAAAAATTAATTTAATGATAGCAAATGTTAATACAGTGATATATACAAATATTTTAAATAAATTAATCAATTAATAAATTTAAAATATTTATGTAAGAGTTTTTAATTAGACTTTTAACTAATTTTGACTAATTTGACTAATTTTAACTAATTTGACTAATTTTTAACAGAGCATTAATGACAAAGGTTGCTTTAAATAGACAGTGTGCTGGGATTGCACATTTTCACTTTTTAACTGTTATCATTGATTTTTTTAAAAAGATTTTTTTAGTGTTTTACAAATAAAAGTGCATATTACATATGTTTTCAGTGGGTGAAATAATTATCTCATTTTGAAAAATTAAGCTTACTCTTAAACTCTGACAACCTTTCCTATTTCCGTTAAGATGAGAGGAAAAATAATTTTCGAATCACGTGAAGTAGTTTATATTCCTGTAATCATTACTCATATTTTTTATAGTTATGCTAATGTCACTCTTTGACATAGGCTGCAACTAATTAGTGATTCAAGAGAAATATAACGTCTCAAAGTGTTGTCAAAATTTCAACCCATTCTCAATAATGTGATTCATTTTACTATCTGTAACATAAATTAAGCGATGAGCATCATTTTGCATTTTCTTTGTCTCGTGTAAATTGAAACTAATTTAATATGTTAAGTTACTGTTACTAATGTATTGAATTAGTTTCATCTAGATTGATTCCATGACATTTATTAAACGAGTAAAAGAAAGAAGTTGTTTATTATTTTGCGATTTAGAGGGCTGTTTTAAAACTGGAGACTTTAGTTATGTATTAAAGAACAATTTTTTTGCATTTTTTCTGAAAAAAAAAATTTATTTAATTTTAGTTAATGTTAATACAGTGATATGTACAAATATTTTAAATAAATTAATCAATTAACAAATTTAAAATATTTATGTAATCAGAGTTTTTATAGAGCAAAGATTGCTTTAAATAGACAGCGTGCTGGGATTGCATATTTTCACTTTTTAATTGTTATCATTGATTTTTTAAAAAGATTTTTTTTTGTGTTTTACAAATAAAAGTAATATTACATATGTTTTCAGTGGGTGAAATAATTATCTCATCATTAAAAATTAAGCTTACTCTTAAACTCAGACGACCAATCGTCTTTCCGTTAAGCTGAGAAACATTTTACAATTTTTGGATTTACAGCGTTATAACAGAACAACGTCTGTCGGGTAGTCTAGTAATTCTATATATTAATAAAACCCATTAAAATGAGATAACTCCGAAGCTGATAAAAGAAATTTGCTATCACAACCTAAAGCTTTATCCTCTACCATTAAACATAATTATAGCTACTACGCCTTGTTTCATTATAAGCTTCAAATTTGTAAATATAGCTATTATATGATATGGAAATTTATTTTCTTTGCAAGTGGATAAAGGCTAAACAGTTTATCGTGCCGATGTATGTTCCATTATTAATAGTTTGGTCATCAGGAATAGTGAATGAAAATTTAAATTCTGTTGCAGTACCCTCTTAACAGATTTCTGCATAATATGTTATCAATATACTCAAATTATTCCCTTATCTAGTTATTAAGATCCTTCTGGGCAACAGTTTCACTGAGCATTGATCTAGAGATACGTATGTAAAAGTTTATAGTTTTTCTACAATATAACTCATTTTTACTTAAGGCTACAGTGGGCTTTAAAAATCAATTTATTTTGCTTTTGACTAATCTGCTTAATACGTTATTAGCAATATACTTGGTGGTAGCAATTTTGAGGTAAAATCTGAATGATTTTAAGAGTTATTAATCATTAATTATTTTCAAAGGAACATTATTAAAAATGCTCCGTTCCCACCCTCTTTACGTATAAAAGGATAATTTTTATTCAACGGATACCTTAAAGGCCTTAAAGTTTTCGCCAAAATATTGTTAGAAAATTTAGTTAA
The DNA here is from genome assembly GCA_032207245.1 of Pardosa pseudoannulata. Classification (NCBI taxonomy): domain Eukaryota; kingdom Metazoa; phylum Arthropoda; class Arachnida; order Araneae; family Lycosidae; genus Pardosa; species Pardosa pseudoannulata. The sequence continues at coordinate 40,207,925 of CM063506.1, forward strand.
AATATCCGTTAATATCCAAAATGTTGTTAGAAATTTGTTTTATTCTTACTAAATGCGTGCAAGAAATCTTCTAACATCATAAATGATAAATTTTTGCTATTCGAAGCATTTTAATTTTATTTAAATTTTGTTTTGCCCTCTAAATTGTAGAAAATCTTTGGAAGTATATAGGGGTTAGAAATGCACCTGTAATGTTTTAGATACCTTCAAAATTAAAAAATTTTGTCTTTAAATCTATTTAAATTTGTTATTAGTAACAACTGAATTATCTTTTGGGGAATTATTATAATCAATATAACAGTAGAGATGTTAAAACACCTTTTCTGATTTTTACTTTCATGTTAAAATTCAGTGAAATAGAAATATTAAATTTAACCCAACTGATTGTCCCCTGTAGACTTGTAGAAGTATTTTTAAAAGAAGTAATTAGTAAAATGACAGTTTGGTACGTTATTTCTTTAAAATCTATTTAAATTAGTTGTTAGTAATAACTGAATTATCTATTGAGGTAATAATTATGATCAGAGTAGGGATATTAAAGCACCTTTTCTGATTTCTACTTTCATGATACAATTCATTGAGATAGAAATTATAAATTTTACCCAGCTGAACGTTCCCTGTAGCTTTGTAGAAGGATTTTTAAAAGACGTAATTAGTAAAATGACAGTTTGATACGTCTTTTCTTTAAAATCTATTTAAATTGGTTGTTAGTAATAATTGAATTATCTATTGAGGTAATAATTATAATCAATATAAGAGCAGGGATATTAAAACACCTTTTCTGATTATTACTTTCATGTTACAATTCAGTGAGATAGAAATATTAAATTTTACCTAGCTGAACGTCCCCTGTAGTCTTATAGAAGGATTTTTAAAAGAAGTAATTGGTAAAAGGAGCGTATGATACATCGTCTTTTCTCAAATGTGAAGAAAACGTTGAGGAGTTCATATTAGTTTGTTCATAATGTTTTTGTGATTATAATGTAAGAAAACTATTTTCGTCTTCTTTTGGCTGAACTACTTTGTTTTTATGTGGAAGAAGTTACTCAATTACTCAAGTCTTTCCAACATCACCTCCTACCTATCAATCAAGAGGAACCTACGCATATACATACATAATCGATAAATATTAATAAATGTTTAGGTTTTGCATATAATATGCATTTAATGAATCACATTGCATATGTTCAGTTTTCAGACTTACAAAATCCTGCCCTATTAAAAACTTAATAACACTTAAAAAATTCAAATAATAACTATTTGAATACAACAGAAAACTTTGAAATATTATAAACAAATTAATCCTATAAACAATTCTCAGTGAATTTCAAGTATTGATCAGAAATAGAAATAAATTTTTAAGAAACGTGTCGTAGTATCTTGCATAATATTAGTTTTATCATTTTAATTCCACTGTTTTAATTTGATCGCTAAAAGTAAATTTTAGCACTTTTAATATTATAAAATGCCCAAAATTCCATCTTTTGCACAATGTTCCTTTTTTTCTTTTTGAAATAGCACTCTCCGTTTCAAACAAAATTTAAAAAAGTGTTAGAAAATTTTGATGTAATTGATTCTCACTAAGCCAAAATTAACACATTATGTGCGGGTACATTTCGCAGCGGAATTGTATCAGGAGCTGACGTTTTGAGCTTAAATTTAGTTATTCAGTTAAATCTCAATAGATCTAAAATTATTTAATTTTTTTACCAACTGTTCGTATTTCATAACGAAATATATACACAAATATATAAATAGAAATATATAAATAACAACAATAAGATTTTTGTAAACAAAGAATATATTTTTAATATTTTTTATTGGATAAATTTATAATAGTATCGTAAATAAGAAAAATCAATTAGAAACAGTATATATAGTTTTAATATTTTCGCGTTTTGTGGTTCCGCATCGACTGATGTAAAAGCTAGTTTTATTTGTCTAAATTTTTCTGTAATCTATGTAGTAGACAAGAACATTCGGCTTCATTTTCCTGTATATACCATTATTTTTGTACCCACAAATGAACCATGTTGTTACACTAACCCATACTAGTACTTGTCCCGCGCTCAAGTATCAATCGTCAGAAAACGTATTAGTACGTGTCCCGCATACAATGTGTTAAGCATTAGTTTACACCGAGCAAAAAAGTTTATGGTAATGCAATTTTTAAAGCAGTCTAAATCACGTCTTAGACACATAAAATAAACTGAGCTGAAATAAAATAAATTCTAATAAAAATGAGTGATTAGGTACAATTTTTTGCATGAACTTTAATTTATGAATTGCCATCTACTTTTTTCTTATCAGCCCTTCTATCTATATATTTAATTTATGTAGTTATCTCTTCAATCTATTTGGTATCTTGCTAATTAGCCTATGTATTCCTATTGATATCTTTTTACTTATTTAATTTATGCATTAGCCTATTTCATATCCTATCTAATAATCCTTTCATTTATTTATTCAATGCGTATATCAGTGCATCTAAGTATTTATCATTCAGTTTCTTCGTTATAAATTGTACACACATTTCAAACAGCATACTGTACGATGAGATTAAAGAATAGATATCACTATCCAGTATATAAAAGAAGGTAAATACTTCATGTTATATTATAGTTACAAAGGGAAAGCCAACGTGATGAGGCACAAACAAAAAGGGCTTGGATACAAACAGATGTTTCTCAGCTACGACTGAGCTTCTGAAATGCGAGAGAATTAAGAAGCTAAAAAAAGCCTGAGCTCAGATTGATAGACGAAAAATTCTGCTTCTAATATGTTAATTATATTTTTATACAAAACTTTTCAGCATTATAACGCACATTTGTACAAATAAGGTTACTTTATACACTTCGCAAAATAATTAAAGGGTATTGAGGTTTGGGGGGAATCTTGCAGTTGGAGATTGGTTCAGATGACTAATACATAATCAACAGACATGGTGAGCTATATGAAAAAAAATTACATTTTATAGAACATTTGACTATAAAAATTTTTTAAAATGCAAATTTTGCAGAGGAGAAAAAACGGATTAAAACAAAAATGTTTTCTTAAAAGAAAATCGTTTTCAGTAGGATACTTAGCATGTTCTAAACATTCTCTATTGGATCCTTTTTCCCAAGAGTGGGCCATTTCAATCGTCCTCAAAACCTCGTCAACAAAATCGTCCTCCTTACCGTCCTCAAAAAGGAAATCATTTACTAAGTTATAACGATGCTAAGTACTAACTTATTCACTGATTCCCTAAATTAGGCCAGCATTTTATTATATCTCCTAGAATAAACTAGAAGTAATTAAAGAGACGTGATTGGTACAAGAATGGCATCATTCCTGGACCCACACCCCTTCCAACAGTCAATAAAACGGCTGGCACACATGTTTCGTGGCTTTTTTTCTTTTAAGATCTCGATGTAAACGATATCTAAAAAATATTTTTGTGTTTTGTGTTCTTTTTCCCTACGGAGATTTGTGTGTTTAGTGTCATCTTATGTTCTTAATAAAAGATGTTTTTGTAAGTGAACGTTTGCATCAATCTACTCGGTTACTACATTTAATAATTGCTTTACAGTTATGACTACAGTATTTTTAAATTACCTGGACGTTATATATATATATATATATATATATATATATATATATATATATATATATATATATATATATATATATATATATATATATATATATATATACATATATACATATATATACACATATATATATACATATATATACACATATATATACATATATATATACACATATATATACATATATATACATATATATACATATATATACATATATATATATACATATATATATATATACATATATATATACATATATATATATATATATATGTATATATATATGTATATATATATGTATATGTATATATATATATGTATATATATATATATGTATATATATATATATATATATATATATATATATATATGTATATATATATATATATATATATATATATATATATATATATATATATATATATATATATATATATGTAATTATTCTATATAATGTTATTTTCAAAGTGTATATATTTTCTCTATATATATATATATATTCAAATGTTTTATTTTCTTTCTCTGCATTTTTCTAAAATTTTGTTATTTTCTATTTACTTTATTTGCAAAGCAATTTTTTAAAACTGTTCCTGAAAATTTAACTGGTCTATATTTCTCTAATGTTACAATTCCGAAATCAGTTTCTGCCTTCATTTTGCTTCCACTGGTATAGATAATACATTTTTATATGAAAGCTTAACTTCTTCCTCTGTAATTTTTAATTCTAAGTTACTTATATTCTTGGTAGGTTTATGTTTCTTTTTAAGTCTTTTCTTTAGGGCTGAAGTTACCCATATTTCCTGCCAAAGATAATTTGTATTTAGTAATGTTATAACATCCTGTTAAGCTTCTTGCTGTTTGAAGACAATATTCTCTCTGTATAATAGAAACTCTGAATATAGTGGGCATTAATACTATCGGTCTGTACCAATACAACAGAAAAATATAAACTATTTACATAGAGTTGAAGCATTTGTTTTAAATTAGATAGAACAATGTTCTATCAGAAATGTTAGAACAATACTTTTTAAGTCCATTTTTAAGAAACAAAGATAAGAGCTGTAGTAAAGAGAATTGTTTTAAATTTGAATTACCTTATTACTATTTAGTAGGGCGTAAAATCTATATTATAACCACGAAAATTTTTGTGGACCTTAACGAAATTTACTTTGAATGTGTAATGTACAAAGGGTTATTTATGGAAAATATACAATCAAAATAAACACTATGTATAAGGTACTAAGTGTACAATGAAACCACGTGGTTTTCAGGACCTATTCTAAGATTTTTTTAAAACTTCTTCTAAGCTATTTTTGAAATATTGCTTAGCATGGATATTAATTATTTGCTCTAATTTTTAATTTAAATCAAATTCAAAACTATACAAATTGGGAATGCTTAATCATGGCATTTTTTTAATAATCTAACCTAAAACACATTTATAACATGTCAGAAATTATCTCAAGCACATGTTGTTAGTAATTGTTCACGGTAGGTAGACGTTTCTTATCTTCATAAAGTAAAATATTACCCAAAGTCTTTTTTAAATATAATGTTCGAAAGTTTTATCTAGATATTTAATTCTAAAACTTCGAATTCATTTGCACTATTTAAATTGAATTTTTCTATAGTCACACTTTCACAAGTTTAAAAAAAATAGAAATGTGTAAAAATATCCTTTTTTATCTAAGAAACACACATCACATGATTACTCTTTCTGTACCATGTAGTTTGAAACGTTTCAATACCTTTTAACTTTTACTAACTTTCTGAAAATAGCTCGAAAATGTTTTATCTGTACACTCGTCATTTTTTAGGCATGTGTGGCATCAAGTTTTTTTAAATTTTAATGGGAATTAGAAAAAGTTAATTTCATTTAAAGGAATAATAAATGGAATGAATTTCACTATCCTTTGCAGTGAGATAAGCTAATCTGAGTTCGTACCAATCATTCGATCATAAACAATCACGATATATAAATCTACACAAACACAAGGAAGGCGTCTTCAATACAATAAACAGCCGAACGATGTCCGATTGGTTAGGGTACTGGCCTTCGGTGCCGGAGTTCGTGGGTTCGAATCCCACAATGGCATGATTCTTCGTAGCCGTTCTGAAACGGCTTTAAACTCTAGGTCCCGGTCTCATTAACCCTCGTGTTGCAACAAGTATACAGTAGCACTCCAAACCAAACCAACCAATTAATACCAAAAAACTATGGCTCAGTTTTAACTATAAATATTTTTTTAAATTTTAGCTTAATTTATCAGTTTTTAAACTGTTTATTATCAGTTTTATTTACTAATTTTTTAATTATTAAAAATAATTCATTTGATTTTTTTAATTAAAAAAATTAACTAAAAAGATTAATTAAAAAGATATAACAAGGTAATTTTTGTATTCTATGAAAAGACAGCATAAAAGCATCTAAGCCTTACTTGAACCTAAGCCTACCAGGTGGACACACCATACGGTAACCCCTATAAAATCTGGGAGGCCGTTTCATACCGCCTGAACTTTAATTTTAGTAAACATTTTATATTTATATATAAATAATTTCAAAGTAATAGTTGATCAAAAATACAGCTGTTTTTCATCTTTTAAAGCATTTAAATGATATCCTTAAAATCTCAAAGGTAGTATTTTTTTTATTTACAATTACAATAACTTCTTTATACTTCGTACAAGAGAAAGTTAAAATTACCAGCCATCAAAATGCTAAGGCAATTACATTATTTCTAAGAGGGCAGTTTCAGTGATTTATTATTCCATTGTTTTTCGTCCACCTCTAAGCTAATTTTATCCTCTCACTTCTTTCGAATCATTTTTAACCCACACCTGGTGACGTTTTGTCGTCTGTGAGATTTCCTGTCACAGATTATAATACCCTGTCGTTCTTAAAATTGTCATTTGGTTGTAATGCTATTAAATCTTGCCCACGGATCTTGTCGAGATGCCTAGCAACAGTGAACAGACACCATAAAGCATCTTGAGTACGGATTAGTCTGATGTTGTTCACTCAACAATATATCAACCCTTTGAAACGCCCGCTGCAGGCAATTCGCTGCACACGCGAGAACAGGCAGGCCTCCGACCACCTCTCCAACTGCCCTTTTTTATTTTTTCGTCCATACATTACCCACAATCTATGTGATATCTTGGTACAGATTCAGGATCTGACACCCCAGACTATCCACTTATGGACAAGTCTTTAAACTCGGAACACCCACTAGATGAAGTTCAATGCATGTTATATTGAAATTCTTCGGTATATAGAGTGCAGATTGCATTCAAAAAGGAAAGTGCACAACTAAAAGTTATAATAAATCTAAAAAAAATTCGGAAGTCACCTTTTTGTAAATAAACATCGGATAATTAAGAAATTTAGATAGACAGCTGTATGATGATAAAGTAATTAAGTTTAATAGTAAGATTTTGAACCATAAGTTACCCAAAACGACATATTATGCAAGCAATAATGGACGTATTTAAATAGCAAATGCTCCATACATCCGAAAAATGTGAGTAAAATATACTCTACGTATAGGGTTTTTCTGTTAAATAAAGTTTTGTGAAACATAGAAATGAAACAATCGTTTTTGAATTATTTGCAACAGCACGTTAATACTAGTTATATAGAAATTCTTCGGTATATAGAATACTGATTGCATTCAAAAAGGGAAGTACACAACAAAACGTTATAATAATTATAAATAAAAAAATTCGGAAGACACTTTTTTGTAAATAAAAACCATATATGGAGAAATTTAGATAGAGAGCTATATGATGACAAAGCAATTAAGTTTAATACTTGGGTTTTGAACTATAAATTACCTCATACGAACCATAAGTTACCTAATACGACATATTATGCAAGCAATAATTAACGTTTTTAAATAGCAAATGCTCCATACTTAAAAAAATGTGAGTAAAATTGACTCTACGTATAGGTTTTTTCTATTAAATAAAGTAAAACATACAAGTGATTTGTAAAACATACAAGCGAAACAATCGTTTTTGAATTATCCCCAACAGAACGTCAATGCATGTTATATTGAAATTCTTCGGTATATAGAGTGCAGATTGCATTCAAAAAGGAAAGTGCACAACTAAAAGTTATAATAAATCTAAAAAAAATTCGGAAGTCACCTTTTTGTAAATAAACTTCGGATAATTGAGAAATTTAGATAAACAGCTGTATGATGATAAAGTAATTAAGTTTAATAGTTCGGTTTCGAACCATAAGTTACCCAAAACGACATATTCTGCAATCAATAATGGACGTACTTAAATAGCTAATGCTCCATACATCGAAAAATGTGAGTAAAATATACTCTACGTATAGGGTTTTTCTGTTAAATCAAGTTTTGTAAAACATACAAGTGAAACAATCGTTTTTGAATTATTTGCAACAGCACATTAATACAAGTTATATAGAAATTCTTCGGTATATAGAGTACAGATTGCATTCAAAAAGGGAAGTACACAACAAAACGTTATAATAATTATAAATAAAAAAATTCGGAAGACACCTTTTAGTAAATAAAAACCACATACTGGAGAAATTTAGATAGAGAGCTATATGATGACAAAGTAATTAAGTTTAATAGTTGGGTTTTCAACGATAAATTATCTCATACGAGCCATAAATTACATAAAACGACATATTATGCAAGCAATAATGAATGTTTTTAAATAGCAAATGCTCCATACTTAAAAAGATGTGAGTAAAATTGACTCTACCTATAGGGTTTTTCTGTTAAAGCAGTTTTGTAAAATATACGAATGAAACAGTTGGTTTTGAATTATATTCAACAGCACGTTAATACATGTTATATAGAAATTACTCGGTATATAGAGTACAGATTGCACGCAAAAAGGAAGGGGCAAAACTAAACGTTATAATAATTCTAAATAAAAAAATTCGGAAGTCACCTTTTTGTAATTAAACATCGGATAATTGAGAAATTTAGATAGAGAGCTGTATGATGATAAAGTAATTAAGTTTAATAGTAAGATTTTGAACCATAAGTTACCTAAAACAACATATTATTCAAGCACTAATGAATGTATTAAAACAGCAAATGCTCCTTCCATCCAAAAATGTGAGTAAAATTGACTCTAAGTATAGGGTTTTTCTGTTAAATTAAGTTTTGTGAAACATACAAATGAAACAATCGTTTTTGAATTATTTGCAACAGCACGTTAATACTAGTTATATAGAAATTCTTCGGTATATAGAATACTGATTGCATAAGTTACCTAAAAGGACTTATTATTCAAGCAATAATGAACCTATGTAAACAGCAAATGCTGCATACATCGAAAAATGTGAGTAAAATATACTCTAGGTATAGGGTTTTTCTGTTAAATCAAGTTTTGTAAAACATACAAGGGAAACAATCGTTTTTGAATTATTTGCAATAGCACATTAATACAAGTTACATAGAAATTCTTCGGTATATAGAGTACAGATTGCATTAAAAAAGGGAAGTACACAACTAAATGTTATAATAATTCTAAATAAAAATTTCGTCTGTCACATTTTTGTAATTAAAAAACGAATAATTGAGAAATTTAGATAGAGAGCTGTATGATGATAAAGTAATTAAGTTTGATAGTTGGGTTTTGAACTATAGGTTACCTCATACAACATATTATAAAAGCACTAATGATAGTATTTAAGCAGGAAATGTTTCTTACATTGAAAAATGTGAGTAAAATTGACTCTGCTATAAAATTTTACTGTTAAATCGATTTTGTACAAAATATACAAGTGAAACAATCGTTTTTGAATTATCCCCAACAGTACGTTAATACATGTTATATTGAAATTCTTTGGTATATAGAGTACAGATTGCATTCAAAAAGGGAGGTACACAACTAAACATTTTAATAATTCTAAATAAAAAATTCGGCAGTCACCTTTTTGTAATTAAAAATCGGTAATGCAAAAATTTAATCAGAGAGCCGTCTGATAATAAAGATATAAAGTTTAATAGTTGGGTTTCTAATTATAAATTACTTAAAAAGACATATTATGCAAGCACCAATTTATGTATTGAAATAGCAAATGCTCCATACATCGAAAAATGTGAGTAAAAATTACTCTACGTATAGGGTTTTTCTGTTAAATCAAGTTTTGTAAAACAAACAAGTGAAACAATCGTTTTTTAATTATCTCCCACAGCCCGTTAATACATGTTATATTGAAATTATTCGGTATATAGAGTACAGATTGATTTGAAAAAGGGATGAGCAAAACTAAACGTTATAATAATTCTAAATAATAAAAACTTCGGGAAGACACTTTTTTGTATTTAAACACCGGTTAATTGTAAAATTTAGATAGAGAGCTGTATGAGGATATAGTAATTAAGTTTAATAGATGGCTTTTAAAATATAAGTTACCTCATACGACATATTATGGAAACATTTATGATAGTATTTAAGTAGCAAATATTTCTTACATCGAAAAATTTGAGTAGAATTTTCTCTCCTATAGGATTTTACTGTTAAATCTGTTTTGTAAAATATACAAGTGGAACAATCGTTTTTGAATTATCCCCAACAAGTTATATAGAAATTCTTTAGTATATATAGTACAGATTCCATTCAAAAAGGGAAGTACACAACTAAACGTTATAATAATTCTAAATAAAAAAAAATTCGGAAGTCACCTTTTTGTACATCGGATAATAATTGAGAAATTTAGATAGTGAGATCTATGATGATAATGTAATTAAGTTTAATAGATGGGTTTTGAAGTATAGGTTACCTCATACAACATATTATAAAAGCGCTAATGATAGTATTTAAGCAGAAAATGTTTTTTACATCAAAAAATGTGATTAAAATTGACTCTGCCATAGGATTTTACTGTTAAATTAGTTTTGTAAAATATACAAGTGAAACAATAGTTTTTTAACTATACCCAACAATACGTTAATACATGTTATATAGAAATTCTTCGGTATATAGAGTACAGATTGCATTCAAAAAGGGAGGTGCACAACTAAACATTATAATAACTTTAAATAAAAAAATTCGGCAACCAAATTTATGTAATTAAATATTTGATAAAGGAGAAATTTTGTTACCTCATATGACATATTATGCAAGCACTAATTATAGTATTTAAGCAGCAAATGTTCCTTATATTGAAAAATGTGAGTAAAATTGATTATCCTATAGGATATTACCATTAAATTAAATTTTGTAAAACAAATGAAATCTAATTGTTTTTGGTTCGGAATCGGATTGAAGCAGTAGTTCCCGGTCTTTCGTGTTACAGAACACTCCAAACCAAATCAAACAAAACCAAAAATAATAGTTTTTGAGTTATATCCAACAGAGTTAATCACATTATATTGAAATTATTCGTTATATAGAAAACAATCAAAATGAGAGGTACTAAAACAGGCGTTGTAACAGTCATAAATACAATAATCAGCAGTCAACTGATCTTTTTCAGAAATATATATAAAATGTAGCTATACAGAAAATTTAGAAGATTTTAGGAGCGAATAGATCATAAATAGATATGTGAAAAGATTCTTTCCGACCGTACATAATTACTCTTAAAGCACATGTAACAAACGTCAAAAGAAATCTAAAATTTACTTAATAGAACTTACTCCTTCCCTAAACTTCTCTTATAAATGTTCAAATTTACTTTTTATATGCTTTAAACTTTAATATTATTGAGGTTACAGAATTTTCTGTTTTGCATTTTGAGTTTCTGCAACCAAATTATTCTTTTTAAATCTGGATCTATTTGATTTTTATGTAATAATTTTGCATGATAAATTTGCAAATAAATTATTTGGATCTATACATGTAAATTTATTGATGAATAATCCAATTATATATATATGTCTATATATATATATATATATATATATATATATATATATATATATATATATATATATATATATATCTTATCTATAAAATTCTTCTATAAGTGTGTTTGTAATAGAACAGCTGGACTGATTTTGATGAAATTTTGTGTATGTAATTAAATTGATTCGAGAGTGGTTTAGATTCACAATTTGATCTGATAGAGAATGTTTTTCTATTAAAAATCTGGAATTGCGTACTTATTGGAATTATTATAATGCTGCAAAAAACCCTTCTATGCCAACGTATTTGTGGCACAGTGGTCAGCGCAAAGCACCCGAAGCCCCGGGATCGAATCCCCGTACATGCAATGTGGAAATTTTAATTTAAGGTAATTACATGTGAGATGAGTTTAAGCGTGGTGGGGTCAAGTATTTTTAAAATATTTTCTTCCTTCAATTTCCCATCAAAACGGTACAATCTAAAATTTAGTTAAAAATATTTTACAATTTTTGGATTTCCAGCGTTAAAACATGACAATGTCTGTTGGGTCGTCTAATATCTAATATATATATATATATATATATATATATATATATATATATATATATATATATATTATATATATATATATATATATATATATATATATATATATATATATATATATATATATATATATATATATATATATATATATATATATATATATATATATATATATATATATATATATATATATATTATTGCACCGATTGGCTTGAAATGTTTTTCAAAACATTGTACTAGAGTCCGGGTATGTTTTTATCCACAGCGTTAATTACACAGCGATAAAGTTTAAAATATCTGTGTGTGTCTCCTAGACATTTGATTGGCTGCTGTTTGTTTGGCTCGCTGGTAAAGTTACTAGCACCGAAGAAGGAAATCAGTGGTTCGAATCCCATCAGATGCAATGTTATTAAATTAAACGTATTAAAGGCATGCGTGTTTTTTTTTTTCATTTCCATTTAACTACACTGAGCAGCAGTAAAGTGTGCCGGGGAACAGCTAGTAATTTATAAAATAGTTAGACTACGCTCATCTAAAGAATAGTTATCATAGAAATACTCATATAAAATTGCACTTCTTTCATGTGAAAAGATTCTTTCCGACCGTACATAATTACTCTTAAAGCACATGTAACTATTTAACACATAACGTCCCTTTTCAAAGTTTTTCTTTTATAAATGGCATCATATGACGTTTAAAATGACAACTGATAACTAATAAGTTCAGAGTATAATAGTTAAAGTATAAGAAGATTTTTTCCGACTGTTTATAGCCTTTCTTAAAGCACACGTAACTCATTAAAGCCTAGCATCCCTCATAAATGTTTTATTTCTTTTTTTTAATATTTTTTTTTACAAATGGCATTCTATGACGTTTAAAATGAGAACTGATGACTAATAAGTTGAATCTATAATATTTAAATTATAAGAAGATATTTTTCCTATCTTTCATAATTACTCTTACAGCACATGTAACTCATTAAGGCCTAGCATCCCTTTTTCAAGTTTTTACAAATGGCATCCTATGACGTTTAAAATAACAACTGATGACTAATAAGTTTAAACTATAATATTTAAATTATAAGAAGATTTTTTTTCCTATCTTTCATAATTACTCTTACAGCACATGTAACTCATTAAGGCCTAGCATCCCTTTTTAAAGTTGTTTTGTTTTGTTTTGTTTTTTACAAATGGCATCCTATGACGTTTAAAATGACAACTGATGTAAATAAGTATAAGCTATAATATTTAAATTATAAGAAGATTTTTTTCCTATCTTTCATAATTACTCTTACAGCACATGTAACTCATTAAGGCCTAGCATCCCTTTTAAATGTTTTAATTTTTTAATTTTTTTTTCTAATGGCATTCTATGACGTTTAAAATAACAACTGATGAATAATAAGTTTAAACTATAATATTTAAATTATAAGAAGATTTTTTTTCCTATCTTTCATAATTACTCTTACAGCACATGTAACTCATTAAGGCCTAGCATCCCTTTTTAAAGTTTTTGTTTTATTATGTTTTTTACAAATGTCATCCTATGACGTTTAAAATGACAACTGATGACTAATAAGTATAAGCTATAATATTTAAATTATAAGAAGATTTTTTTCCTATCTTTCATAATTACTCTTACAGCACATGTAACTCATTAAGGCCTAGCATCCCTTTTTAAAGTTTTTTGTTTTGTTATGTTTTTTACAAATGGCATCCTATGACGTTTAAAATAACAACTGATGACTAATAAGTTTAAACTATAATATTTAAATTATAAGAAGATTTTTTTCCTATCTTTCATAGTTACTCTTACAGCACATGTAACTCATTAAAGCCTACCATCTCTTTTTAAAGTTATTTTTTACAAATGGTATCGTATGACGTTTAAAATAACAACTGATGAGTCATAAGTTCAAACTATTATATTTAACTTATAAGAAGAATTTATTTCGGGTACACAATTACTCTTAAAGCGCATACAACTTATTAATGCCTAGCCTCCCTTTTTAATTTTTTTCAAATGACATCATATAGAATTTAAAACGACATTTTATGTCTAATGAGTTAAAACTACAATATTTAAAGTTGTGTAAATTTCATATTTGTTTACTCTGTGTAGTCTATAATAACTTTGATATAAGATATTTATTCATATATATAAGGCAGAAATAATTCGAGAATCAATGGGTTTTAAAACAAGTTAGCTTCGTAACTTCCTGTGCAAGGAAATGCTCGTAATTATAAGACTATTTTAACCCATACTGGACAGCTGTCCTATAAACAGGACAGCAAATAATATTCTATTTATTAATAAAGTTAAAAATATTTTCTGAGTGGATTTCATTTTAACACCTTTAAAATAGACACACTTTAGCATAGTAACAAAAAAAACTGAGAAATCAAATTATATTGTATTGTAAAATTTATTTTCAGCAACCTCTTAAAAATTGTCATTTTTTAATCTTTAATTTTATATTTATTATTATTATTATTATTTAAACATCGTGGAAGTTACTTTTAGTTTAAATACAGAGCTAATAATGTAGCTGAAAGTTTTTGTTGAAAATTATATTTTACATGTGTATTTTGTAAGTATAAAAAAGGTGCCCTAAAATTAAGACAACGGTCCAATCCTGATTATTTTTTTATGAATTCGATATTGCATTGATAGCGCACATTCTTTTCTTATCTTTCAACGAAAACCAGTTCAAACACCTGTTCACACACCTGGACAGAACAAGGGGTAAATAAATGTCTATTCTATTCAGAAAACTGGAAATTTTTTGCAAGATAAACTTACTCTCTGACTGCCAGTTCAATAACTGCAAGAGAAAACCTACAGCAGTGTATGCTTAAAATGTAATGTTGGACTTTATTTTGACTGTTTCCCCAAATTTTATCTATGAATCAGCCTAATGCAATGTAAGTGATATTTGTTAAGTTTTAGTAATTTAATAGACCGTTGTCCTAATTATAGGACAGCCAATTACTTAAGAAATTAAAAATACTTTTTTCAAAATTTTGGTTTTATATGCTTAGTTACACCATATTAATGATATGGATTAAGTTTTAATAACTTACAGAAATATTTAGTTGGTGTGGTACAATATGAGTTAATTAACCAGGGTTTAAATCTTAACTTACAAAAGTAATACATGTTTGAAATTAGGAAAACACCTACAGTTTCAGAAAATGAAAAAATACAAATTCAAATGTCAATGAAAAATTTAAAAAATGATTTATTTTAACGTTCAGAACGAATTAATTCCCTTTAGAAAAGTTAAACCTCGTTTAAATTTTTACATGTGTTGTGGAGGTGGAGGATGACAGATCTTCTTGTCTGGAATGCTTGTTTCGAGCTCTGAAACAAACCGATTATCCTTCTTCTCAAACCTCCATACATTTCAAACCTTTTTTTTCACCTTCTCTTTTAGATAATACTGTTAGGTTAGTTACTTATGCTAAAATCCGTCCTCGGAGACATTTTAAAATATTCATGACCTTTATGTTGCTTGTTTGAAATGTATTTTCGATTCGCTATAAATTCATTTCGCTGATTTTCATAGCTTCAAAACTACTAGCTAATGAATCATTATCGCTACATTTAAAAATAAATTTAAGATATTTTGTATCTTTTATAAATAAAAAGTATATACTAGCATTTTAAATATAGATATTCAAAATTTTCTAAAAATAATAATTTTATAAAGGGGGAATTAAGAGATTATTTTTAAAACCTACTTACCAGTCAATCTAAATCCAATTCATTTCGCCATTTGACCTATTTTTAACGTTCAAAAAATTAGAATTTATCAGAGCACAAGATAGAAACACAAATCTTAAGAAATAAAAAATTTTAAATATAATTTTTATATAAGAAATCCTGTAGTAAATAATATGAAAAAACAAAATACAGTAGAGCCTTGATTATCCGAACCTCAAGTAACTGAAACTCTCCTTTACCGAAGTCGGTTTCTTCTTCACTTTTTTTTTCACTTTCTACTATCATTCAAAATTTTCTCTGTACAAATTTGCACTTTTAAAGTTTTCTTTTTTTCACATTCCTTTTATTTGCAAGCCGAAATTTCGAAACTACGAGTGCAAATATTTTGGAATTCCCTTTTTTAAAATTCCTTCTATCAAGCACGATTCTCGGTATGTGTGTACTCTTTAAAACTTTCAAACGTGCCTTTTCTAAACAAAAACACACCTCATTTCGAAATTAGGAAGGTCATACTGCCGAGTCCCAAAACAATCGAATGTTATTGTACCAGACGGTACAACATATTAAACTAGATGATTATTGATGAGTTCTTGATTATCCGAAGTAGAATCGATCCCAATTACTTCGGATAATAGAGGTTCTACTTCATTTTAACAATTTATTATTTCCTCGTATAAAATTTCTGATCACTAGAAAAGTTTAACCAAACAAAGCAATTTTAAAATTTTTCTTTTCAAAATCAAACTTTTTGAATTTTTTCATGGTTTAAAAGTAAAATATAAGTCTGCTTTACCATATAACTTCTATTACCAGGTTTTTAAATATCACTTTTCTACTGTTATATCCTGTTTTAACTTTTTCATTATATTTACTTTAATTGCGGTGTAAAAAACTTAGTTATTATTAGTTAATGAAAATAAAAAATAATCTCAATTTTACAGCAATTAAAAATAATTCAAAGCATTTAGATTATCCTCTAATGCCAAATATGCCATTTTCATCAATTCGTATAAACATGGCAAGTCAAAAAATTTATGTTCGTTTCTTCAAAGCAACAATCCATCAGTCCTCTATCACGAAGGTCTCTTTGCTTATAAAGCAGAGTATAATGTCCATTGTGAAAGAGTAAACAACACACGTTACCTAAAAAACCAATGTTTCGTGCATGTTATTAATCCCTCAGTCAAATGCTAGTCTTCCGTTTCATTTTCCCTTTACGCAAGTTTCTAAATTGTTAGGAAATTTTCCATTTACAGCAACTATCTGCCGTGCCAAATGCCTTTCACAACATATAAATAAGCTCAGGTAAGAAGAATGTTTTTTTAATAAAACTTGTTTTGGTTTTTATCGCTTAATTACATACATAAACTAAGCAATGTTAAACTTAAAACCATATTTAGCCAAAAAATAATGCCAAATCTTCAATGAATATTAAATAGAACTCAGAACAAAAAAAAACTGTTAGAAGTTTCAAATTTTTAATTCGGTGCAAATTGATACAAATTGTAGGAAGACCTATTAAAAAGCTGTTAATGTAATCAAATTTTCCACTTTCTCAATAGCCGAACGATGACCGAATGGTAGAGTGCTACTTTCACTGGAAATTGTGAGTTCAAGTTCCGCTGTTGACAGCGATGTTCCTAGCCTTTCGGAATCAGCTTTAAGCAGTAGGTCCTGGAATCATTAGCTTTCTTGAGCTAAACAGTAGACCATAGCATTCTAAACAAGATGAACCATAGTATTAAAACGTCTTACTTATGTAACTATATTTAGTACAGTAATTGCCAAACCGTTGATCAGATTCTACCAATAGCTCTTAGGGGGATTTTCAGTAGCCATTTTTTTTATTTTAAAATTATTTTTCTCATTCATTACACTCATAAAGGAAGATAAAAGTCTAAAAAAGGTTAGTGAAGAAAGCAACACTTAATGGAAGCCCATTTAATGGTTTAATACAAATAGTCAATTTAAAGAGAGGCCGGACGATGGCCAAATGGACAGCGAGTTGCACTTCGGGATCAGAATTCATGGTTTTGAATCCCACAGGTGACATTGGTGTTCGTATCCTTCGGAATGGGTTGTAGGCAGTAGCACCTGTTCTCATTAACCCTCATGTAGCAAATCAATAGACCTAGATTTCTAAAAAAACAAAGCAATCCAAACCACAGCAGTAAAACAGCTTACTTATTTAGTGCAGTAATTGTCAAACCATCGATCGGACTCTACCAATAGCGCACAGGGGGATTTTCAGTAGCTAATGTTTTATATATAAATAATTTTTTAATTCATTACATCCATAAAGGAAGATAACATTCTACAAAGGTAAATATAGAAAGAAACTCGTAATGGAAGCCCATTTTAATGGTTTAACACAAATAGTCAATTTAAAGAGAGGCCGGACGATGACCAAATGGACAGCGAGTTGCACTTCGGGATCCGAATTCATGGTTTTGAATCCCACTACTGGCATTGATGTTCGTAGCCTTCGAAATAGGCTGTAGACAGTAATATCTCTTCTCTTTAATCCTCATGTAGCAAAACAGTAGACCGTAGCTCTCTAAACAAACGAAACAATCCAAAACACAGTGGTAAAACAGCTAGCTTACTTATTTAGTGCAGTAATTGTCAAACTATTAATCGGACTTTACCAATAGCTCACAGGGGGATTTTCAGTACCTATTGTTTTATATTTAAATGATTTTTATAATTCCTTACACCCGTAAAGGAAGATAAAAGTCTACAAAGGTAAGTGGAGAAAGCAACATATAACCGAACCCCATTTTAATGGTTTAACACAAATATTCAATTTAAAGGGAGTCCGGGTGATGGCGCAATGCACTTCGGGACTGGAGTTCATGGTTTTGAATCCCACAACTGTCATGGATGTTCGTAACCTTCGGAATCAGCTAAAAGCAGTAGGACCTGTTCTCATTAACTTTCATATAGCAAAACAGTAGATCTATTTCTACAAACCAACTAATCGAAACATAGCCAACAAATATTATCTCAAGGTGGCCCACAAAAACATTTTTTTTAAATGATGCTGCAGCTCACAGCTTTCTTGAGTTTGGCGACCACCAGCGTATATGTATTTGCACTAAAATTCAAGATAAAAAGTGCATTTTTCGTATTTTTAGATTGAAAGAGTTTAATTTTTCTGATCATAAATAATAATGCATAGTATTGTAAAATTGAATATTTTCTGTTATAGTACCAAATTTAAAAAAAAACGTTTCTAAAAACTTTTAGAAAAATGTACTTAAATGACACACAGTATAAAACATTTAACAATATTTTGAAAATAATGAAACTGTTACAATAAATGCAATATTTACTAATACGATTAACTATCATTATTAATACCATTATCATTTTAATATTAAATAGGATGAATCATAAGTAATGTAGTTTTATCTATAAATTGAAACTAAATTCGCACTAATAAATGTTTTGTTAAAGTTACTTCATTTTGGAAGTCGATATGCTTTATTTGATCTAAACTCTATTTTCTCCAAAGGTTATTAATTTTGTAAAAATATAAAACATTTTTTAAAAATATTTTTCAATAATGAAAAATACATTTATATACTAAAATATTAAGAGTTGCCTAAATAAATCAAGTTTATTCCTTTATTACAGTTTGGTTACAGCTCTGAAAGCAACAGTTTGTTTGTTTGTTTTTCGTTTTAGGGCATTTAATGTGCTATTCAAAATAAAGTCACACATTTTTTAGAATATGTATATTTCCCTTTGCAATTATGTTAGGAAGATATACATTATAAAATTCGATTTTTAAAGCATTATGAAAAGAATACATTTCATACATAATAAAATTAAGTAGTAGTCATTTGCTTTTTATTTATTTGTTGAATACATACTTAAACTTTAAACACTCCAGTAATATATCAATCTATATGGTTTTTATTCATCCCACTGGGTAATTTACGATTTGTTCAATATATAAAATTTTTTAGCACAGTATGTGTTCTGGCAAAATAAAATAGCTATATACATCTTACATTCAATACTTTAAAAAAAAAGTTTAACTTTCCAATTAAATAAACAGTGTGTTATGTTTTACTTAAAAATGTTTAATTTTCAATACTTGTAACACATATGTAATTGAAACTTAATCGTCAGATGTATAGATTTTGTTACATGAATAATTAACTACAGCCATATTGCAAAAGATAATATCTCCCCCATACATAAAAAATGTTTAACTCATTATCAGTTTTGAGATTAGTATTGAATTTTTCCTTTTTTTCATACTGCAAATTTAGGTTAGTAAATTTAGGCTACACATCCTTAATTTTCAATAAAATGTTTAATTTTCAATACTTGTAACACATATGTAATTCAAAATTAATCTTCACATGTATGCATTTTGTTACATGAATAATTAACCACAGCCATCCTACAAAAGATAATATCTCACCCATACATAAAAAATGCTTATCTCGCTATCAATTTTGAGATTAGTATTGAATTTTTCCTTTTTTATCATACTGTAAATTTAGGCTTAGTAAATTTAGGTTATACATTGAAT
Source organism: Pardosa pseudoannulata (assembly GCA_032207245.1). Lineage (NCBI taxonomy): Eukaryota > Metazoa > Arthropoda > Arachnida > Araneae > Lycosidae > Pardosa > Pardosa pseudoannulata. The sequence continues at coordinate 40,228,184 of CM063506.1, forward strand.
TTTTTTTTAATTTATAAACTTCCTCAAAGAATTTTTCACTTTCATTCATACCTAAGTAATGCACTATTGTAAACTTAGGTTGTATAAGAATATTACTAAACTAGCATAACTTCGTAAATGCACTGGGAACGTTTAAATAACTTTGATGCTCTATATGCTTCTATATGCTCTAGATGCTTAGATGCTCTAAGTTGCTTCTTTATTATTGTAATTCAATACAAAATAAAAAAGAGGAATAAAAATTACATTAGTTTAACAGTAGTGTATATATGTGTATGTAATTACTCATTTTTTCTATAGTTATATGAAAAGAATACATTGCATACATAATAAAGTTACTAGTGGTCGTTTGTTTTTTATTTATTGATTGAATATATACTTCAACTTTAAATACACCAGTAATATATTAATCTAAATGGTTTTTAATTCATTACACTAGGTTATTTTGATTTACCTGGTACAGAACTTTTTAGCACAATATGTACTATGGCAAAATCAAACAGTTATATACATCTAACAATCAATACTTAAAAAAAAGTTTAACTTTACAATTAAATAAACAGCGTGTTATGTTTTACCTAAAAATGTTTAATTTTCAATACTTGTAACACATATGTAGTTGAAGATTAATTGTCACATGTATGCATTTTGTTACATGAATAATTAATGACAGCAGAAGATAATGCGAAAGATAATATCTCCCCCATACGTAAAAAATGTTTATCTAATTTTCAGTTAGTAGTTTCAGATGGTTCAGTGGTAGTTTCAGATTAGTATTGAATTTTTCCTTTTTTTTCCATACTGTAAGGCTTAGGCTTTAATGAGGAGAAAGGATTAGGATTAATAAATTTAGTCTACACATGTTTAATTTTCAATATTTGTAACACTTATGTAATTGAAAATTAATCGTCACATGGAATACATGAATAGTTAACCACAGCCATACTACAAAAGATAATGTATAATAAAAGATAATATCTCGCCCATAGATAAAAAATGTTTATCTCATTATCAGTTTTGAGATTAGTATTGAATTTTTCCCTTTTCCATACTGTAAATTTAGGCTATGCATATTTTTTTTTAATTTATCAACTTTCTCAAATAATTTTTCACTTTCATTCATACCTAAGTAAAGCACTATTGTAACCCTAGGTTGTGTGAGAATATTACTAAAATAGCATAACGTCGTAAAAGCACTGAGAACTTTTTAATAACTATGATTTTCTACATTTATGTAATATTTATTCAATTACGTTGTTTTTTTATTATTGTAATTCATAACAAAATATAAAAGAGAAGTAAAAATTAACATTACTATAACAGTAGGGTATATAAGTGTATGTGTATGTACACATTTTTTCACGGCTGTATGAAAAGTATACATTTCATACATAATAAAGTTACTAGTTGTAGTTTGATTTTTATTTGTTTGTTGGATACATACTTAACCCCATAATGAACAGTTTTTTTTAAAGATCTGCAAAAAAAATCCTTTTTTCAATGTAAAAAACACAATTTAGAACGTTGTCTTTCCAAGAAACTTACAAAAATACAAAAATAATCAAAATTCTTATTGCAATTTTGGATATTGATAAAATTACAGAAAATAGTCGACTAATGTAATATTCGACTATTACTACATAAGGAAAACAGATAAGTCGTAAGTGATAAGTAGAAAAAGTATATATATTTTATGCTTGAATAAGTAAGTGTTTTAGCTTACAATCCCATGTACATGATAACTATCAATAAAACTATTGTTTTTTATTTCACTTTGTTGTTTTCTATTGTCGATTGCATTCGAGTGTGAAAAATTATAGCAAGTACAACGCCACTCGAATTATCTCGAGTGTGCACAGTTTGGCGAGCTCCAGTTAACTCGAGAGTGCACGTTAAGGGGTTAAACATTGAATATGCAGTAATATATCAATCTATATGGTTTTAAATTTACCACACTAAATTATTTCAGATTTACTTGTAGAGATCTCCAAAAATTCAATATATAAAATTGAATACTGATATTAATACATAAAAATATTATAGTAGAAAATATAAAAAATATTATAATACTGATATATAATTATAATACACAAAAAAACCTCCAGGTATGTATATACTCATGTATCCTTAATATACATCTTAAACATCATACTTAACATTAAATGTGCAGCAATATATCCATCTATATGGTTTTAAATTCATCACACTAAATTATTTCCGATTTACTGATAGAGATCTCTAAAAATTCAATATATAAAATTGAATACTAATATTAATACATATATTATAATACATAAAAATACTATAGTATAAAATATAAAAATATTGTAATACATATATATAATTATATTACACAAAAAACACTCCGGATATGTATACGCTCATGTATACTAGGTTGAAGATTCTGGTATATATATATATATATATATATATATATATATATATATATATATATATATATATATATATATATATATATATATATATATATATATATATATGATATATATATATATATATATATATATATATATATGTATGTATGTATGTATGTATGTATGTATGTATGAATTTATGTATGTATGTATGTATGTATGTATGTGTATATATATATATATATATGTATATATATATATATATATATATATATATATATAAATATATATATATACACATATATTTATACATACATATAAATACATATATATGTACATATAAAAGAACTAATAGCATTGTTTCCTTCAGATATTTTAGAAACAACAAAGGATTTGTATTTTATCATAATCTCTTGTAACCCAAGCTTTATTTATCAAACATTTTCCACAAATATCTCTTTCTGAAATGTTAAAAGACTAAAATTTTAAAAAAATCTCTATAGAATAATGTTTGCTGTAATACACGTGCTTTCCATATTAATTAAAGAAAGAAAAACACTCGTTTCGTATTTCTACAGCTATTTCTAAAAGAGATTTATGGTAGAAATTCACCAAGATCATGACCTGGGAGACACTGAGTTTGCTTTAAATACGTATGTTTAATGTAAAACATCGTGTTTTTGCAATTTCTCTTACAACTCATTTGTTATCAAACAAAAAACTCCCCGACAAAAAACCAGTTCTTCAGTTTTTAAAACGTACTTTCCCCTCTCCGGTCTTTAACCATACATTAACCCTTTACTTTCCATAAGACCATCTTTGTACTGTATAGACCCACCTAAAACAAGAACAAAAACCTCAAAAAAGAAAAGAAATCGAGTAAGAAAAAGAAGAGCATTTTTGACCTTTCATCCTACCACGGTCCTTTGCACGCCTTTTTGTCCTGGCCCTGCCTATTGCAGATGTAGGCACTACCCACCACGATTATGACAATTATTATGTATCTGGATGGTTGTCGCCCTTTTTTCGCAATTAACATAAGGGAAGACCCATATAAATATCAGGATGGAGAGAGTCTTCATATTCAAGTTCACGAGCATAAAGTTCAAGTGCAAGCATGATGGTAAGTATATTTTCTTCAGATAATAAAGAATCATTGCCGTAATCCATCTTTTGGTAATATTTTCAATGTAAAATGTATGCATAGTATTAATAATTTTGTAATATAATAGCTTTTATTTCAGCTTTTATTAGGCCTCTTCTTTAGTTATACTAATATATAACCTTACATTTATCCTTCTCTATCTATTTATGATTATTTTTAAATATATATATATATATATATATATATATATATATATATATATATATATATATATATATATATATATATATATATATATATATATATATATATAAAATTAACGTAAATTAATAGTATAGTGCCTTACAATTACAAAAATTAAAAAAGATTTTTCCAGATAGATAATTAAAACACATATTGTTTTTAAGCATGGCGTATACTGAGCACATGACTTAAATTTTCAAATATTATCAGTTTTTTAACCAAAAAATTAGTAGGTAAAGAAAACTAGAACCTTATGAGTTTAGATAAATGAAGACTATGAAATTTTAGTATAAACCATATTTTTGAATTGTAGTGATATTTAGTAAAAAGTAAACCAAAAGCAAATTTGATAAATTTATTTACAGAATACAGCATACTCTTCTGCAATAAAAATTTGTACACCGAGAGTAGGTCAATAAAGTTGTTTCTTGACGAAAGTAATAAAACAATGACCCTGATGAAAACTAGAAAAATGTAGAATGGCTAAAATAATGAAATATATTAAGATATAATATATTTTATATAATTTATAATATAATAGCTTTTATTTCAACAAAATTAGGCCTCTTCTGTAGTTACACTGATATAAAATGTTACCTTTGTCTTTCTTTATCTATTTATAATTATTTAAATTTATATATATATATATATATATATATATATATATATATATATATATATATAAAATTAACGTAAATTAAACTAAGTATACTGCCTTAAAATTCACAGAAATGAAACAAGATGTCTCGCGATAGATAATTAAAAACACATTATATTTATTTTAAGCATGGCGTATATTGAGAGCATGACTTAAATTTTCAAATTTTATCAGTTTTTTAACCAAAAAAAAAGGTAAAGAAAACTAGAACCTTATGAGTTAAGATAAATAAAAAATATGAAATTTCAATATAAACCATATTTCTGCAATGTAATGATATTTAATTGAAAGTAGCAGAAAATCAAATTTAATAAAATTGTTTACAGAATATTAACATACTCTTTTGCAATAAAAATTTATACACCAGGAGTATATCAGTAAAGTTGCTTTTTGTCGGAAGCAATAAAAAAGTTACCCTGACGACAACTAGAAAAATATATAGGTCTAAAATAATGCAATATATTAAGATGTAATTTATTTTACATAAAGATAAAGCTAAAATTTATAGTAAATTTCATAGTCAATATTTTATCTTTAATCTCATTGATGAGTTGTCATGGAATATTAGTAAAAAAAGCTTTCATCTGTTTCATATTTTCAGCATAATAGTGTATTAATAACTATTATTCGTAAAAATATTTAACTAAATACATAAAAATGAAAAAATTAGAACTTCTTGTTTAAACATATATCTGAAATATTTATGAGAGAAAGTATTTAAAAACAAAATCATGTGTTAAAGCTACTCTAAAATCAACTTCAGATAATTTTAAAAAATGGCCTTTAAGACCAAAATTAAAATTTTTAACTATCACTACAGTATGAAAACTATCCCAAATTTTTTCATAATTCACAAACTGCTAAAAAAATATCATTTGCCTTCTTAAAAATTCAGCAATGTAAGAAGCTAAAGTATTCGGTTTATCTCCTTAATAAAGAAGCTCTATATTATAGGGATATTCATAATTAAGTCCTCTTTATATATTCTCATGATTTCATGTACAAGCAAAAAGTAATAGTTGAAATGCAGTAGTCTTTTCAGAAACGTTTATAATATGAAATCTATATAAACAAAAATATAAATCCTTGCAAATTACATCATTCTGTTTCTTCTCAGTTAGTTGACAACACTTTTTATAGCTTTGATTTTCTCCCGTTAGTGAATATTTCCACCTGTAAACTGCTTTTAAAACTAATTAAGAAATTCTGAAAAGTTAAGCTCATATATCTTAGTGTTAATTACGTATTTTAATATTGGATTTAAAAAGACATGTTTTTTAGTAACGTGAAGTTTATTTTAACATAACTGATAACAATTCGTTTTTAAATTTTCTCTCTTATAATTATTTCCAACGTTTATTAAACCAAAAGTTCTTTATTTTAATCATTTTAGAGTTTTAGTTTATGTGTATTATTCATATCATATATTATAAATCACAATTTTTTAAAAATGTTCACCTCATTTAACGATTTGGTATTTTAAAGTATATTACAATTCCATTTCTCATATTATATAATATGAATTACGTCTCAATATTTGAGTTATTTTAAAGATGAAATTTTTTTTCTAGTAAAACCTTTTGAAAGTCCCACTGATAGTTTAGGTACATAAAACCATTCAAAATTTAGTTTAAAGAATTTTTCCGTATGTAACTAGTCTATATTGGATGAAGACTTCTATATCAACCAATTAGCTCTAAGTAAGAATAATTAATTCTTCATTAATGAAAATCTTTTAATGAAAAATAAAGATTATACAATTTATAAATATTAACGGAAAGATATAAACATATGCTTTGCGTGGTAGAAAAGTATTGCTATTTAAATCTACTATATAAATACGTATAACAGGAAAGACAGAACACATAACCTAAAGTGAATTCCCTGATCCTTCCAGAAATAGAACACAGACTTTTTTTTTATACTTAGAGTAAGAGTTTATATTCTGAAGTGATTTAATTCAATTGTTAAATAAGCATTCGTTAATATTATTAGCGAAAAATGCAGTGAAATGGGAGAAGAAAATAGCAATAAAAATGAGCTTTTCATTGTTGCATAATACAATTTTAAGTCTTATTTTGTTTTTTGAATAGAAACGCTATATTATGAATATGTAGATGGCTAAAATATTACGAACGCTTGTTATGAATTATCAAATTGCACTCTTCTCAACTTAGAAATTTATTCAGTCTGAATTACATTTAATATGGAGGCTTTATAAATACTGGGAAGTAAGACATAAATATTTTATCAATTAACTTTACGGAGTGTTTCAAATCCGTAAAGTTAATTGGTACAAAAAACTTGTACTTCTAGAAATTAACTAATTATTCTATGCAATTAGTGCCATAAATTATCTCTTCTTGAGAAATCCATTTCTATTATTTTAACACGTAAAATCTGATTCCATTTTTAATTCATTTCCAACAAAAATATGAATGGTTCGGAAACCGTAGGTTAATAAAAGATATGAATATTTTGGGAATCATAGGTGAATCAAAATACCTATGAAAGTGGGATAGTTAATAAATGTGATAGTAAATAAATGTGAATTCAATATATTTTGGAATTTTGTGTTATGCTTCATATTCCATGAAAAGCAGCTACTTATATTATTGTTAGATTCATTTCAAGTAATGTTTTAAAAGTTTTAATTACTTATACGGTTATTAAAATTATAAAACTTATCATGACTCAAGTAAAAAAATGCTATATCAGGCATAAATAACTAATATATTTGTAATAAAATTACCATTTTACTACCATTACAGGTGAATAATTCTGAAAAATAATTTTCTTTAAATTTGTATAACTTTAATAACTTTCTTTAAGCTTACATAATGAAGTATAAGCTAAAAATACTCATGTGTATAACTTTATAAAAACATAATATTTAATAGTTAAAACTCATTCCCTTAGCAATGCCTCGTGCCTCAGTTGATAACCGATTAACTGGAGTTTCACCGATTAACACTAGTTTCGGAACATTACTCAGCAGTTTTCAGTCGCATTGCAGGAATGAAGGTTTCACTACACTTTGAATTTACTTTTAATTGTATAGCTTAGACTCCTAAAACCTTGAATAGAAGATCCTTACAAAAGAGTTTTCTCAACTTAACAAACACAGAGCAATGCTACATACACTACCTGAACATTAATACCGAACAAGTAATGATGATAATTGAAGGCGTAATTACATGTTAACTCCAAACTAATGAAACTTGGAAAAGAGCTCTTTTGGGTAACATTTTACACTTGTAACATTTTACACTTCCAAAAAGCTGTGGGCATTCAACATTTGTTGTTTTTCAACAAATTTTCTACAAAGATATCGTGATTCAGCCTTGATTATAATTATGTTTAATGCCAGAAAAGAATGTAACAAGTATAAATTTATTTTCATTTCTATTTGTAGAAGTGATAGTGATAATATTTCAAAGTGCACTCATATTTATTAATATCTGATGCAAGATAATGGTTCTTTTAATATAACATAAATTCCTTTCTTTTAAGATCTTGCCAAATGATAGACGAATGATGATGTGTCTATATCGAAGTTGGTGGTACTATTTTCACTACTGAACTTACTCTTCGAAATCGGCTTTTAATTGTATTTCTTATTCCAATTAGATCTCGTGATGTAAATTTTACCATAGAAGTCTGAACAAAACCCTAAGACGCTTACTGAATTTCATTTCATTAATACATTAATATAACGTTGCAATATACTTAAGAAACGTTCAAGAAAATTATTGAAACAGTAGTTCATTAAGTTTGGGGCTACAAAAACCAGGTTTAAACTACTTTTCTTTTCAGTTCATCTTCTTTTACGGTTTGTTAGCTCTGGCTAAAGCTACACCAGACTATCAGTCTCCTTCCTATGTAAGCAGTGGTACAAGCCAGCAGTACAGAACCCAGGATGTAAGTACACTTTTACTATCATAAATCTTTTATATGTTTCGTATTAAAATCAGAATTATTTTCTAATAAGAGAGAGCTTGAAATGCATTAGTACGTCAATGATCTATAAATTTTCTAAAATAAGATGGGCAAGTGTCAGAGTGAATTGCACTTTTCTTGCTGAGATACTTGATTGAAAAATTTACTTGAGTTTCATGATCATAAAAAAATTGACTTAAATTATTTTAAAGGCGTTCTACTTTAGGAATAACAAAACAAAAAATATCTTATAATCTGATTTGAAGACTTTAAGAATAGATGTAATGGATACTTTCATGAAATATTTGAATACAAACCACGAATATGTTGGCAATTTATTGCGAGACCATATTGCGAGACCATCTATAATCCATTAACATTGTCTGTAATTAAACATTTATTAAAGAACTCTTATTTTTTGTTGTTTTTTCTTGAATGACACTTGCCAACCTGATGTGGATTATCGAAATCTTTTAACTACGTGATAAACATACATATTTAAACTGACCTATCTTTGACAATACAGAAGAAGGATTGCGTTATAAAAAATCTTAGATGTAAGGTAAAGCAGAACTAGTGAGTTCATATGAGATTCAAATTTCAGCTTCAATTGAACAAAACAGATCATCTAACTAATGCTAAATAATAGGTTAATTACGTTTTTTTCTTTTCTTACTTTAACCCATTTTTGCCTAGAGTTCCATTTTTGGACTAGTAGTCTTGTGGGAGTTTTATGGAACCTGTGGTTTAAGGGAATTAATGTGAAAAATGTGAAGTTATATTACATGTGAAATGTTTGTTAGTCTACACCATTCAATAGTACTGTCAACTGCTCTGAAGCAACATCTGAATTGTATAATTATAAGCAATACAACTATGTATTGGAGTTTAGATGTTCCAGTTTGGATGTGACAAGTGATTTGAATAAAAAGATGAAATAATTTTTGTAGAATGAAATAATTTTTAACCATTTTTTCGTAGCGAGTAAATAAAAATTTCATACTTTAATGGTAGTATTTCAACCTCCGGTATATATGGGTTTACACTTTAAAGCATAGAGTATCTTTTTATACACTGCAGAAAAATAGCTTGTAGAATTGGTTTCTTAAAACGAGTTTTCACAATGAGAGTAGGTAGAGGACAATTTTATAAACAAACAACAAAATTTTCAAATAATTTCTATTACTTATAAATTTTCCATTTGGATAGACACTTAATAATTTTTCGAACAGTGCACATATATTTATTTTTTCAAATAATTTCTATTACTTATATATTTTTCATTTTGATCGACACTTCACGATTTTTAGAACAGTGCACATAAATTTATTTATTTTTTTTGGCAGGTACGCAAACTGAAACCATGACAAATAGTTCATTTTACATGTAATACCAAATAAATATTTTTTAACGAATTTTTTCCTTTTTCGTAAATGGCATCATATGATGTTTAAAATGATAGGTGATTACTAATGTGATGTTCTGTAGTATTCAAAGTTATTTAAACTTCATATTTTTTTTATTCTATGCAATCCATAATAACTTTGATTTAAGGTATACATCGATACTTAATCGGTAGATATGGCTCGAGCATTAAAGGGTTAAACTATTTTAATTTTGAGAGTATAGTTATTTTTCTAGTTGAGGGCTCGACTAATATATTTCAGTTACACCATTGCCTCCTAGGTCTCGTAAGGGCCACATAAAGGAAAATGTCGAACATTAAAATAGAGGAACGTATTATTTATAAATCTAGAAATTTTTAATTAATTGCATTGAGGAATTTGTAAAAATTGAACTACCTCTTTTACGCGTACTGCGAAACGAAATATATTTTTAAAACCTCTTTATAATGAACAAATGACAAAATAAAATCTGTCCGTTTGCATGACCATAGTCTTAAGTTGCTCCCTTTTTATTTTCTCCCATTTTTTAAAACTAAAAATCTTAACATGCATTTTGTAGGGAGATTTGAAAATTATGAAACCTTGAATAACAAAATTTTAAGCAGCTTTTGTGTTTAATAGATGAAATTCTCGAGAACACTGTTTCTAGACGATCATAATATGTCATTTTGCAATCATATTTGTGATCATTTTCAAAACCTCAAAAGCATTTTTAAACCATCAAAGCATTAAACCACAAAGGCATTAAACCACCAAAGGCATTTTAATAAAACTTCTTTATAATGGAAAAATGGCAAAATAAAATCCGTCCGTTTGCATGACCATAGTAAATAAATAGTCTTAAATTACTCACATTTTTTTCCATTTTTTAAAACTAAAAATCTTAACATGCATTTTGTAGAAACATTTAAAAATTATGAAACCTTGAATAATAAAGTTTTAAACAGCTTTTGTGTTTAATAGATGAAATTCTCCAGGTCACAGAACACTGTTTCCAAGTCATCATACCATGTCATTTTGCAATTATTCATTTTGATCGCCTTGCTAATCACTACATAGAGCAGTTAAATATAGAGGGCCATCATTACTGTGAAGAGACACCACAACTTATGAAACTCGTATTCAAACTCATGTTCAATTTCATGAAAAGCTTATAATCTTGCATATTTTGATATTAAAAAAACTGCATTTTAATTGTCACTTCTGAAGGATCGTCTAATTTTTAAACTGACAAATCAGCTAAAATTATATCGTATGTCGAATGTCCTTCAACATATAAAAATTCGTTTCTTTCTATTGTCTCAGTCGTTTTATCAGCATTTTAAGGCAATAATTTAATTAGAGTTAAATTATTATTCTATTTGTTGATATACGAATGATTTAACTGTATTTAAACGATTCTATTAAAATACTGACCAAAAAATGCAATCATTTCTTTATGGAGAAATTTAGATTATATTTTCGTTAGATGTATACTTTCTTTTTCTTTTCCGTGCGAACAAATTTATATCACAAGTCAACATTTTATGCTTTGCCTTTTGAGTAAGATAATTTTAAAAATTGCGTCTTTATACATGTCCGGAAAAAAATAATATAAATTCAATGTTGAAAATAGAGTGCTCTTATTGATTTCTTTCTAAACTTGGCATTACCTTCAGTAATACTTTGGAAATAATTGAAAGGAAATGTGTGAAACTTCTAAATGAAATAAAATGTTAAAGACTTTTAAGGAAGGAAATCATCTTTAAAATTTTGTATTTGTTTTATAATTTTTATGGTAAAACTTAAAAATTATTTCATTCATTTATTTGAAAGACCACGATGTTAGATTTCAAAATAGTTTTTCTTTTGTATTTACGATCTGTGAAACAAATGCTATGGTAAGTTGAACAATTGGAAATTCAAAAAAGTTAAATTGATACGTCAATTAAAATCAGTTTATGATTAAAAATGTACTGCAAATGTATACCAAATTAAAACAAATTTTTAACTTTAAACTGTTTTTCTCAACATTATTTCAAAGCTTAGAAATACATAATTTTTGAAATTTTGGATATTTGTATAGAAGTCAATGTAACATAAACTGTTCCAAATTTTAAGGGATTTTAATATTTAATTATTCCTAACATACATCACAGTTTTTCATTTTTTAATATGATAAGCTGAAAAAAATTTCTGTAGTATTTTGCGTGTTTTTATTTTGTATGTAAAACAATTTCTATTACGCCTTAATTTTTTCTATTTATATATAAAAGTTTATAAAGTTTCTTATAATGTGTCCTGAAAAATTACTTAAATTATTAAAAATTTTTAAATTATTTTCATTTTTTAATATAAGCTGAAAAAAAAATTTATGTAGTATTTTACATGTTTTTATTTTGTATGTAAAAGAATTTCTATTATGCCTTTATTTTTTCTATTTATATATAAAAGTTTATAAAGTTTTTTATAATTTGCCCTGAAAAATTTACTTAAATTATTAAAAATTATTAAATTATTTTCATTTTTTAATATGATAAGCTGAAAAAAATTTCTGTAGTATTTTGCGTGTTTTTATTTTGTATGTAAAACAATTTCTATTACGCCTTAATTTTTTCTATTTATATATAAAAGTTTATAAAGTTTCTTATAATGTGTCCTGAAAAATTACTTAAATTATTAAAATAGAATAAAAAGAGTGATGAATTATAAGAGTTACATTTCAACAACGCCAGCGCGAAACTCACCTAGAGTCGAAAGGAAATGTGAGTGACCCTCCTTCGACCACATCGGTCAAGAGGGGTTGCTAACCGCGGAGTAGCCATCTTCGGCCCAGGCAAAGCTGTCCAACTAATTTTTTCAAGATATCTGTGGGCCCCTTCAGACAGAGAGCAAGGAAGGAGTGTGGAGCTTAATTTCTTCTGCACCAGTTTGAACACCATTTTCTTTTTAAAACCAAGACGTTATGGTGGCAAAATCTTTGATCGAGTATGGTCCCTTTGGTATGATGGCCTAATTATCATTTTTATTTCATATTTATACCTCTATTTATATTCTAAAAAATAAAAATTCCTCAGGAGAAATTAGCTTTCTTACAATTTTGTATTTTTTCATGGGTACTCCACTTAAGTGCGGCTGGCCTAGACGTTCAGTCGGTCTTCACCTCTACATGAATAATTGAAATTGGTTAAAAATCTTAATGCTATATACTTACGAAGGTGATATCTCCCCTTAATGTACAAAGTGCCTTAAAAATGTTTTCTTTTATTAACGATTTTTTTTACATGTAGGTAACTGGCAACTACCGTTTCGGATACGATGAATCTCACCCCTCAGGTGGCACTTTTAGAGACGAAACCGGTGATGCTTGGGGAAACAAATACGGCTCCTACGGTCTTCGGGAAGCTGATGGTCGCTACAGAGTGGTAAACTACGTTGCTGACTCCCAAGGTTTCAGGGCTGAGATCAAATCCAACGAACCAGGTGTAGTTCCTAAGGATCCTGCAGCTACTACAATCAAGAAGCCAGTCTTATATTCCGCACCAGTTGCTGCTGCTCCAGTTGCCCCTGTTGTTTCTTATGCTGGCCACCACTCATACAACCCAGAATACCCCCTTCTGTATCACAACCCTTATTACGTGTCATACAATACTTACAAAGGAACCCCATACCGCAGGTACAACCCATACTACAAAGGAAGCTCATTCACCAGAAAGGGAGCTCCCTTCGTTACCCAGCAAGCTTACTACATTTACCCATGAATGGCTAGATCATTGTCCCGAAAATTATTGGCATTTTGAAACGGATGAAACTGAAAATGGATGTTGTCAAATTTGTAATGGGCATTGTTAATGGTTCTATCTGGAAAATAAAGAAAGTTTGTGGTATAAATTGTTTTTTCTTTTATCTTGCTTTTGAATTATTGTTATCACTAAGCAGATCTGAGTTGTTATGAAACTATAATGAATAGGCGTTTCTATGGAATGAAATGCCATTAAAAATATAATTATATAAATTGATGAATAAGTCATTTTTATTCTCAGCTAAATTAGAAAAATGAGTGGGGAAATTCTGTAATGAATTTTTTAGCATATCTTTTTACTATTACTCTTGCTTTAAGAAAGATAGTAAAGTTAAAATTTTCCTTTCTGTACAAAGTATAGAAAAAAAATCTGCACGCTGCAGGGGGGAGGCTTTTTTTCACTCCAAGCCACCCAGAACATATATATATATATATATATATATATATATATATATATATATATATATATCAAAATCATTTCACTTTAATTTCTCTTAAAATGTCTAAAATGTCTTATTAATCCTTTATATCTTCATGTTAAACTGGGAGAAACGATTAAGGTGTTTTACTAGCTAAAATATTACATGCAACTGTTGCTGCTTGAGAGGATAATCACATGCTTAACTTTTAAGGATAGAGAATACATCTACCATAGCCTGTTAAAACAATCGTGAAGACAACATTAGTATAAATCTACCAATGATTCTCAGTTTTTTCCTGGGATAATTGATATCTAGTTTAGAAAAGTGTAAGACAGCTGCAAATAGTCATTATTAATTCCTCCTTTACTTTTGAGAAGTATGGGTAAAATGCAATCTCAATAGTTTAAATCCTTCATTTAATTTAGTTAGATGGAAAAGGATTAGAAAACAAACATGAATTGGAAGAATTTTAAGGAATTTTGGAGGTAATAAATGTGTATTATATAAATAGAGAGAGAGTAACTTTGATTCTGAGGTTAATTCATTTTAAATATAACGCACAGTTTAATGGCCAAAGATATAAGGTGAGTTAAATAAAAAAAGACGATCCAAGACCGGGCAAAAGCCACCTTGCAATCACCCACGACACAATTGCACAAGTTGATGAGCTGATTAGACAAGAACGGAGGACAAGCATAAGTGACTTTCAGATTTTCGGGAAACTGAGAAAACATCTGAAGGGTACCAGATTCGGAATCACGCTGCTTATATTTCAATTAGACAAATGCCTCAACGCTCATGGATGCTACTTTTAAATAAAGTAATCTTTCTGTTACATATTCTCATTGGCTCACTTCCATTTGACTCCCCTTCGTGTATATATATAGAGACAGATAAATAGATATCTATAAAAGAGTTAGAGACAAGAGCAGAGAGGAAAGGAGTGAGACAGACATATAGTGAATTATATATATGTGTGTGTGTGTGTGTGTGTGTGTGTGTGATTTCCAGATAAATATGTATTTCTATACTGATATATAAGAGAAAGACTAGATTAAATGTTCAAGAATTTCCTTGTAAGAAAGGTCATTATACAAGTTTTCTTAGTATTCAATAATTTCAAACACTTTAAATAGAATTTCAGCAAACATAAAATAAAATACAGAATATAAATGTATAATTGGTGGATTTTATAATTTAAAAATAAATTTTCAAAATATCTAAGGTATGTCATAGATTAATAAAGCAAAAGTATTTTTTTTAATTCAACTGATAAATTCGACTGCACTGAGAGTAGCCACTAGTGTGGATCTTTCCTTTCCGTTAGAAAGTGTCTTAGATGCGTCTCAGTTGGAGTGTTTATTTATTCCCTGTTATGATGGTTAGTTGCTTCTCTGGAGATATCTTATGCTTAGTATGATCAAATACGGATTATACATGAGAAAAACCAGGATATCTTACTCTGTTTACCAGGAATCGAATCGTTGCCAGACCAAACCGATCTTATATATCAAATAACATTAATATATCGTGTATTGATTACAAAATCTATACCACTCCCTTTGTTAAAGGCAAAATTATTATGATGAAGTAAATGATTTCTGAAATTCTCGGTGCTTCAAAAAGTTATAGAAAACAACTATGTGGCTTAAACCTTAACATACTATTGTTGTTTCTTCTATTCCGAACACATCAAAAGCTATCCTTAGTTATTATAACTTAAAGAAAAGCTAACAAGGAATTAAGAGGATTTTTATTATTCAAGACTAACAAGTATTGATAAAATACAAAGAAGTTTATCATTTTCCTTGGCAGAAGAATCAATAGAAAGTAAATATTCCCAAATTGAAGGATAAATAACTACAGCCTTCGATGGGGAAATACTACCTGGTGGTTATAATTAAACGATATCCTACATTTCAAATGATTGAGCAAAATGCAACGAAATATTATATATGGACTTTACACGAGATGAGCTCACAAAATTTCGAAAACAAAATTGGCTCCAAAATGTCCACTAGAAGACGCCTTTTCGAAAAAAGGATAAAATTTAACACTATATATGACCAAAACGGAATACAGAAACAATATTAACACTTATTGAACAGTTTCTTATCACCTTGTCTCGAACCACATTAAGTAAATGTAAGGGAGAAACAAAAAAGGTATAGTCCTACACCTAACAGCTTTTCCCAGTTTTCCATTTTATTACTCTTAGTTCTTGTTCTGGATTTTAATATTGTTTCTGTATTCCGCTTTGGTCGTTTATTGTGTTAAAATTCATGTTTACCCGAAAAGGCGCCCTATGATGGACAGTTTGGAACTCATTTTTTTTTATTCATAATTTCGTGAGCACATCTCGTATATAGCCCCTATATAAAATCCAGTTGCATTCCTTTCACCCGTACAGTGATGTCGTTTATAGGGGGAAGTTTAATAATAACCACTCGGTGCTTATCCAGCTAAAAAGTCTTCATTAAAACAGATTGTTTCTAATTCAATTTCAAATATAAAATTCAAAAGGCATAACAATATAAAAATTAATTAATTTTGTTATATGAAACAGTACATTTTTTAAAAATATAAAATATTACATCAAGTCAAGAAATCCAGTTACCCGCAAAAGATCTTTAGAAATTTGTAAATTAGAAACTAATTATTGCATTAAATATCTTATTAAATACAAGATCGCAGAATAATATTATCTTTATTATTCTGCGAACATCATTTATATATATATATATATATATATATATATATATATAATGAGGTCATAAAATATTTTGTTTTGTTATATGAAACAATACATTTATAAAAACAAAATATTACTCTAAGTGAAAAAAATAGAAATCCTGTTACCCGGAAAATAACTTTAGAAACCTGTAAATTAGAAACTATTTCTTGTATTAAATATCTTCTTAAGTTATCCTTATTTTTCTGTGAACCTCATTTATATCTTTAGAGCGGTCATGAAATTATTTAGTTTTGTTACATAAAGAAATGCATTTATAAAAACATAAAATGTTACACAAGTGAGAAAAAATAGAAATCCACTTACCAGCAAAGCAACTTTAGAAATTTATAAATTAGAAACTAATTTTTGTATTAAATATCTTATTTAGCTATCTTTATTATTCTGTGATCTTCGTTTATATTACAACAAAGAATATATTTTTATAGCATTTTAGAGACCAATATTTTTTTACTTTAAATTTTTTAATAATTTTCAAGTTTTTTTTTTAATTTTAGAATGTTAGAAAACACTAAGTTTGAGATTTAGCTAATAAAACAAAGTTTATTTCAATTTGTTATTTGGTTTCAATATAAATGTCTAGTTTCTAATGTGCATATTTC
This sequence comes from Pardosa pseudoannulata, assembly GCA_032207245.1. NCBI lineage: Eukaryota > Metazoa > Arthropoda > Arachnida > Araneae > Lycosidae > Pardosa > Pardosa pseudoannulata. Next base: position 40,245,467 of record CM063506.1, read on the forward strand.
AAAACTTATCTTGAGGCCAAAGGAATTTAATTTACTTTATTTTATGTGCATTTTTATGTTATTTTAAAAAGTGTACTACTTAAACATTTCAAAACAACAAAATAATCAAAAATAAAATGACAAAAATGGCATAACTCAATTTAAAACTACATTAAAGAACTTGTAAAATTTTATTCTAAAATGAGCAAAACGTTTTATTTTATGATGAATCGATAAAAGGCGCATGTTATAGTTAAAGTTTGTAGTCTCAAAAGTACGATGTCCCTTTAATCCTTTTAAGCATTTAAATCAATCCATCCGTATTTTAACAAATAACAAAGCCCATAAAATATGTCTTCAACTTTTTAGTTGTTAGCAATTACTAACCGAAACTTCATTTCATTCTAAACCTTCGTTAATGAATCCAGTTACTTATTCATCCTTCGGGTAAATGTTCCAGAAAAAACTTTTGGAATGTCTGTCTTTCCTTTCCTGTAAACAAAGTGAGGTCATTTTTATGCAACAGTTTTAATCTTCAGGAAGGAATTGTTCTTATCCGTGGGGAAGCACAAAGGTATTTAAGTGAATTACTTATTGTGAATTCTTCCAAAATGAAGTTTTACGGTCATGAGAGATATAAAAATATGAATGATGGGCATGATTATTTGCATGGATAATTTAATGCGATAGCAGATGGTTAATGGAATAGAAAGGCCTTATTACCATGAGTATTTCAAGTGAGTACAGAAACGGCAAAGATGGGGTGTTAATGATTATTCTACATCATTAATTTAAAAAAAAATACAATGAACTATGTGTCAAGCAATGGTTTAATAATCTTAAATAATCTTCCACGAAAATTTTTTTCTGGTAAATGACATAAAGAGTAGTTAACCCATATTGGACCGCTGTCCTATAAACAGGACAGCAAATATAATTCCATTTAATAATAAAATTATAAACATTTTCTGAGTGGATTTTATTTTAAGACCTTTAAAATAGATACACTTTATCATAGCAACAAAAAAAATTTCAGAAATCAAAATATATTGTATTGTAAAATTTATTTTTAGCAACCCCTTAAAAATTGTCATTTTTTAATCTTTAATTTTATATTTTATTTATTATTATTTTTTAAACATAGTGGAGGTTACTTGTAGCACTCCAGACATTGGCACTACATTAGTGAGTAACGCTAGGTCCAGAAAATGCTATTATGACACCAAACACTCTATCCATTTTAACGATGATTCTTCAATTGATCCGCAAGATCGTTATTGTAAAATTCGACTTTTTTATGACAAAATCAGCATAACCTTGAAGCAATTTGGTATATTTTCTGAAAATCTTACCATCGATGAAAGAATGGTAAAATATTTTGGAAGGCACAGTTGCAAGATGTTCATGAAAAATAAACCTGTAAAATTTGGACATAAATTTTGGGTATTAGCATACTACAACGTATATCCTTTTTCTATTACCCCTTACCAAAAATGCTATTTCAAGAACTGCAAAAGAAAAGCAACAACAGTGTGCTTAAAATGTAATGTTGAACTTTGCTTTAAATGTTTTCCCAAATTTCACCTATGAATCAGCCTAATGCAATGTAAGTGATACTTGTGTTAAATTTTCGTAGTGTACTGGACGGTTGGCCTAATTATAGGACAGCTAATTACTTAAAAAATTAAAATTTATTTTTAAAATTTTGGTTTTATATGCTTAGTTACACCATATTAGTGTTATGGATAAAGTTTGAGAAATTTTCAGAAATATTTAGTTGGTGTGGTACAATATGGGTTAAACAATTAAATCCACAAATTTTTTATTTATGAATTATTTTTATTTATTGAACTGCAAACATTTCTGTCTATTTTTATACCATTACTAACTGACTTACTTGAAATGTAAGGCAAATTCTAGAGAACTAATTTATTTGCATTACCTGTCACATTTATCAATAATTTAAACATATTTCACTTTTATATGTTTTTATTTAAGACTTCATAATTTTTACTTTACGATGATTTTTAATTATAATAATAAAAAGAAAATAGTTTAACAGGTCGCTAGGAGACGATAAAGAACTTTTAGTTCTTGGGAATTTTCTAGAAAGGCTATAAAAATAATAAAACAATTTCTTTTCAGAACACATTTTATTACTTTTCAAATATTTTCAGTTATAGTATCTGTTTCCCTTCATCGTCAGAGTAAATCGTAAAGAATAGTGCATTCTAAGAAAACCTTTTCGTAATATGAACTTCTCAGATATGAAATATATCTTTACCTTTTTCATTTGAAGCTATAAATTCTGTAGATATACTTATTCTACATTCTTTAGCGAGTATAACTCTACGAGGTCAAGATATTTCTTCATTAAATTTTAATATGTCTCCATTTCAGTCGATTTACATTACAAAACATTACTGCCGCATTGTCAAAATTTATTTCGCGAATTTTATTTTTCCGCTTAGAACCTTGACTCATATAACGAAGCAGAAAACAAGAAGCGCGTGCTCCGAGAGAAAACCAAAAATCGTCTGGTCTATTTCTCAGCTCATTGTGACCACAGCGGAACATCAAAAGAGTCGTTTGCATTGTGTATTTTTACCTTCACGCACCTCAACTTTCACTCTTTTCTGTATGCTAATAAAAGTGAGAGTGGATGACACCCGAGCGGTGGAAAGAAGGAGATGCGGTCAACAGTCGGAAATAAAGTTCCATAAAAGCAAAAGTTTACGATCCATGCAGTTTGTTTTCTTGAATATTTAAGCGTTTTATTTTTGAATATTTAGTGATTCTAGTCACATTCTTGATTTCGGTTTGATTCGATATACTTTTTAAATATGCCGTTTTAACGTGATCATCTGCAGAATCAAAAGTAATGAACTACTTGTGATTTTAACACATTGTGTGTGAGCACATTTTACAGCGGAATGGTACCCTGAGTGGCCTTTTTGCCCGTAAATTTAGTTATTCAGTTAAATCTCAATAGATCGAAAATTATTTAATTTTTTAACCAACTTTTAGTATTTTATATTGAAATATATAAACAAATATATATATAGAAAAATAAATACATATAATATAAATATACATATATATAATATCATTTTTGCAAGAATAAATAAAAAGTTAATTTTAAATCTATATTGATTTTTTAATCAACCTTACACAGTTCTGTGATTCCGCATCGACTAATGTAAAAACTAGTTTTTATTTGTCTAAATTTTTCCAGAATCTATGTAGTAAACAAGAACATTCGGCTTCATTTTCCTGTATATACCATGATTTTTTTGAACCCACAAAAAACCTTGTTGTTACACTAACCCGTACTAGTACGTGACCCTCGCTCAAGTATCAATCGTCAGAAAACGTACTAGTATGTGTCCCGCATGCAGTGTGTTAATAGACTAAAATAGTCCATTGCAGTGTGTTAATAGATTAAATAATGACTGGAATTATGTATTATGTTTAGACTGATTCTCTTGGGTTTTTTTTTTTTTATTTAGGAATGTAAACTTTATGGGGGATATTAATGATATTGCCCTCTAAACAGTCCTTTAAGCAAAACACATAGATATTTGGTTTGAACTAAAATTTATATTAAAAGTTTAGAAGAAAAATAATATGCAATTGTACAAGTTAACTTGACATTCGTGCATTAGAAGTATGAATTAAGGTCAAGAATCAAAAATAATGTTCCATAAAAACACAATTTTATGAACTCTACTCTATGTTTACTTGAACAATTTTATTTTCTAATACTTGGTGATACTAGTCGCATTCTTCATTTCAATTTGATTCGATATATTTTTAAATGTGTCATTTTGATTCCTCATCTACAGCATCAAATAAAAGGAATAAACTTCTAGTGATTTTAACAACACTAGAAATATGATTTTAGTGATTCTGTCGGCAGGTTGTTTTTTTTTTGGGGGGGGAGTGTATTATTCCTTTCTGTTGGAGTAATATTGATCTCTAAACGGTCCTTTAGGCAAAACGCTTAGCTATTTGGCTTGAAATAACATGTATATTAAAAGTTTAGAAGAAAAATGACATTCGCGCATTAGAAGAATGAAATGTTTGAATGAATGAAGTAAAGTTCCATAAAAGCAAAAGTTTATGATCCATGCACTTTATTTTCTTGAATATTTAATCGTCGTCTTATTTTCAAGTATTTAGTGATTCTAGTCACATTCTTGATTTCAATTTGATTGGATATATTTTAAAATATACCATTTCGACGTGCTCATCTACAGCATCAAATAAAAGGAATGAACTTCTAGTGATTTTAACAAGACTAGAAATATGTTTTTACTGATTCTATCGGTAGTTTCTTTTTTAATTTAAGAGAGTATTATTCCTTTCTGTTTGAATAAATATTACATCTAAATGGTCCTTTAAGCAAAGCACATAAATATTTGGTTTAAACTAACATTTATATTAAAAGTTTAGAAGAAAAATTACATGCAATTGTACATCTTAACTTGACATTCGCGCATTAGAAGAATGAAATGTAGTCAAAAGTCGGAAGTAAAGTTCCATAGAAGCAAAAGTTTATGATCCATACACTTTATTTTCTGGAATATTCCATCGTCCTCTTATTTTCGAGTATTTAGTGATTCTAGCCCCATTCTTGATTTCAATTTGATTCGATTTTTTTAAATATGCCACTTGGAAGTGTTCATCTACAGCATCAAATAAAATGAATGAAATTTTAGTAATTCTAATAAGATTGGAATTATATTCTGTCGGATATTTTTTTTCATTTGGGAGTGTAACATTCCTTTATGGTGGAAGGATATTCACCCCTAAATCGTCCTTTAAGTAAAGCACGTAAATATTTGGTTTGATATAATGTGTATTTTAAAAGTTTAGAAGAAAAATGACATTCAGTTATACAACTTAACTTGACATTCGTGCATTACAAGAATGAAATGTGGTCAAAAATCGGAAGTTCCATGAAAGCAAAAGTCTATGATCCATTCATTGTGATTTCTTGAATATTGAATTGTCATCTTATTTTCAACTATTTAGTGATTCTAGTCACATTCTTGATTTCAATTTGATTGGATATATTTTTCAATATGACATTTTGACGTGCTCATCTAGAGCATCAGATAAAAGGAATGAACTTCTAGTGATTTTAACAAGACTAGAAATATGTTTTGACTGATTCTGTCGGTAGTTTTTTTTTTTTAATTTAAGAGAGTATTATTTCTTTCTGTTGGAAGGATATTGACATCTAAACGGTCCTTTATGCAAAACACATAGATATTTGGTTTGAACTAACATTTATATTAAGAGTTTAGAAGAAAAATGACATGCAATTGTATATCTTAACTTGACATTCGCTCATTAGATGAATGAAATGTGGTCAAAAGTCGGAAGTAAAGAATAGTCCATTGAATAGACTAAATAATGACTGAAATTATGTTTAGACTGATTCTCTCGGTTTTTTTTTTAATTTAGAAATGTAAATTTTATATTGGAATGATACTGACCTCTAAATGGTCCTTTAAGCAAAGCACATAAATATTTGGTTTAAACTAACATTTATATTAAAAGTTTAGAAGAAAAATTACATGCAATTGTACATCTTAACTTGACACTCGCGCATTAGAAGAATGAAATACGGTCAAGAGTCGATAAAAGCAAAATTTTATGAACTCAGCTCTATGCTTCCTTGAATAATTTTATTTTCGAATACTTAGTGATTCTAGTCACATTCTTAATTTCAATTTGATTCGATATATTTTTAAATATGCCATTTTGATGTGCTCATCTACAGCATCAAATAAAAGGAATGAACTTCTAGTGATTTAACAAGACTAGAAATATGTTTTGACTAATTCAGTCGGTAGTTTTTTTTTTAAATTTAGGAGTCTAATATTGATTTCTGTTGGAATTATATTGAATTCCAAACGGTCCTTTAGGCAAAGCGCGTAGTTGGTTTGATATAACGTGTATATTAAAAGTTTAGAAGAAAAATTACATGCAATTGTACATCTTAACTTGACATTCGCGCATTAGAAGAATGAAATGTAGTCAAAAGTCGGAAGTAAAGTTCCATAGAAGCAAAAGTTTATGATCCATGCGCTTTATTTTCTTGAATATTTAATCGTCGTCTTATTTTCAGGTATTTAGTGATTCTAGTCACATTCTTGATTTCAATTTGATTTGACTTTTTTAAATATGCCATTTTGAAGTGTTCATCTACAGCATCAAATAAAAGGAATGAACTTCTAGTGATTTTAACAAGATTGGAATTATGTTCTGTCGGAAGATTTTTTTCATTTGGAAGTGTAACATTCCTTTCTGGTGGAAGGATATTCACCTCTAAATCGTTCTTTAAGTAAAGAACGTAAATATTTGGTTTGATGTAACGTGTATTTTAAAAATTTAGAACAAAAATCACATTCAATTATACAACTTAACTTGACATTAAGAATGAAATGTGATGTGATCAAATGTCGGAAGTAAAGTTCCATAAAAGCAAAAGTTTATGATCCATGCATTTTGATTTCTTGAATATTTAATTGTCGTCTTATTTTCAAGTATTTAGTAATTCTAGTCACATTCTTGATTTCAATTTGATTGGATATATTTTAAAATATACCATTTCGACGTGCTCATCTACAGAATTAAATAAAAGGAATGAACTTCTAGTGATTTAACAAGACTAGAAATATGTTTTGACTAATTCAGTCGGTAGTTTTTTTTTAAATTTAAGAGATTATTATTCTTTTCTGTTGGAAGGATAGTGACATCTAAACGATCCTTTAAGCAAAACACATAGATATTTGGTTTGAACTAACATTTATATTAAGAGTTTAGAAGAAAAATGACATGCAAGTGTGTATCTTAGCTTGACATTCGCTCATTAGAAGAATGAAATGTGGTCAAAAGTCGGAAGTAAAGTTCCATGAAATCAAAAGTTTATGATACATGCACTTTATTTTCTTGAATATTTAATCGTCGTCTTATTTTCGAGTATTTATGGATTCTAGTCACATTCTTAATTTCAATTTGATTCGATATATTTTTAAATATGCCATTTTGATGTGCTCATCTACAGCATCAAATAAAAGGAATGAACTTCTAGTGATTTTAACAAGATTGGAATTATGTTCTGTCGGAAGATTTTTTCCATTTGGAAATGTAACATTCCTTTCTGGTGGAAGGATATTGACCTATAACTAGTCCTTAAAGTAAAACAAGTAAATATTTAGTTTGAACTAACATTTACGTTAAAAATTTAGAGAAAATATGGCATGCAATTATGCAACTTAATTTGACATTCCAGAGTTAGAAGAATGAAATGCGGTCAAAATTCGGAAAAGTTCCATGCAAGCAAGAGTCTACGATGTCTGCACTATGCTTTCTTGAATATTTAAGCACTTATTTTCGAATATTTAGTGATTCTAGTCCCATTCTTGAGTTCAGTTTTATTAATATTACCATTTTAACGTGCTCATCTGCAGCATTAAATAAAAAGGAGTGAACTTCTAGTGAATTCAAAAAGACTAGAATTATTTTTAGACTGATTCTGTCGGAAGTTTTTTTCAATTTAGAAGTGTAATTTTTCTTTCTGTTAATTTGCTTTTGACATCTCAATAGTCCTTTAAGCAAAATATGGAGATATTTGAATTGAACTGACATTTATATTAAAAATTTCTAAGAAAAAACGGCATTCAATTCTACAACTTAACTTGATACTCGAGCGTTAGAAGAATAAAATTCGGTCAAAAGTCAGAAATAAATTCAAAAGTTTACGATCCATCCTCTTTGTTCTTTTTTCAATATTTAATCGTAGTTTCATTTTCGAGTATTTAGTGATTCTAGTCACATACTTGATTTCAATTTGATTCGATCATTTTTTCAATATGTTGTTTTGACATGCCATTTGAAACATCAAATAAAATAAGTGGCCTTCTAGTGATTTTAATAAAACTGGAATTATATTATAACAGAACTCATTCCATCAGTAGTGTTTTACTCATTTGGGAAATTTTATCATATTTCTTTCTGTTGGAATGATATTGTCCTCCAAACGTTCCTTTAAGCAAAATACATAGATGTTTGGATTGAATTAACACTAGGAAGTTTAGAAGAAAATTGACATGCAATTCTACAACTTAACTTGGTATTTTAGAAGAATAAAATGCTGTCAAATGTTTTACATGATAACAATAAGATAAAAGTTTTTATAAAGCTGCATAAAATACTTGCGTTAAAACAGTAGGAATTTTCAACGTAGTATTATTCTAAATAGATATGTACTTCTTGGCCACCCCACTTAACAATACAATTTGCTTGTGATCCCACTACCGCTCCAGTTGGGATATTTCTTATACGTACATAGATCTTGCAACCAGGGCGGGGTAACCTTGACA
>CM063506.1:40258841-40366341 GCA_032207245.1 Pardosa pseudoannulata
TAAAAAAATTTACAAAATTAACACGAGAGCTACACTGAACTTGAGGAAGAACCACATTTGTTCATTGTTTCTGTACTGTGTAATGCCCTTTTTGACAACCTATGATTTTGTTAGAAATCCGAAAAGTTTTCACAAAATGCTTTTGGGCATTTGTCTATTGATATCTTTTCACAGTTGTTGAAATTCCTCCGGAATGAGCAAAATAAAATAATCACAATTATAAGTATTAATATCAAGTATTATTTTAGAAATTGATAATTAAATTATAATGGTGTAGCAAATAAATGAATTTACAAAATTAGCACGAGAGACACACTGAACTCGCGGAAGAACACCATTTGGTCATTGTTTCTATATTCTGTAATGCCCTTTTTGACAACCTATGAATTTATTAGAAATCTAAGAAGTTTTCACAAAATTCTTCAGGAGTTGTATCTTTTCACAGTTTTTGAAATCCCACAGGGATGAGCAAAATAAAATCCTCACAATTATAAGTATTAATATTAAGTATTATTTTATAAATTGATAAACTATTTATAATAATATCGCAATTAAAAAAATTTACAAAATTAACACGAGAGCCACACTCAACTCGAGGAAGAACCGCATTTGCTCATAGTTTCTACATTGTGTAATGACCTTTCCGACAACCTATGATTTTATTAGAAATCTGAAAAATTTTTACAAAATGTTTCTGGGGAGTAGCATTTGTCTACTAATATCGTTTCACGGTTGTTGAAATTCCGCCGGGGTGAGCAAAACAAAATCCTCACAATTATAGGTATTAGGTATTATTTTATAAATTCATAATCCATTTATAATAATATCGCAAATAAAGGAATGTACAAAATTAGCACGAGAGACACACTGAACTCGCGGAAGAACACCATTTGGTCATTGTTTCTATATTGTGTAATGCACTTTCCAAAAATCTATGAATTTATTAGAAATCTAAAAAGTTTTACAAAATGCTTTTGAGGAGTTATATTTGTCTGTTGATACCTTTTCATAGTTGTTGAAATTTCGACTGGATGAGCAAAATAAAATCCTCACAATTATAAGTATTAATATTAAGTATTATTTTATAAATTGATAAACTATTTATAATAATATCGCAATTAAAAAAATTTACAAAATTAACACGAGAGCTACACTAAACTCTAGGAAGAACCTCATTTTATCATAGTTTCTATCTTGTGTAATGCTTTTTTTTTTGGCAACCTATGATTTTATTAGAAATCTAAAACGTTTTTACAAAATGTTTCAGGGGAGTTATATTTGTCTATTGATATATTTTCACAGTTGTTGAAATTCCGCGGGAATGAGCAAAATAAAATAATCACAGTTATAAGTATTAATATTAAGTATTATTTTATAAATTGATAAACCATTTATAATAATATCTCAATTAAAGAAATTTACAAAATTAGCACGAGAGCTGCACTGAACTTGAGGAAGAACCGCATTTGTTCATTGTGTCTGTATTCTGTAATGCCCTTTTTGACAACCTATGAATTTATTAGAAATCTAAGAAGTTTTCACAAAATTCTTTTGGGGATTTGTCTATTGATATCTTTTCACAGTTGTTGAAATTCCACTGGGATGAGCAAAATAAAATCATTAAAATTATAAGTATTAATATTAAGTATTATTTTAGAAATTGATAATCAATTTATAATAATATCGCAAATAAATGAATTAACCAAATTAGCCCGAGAGCCACACTGAACTCGAGGAAGAACCTCATTTGCTCATAGTTTCTATATTGTGTAATGCCTTTTTTTTCGACAACTTATGATTTTATTAGAAATCTGAAAATTTTTCACAAAATGTTTCAAGGGAGCTATATTTGTCTATTGATATATTTTCACAGTTATTGAAATTCCTCCGGAATGAGCAAAACAAAATCCTCACAATTATAGATATTAATAAAGTATTATTTTATAAATTCATAATCCATTTATAATAATATCACAAATAAAGGAATTTACAAAATTAGCACGAGAGCCACACTGAACTCGAGGAAGAACCGCATTTGCTCATAGTTTCTATATTTTGTAATGCCCATTTCGACAACCTATGATTTTATTAGAAATCTAAAACGTTTTTACAAAATGTTTCAGGGGAGTTATATTTGTCTATTGATATCTTTTCACAGTTGTTGAAATTCCACAGAGATGAGCAAAATAAAAACTTCACAATTTTAAGTACTAATAAAGTATTATTTTATAAATTCATAATCCATTTATAATAATATCACAAATAAAGGAATTTACAAAATTAGCACGAGAGCCACACTCAGCTCGAGTAAGAACCGCATTTGCTCATAGTTTCTATATTGTTTAATACCCTTTTCGACAACCTGTGATTTTATTAGAAATCTGAAAAGTTTTCACAAAAGGTTTTTGGGGAGTTGTATTCGTCTATATATATCTTTTCACAGTTGTTTAGATTCAGCAAAGATGAACAAAAGAAAAAAATCAACCCAATTCAAATTCCTGACAATAATTAACCAAATAATTATCTTCAGTAATTAGTCACTCTAGATAAAGTTATGCGATTATTCCTTTTCCTTCACTGTGAAAGTAGATCAAAGAACAGGAAATGAATCCTAGAAAAAACTCATGTCAAAACAATTAGCACGATTCAGTGAAAAACTAATTTGGAAATTGTGATCGTACATCATTTTTCTTCTTCAAATAACTGTCACTGAAAGGTTAATTACTATTTAGCTTGAATAGCAATAAATTCCTTTTTTTAATATCAAACATATTTATTGCAAGGTTTTTTGATGAAAAATGTTCAGTTTCACAATGACGTTTTTCATCTCCAGTTTATTTTCTATATTTTTGTAACAACTCTTTTCTGTGAATGAACTTTTTTTATAATTGATTTGTTTTGTGTAATTCAAGACTATTAAAATTTAACATTAAAATTTTTATTAGAAAAATCTTTTAGTTGTTTCTGTTAAATGTTTATCAATAAAAAATTTTCAGTATTACAGATTTTTTTTCTTGAAATTTTAAATTAATAATAAATATACCCCATAATGTAATTAAGATTAATATTAATCTGTACGTCTCTCCATTCTTGTGCTACCTTATAAATTTTACAAATAAAATACAAATAAAAATACGAATAATACTAATTATCTTCCATTATTAAATAGGAATATTCTTTTATTTCAAATTAATAGTATAACTTATAAGTTTTACAAATAAAAATACAATAATACTAATTATCTATTATTTTAAATAGGAATATTCTTTTTATTTCACAAAATTATACTAGTATAACTTATAAGTTTTACAAATAAAAATACGAATAATACTAATTATCTTCCATTATTTTAAATAGGAATATTCTTTTTATTTCACAAAATTATACTAGTATAACTTATAAGTTTTACAAATAAAAATACGAATAATACTAATTATCTCACATTATTTTAAATAGGAATATTCTTTTTATTTCACAAAATTATACTAGTATAACTTATAAGTTTTACAAATAAAAATACGAATAATACTAATTATCTTCCATTATTTTAAATAGGAATATTCTTTTTATTTCACAAAATTATACTAGTATAACTTATAAGTTTTACAAATAAAAATACGAATAATACTAATTATCTTCCATTATTTTAAATAGGAATATTCTTTTTATTTCACAAAATTATACTAGTATAACTTATAAGTTTTACAAATAAAAATACGAATAATACTAATTATCTTCCATTATTTTAAATAGGAATATTCTTTTTATTTCACAAAATTATACTAGTATAACTTATAAGTTTTACAAATAAAAATACGAATAATACTAATTATCTTCCATTATTTTAAATAGGAATATTCTTTTTATTTCACAAAATTATACTAGTATAACTTATAAGTTTTACAAATAAAAATACGAATAATACTAATTATTTTCCATTATTTTAAATAGGAATATTCTTTTTGTTTCACAAAATTATACTAGTATAAATTTTAAGGTTCAAACCAACATAAGTTTGTGTAAGAAATAGTGAAACTTAATAAGGATTACTGATTCAAACAATTTTGTTCTTTGCCTTATATTTTTATTCCTTTGAATGATTCTTGACAAGATATTTTAACTGTTTTACAACTGATCAGAACCCTGCTGAGCTACTTGAAGGAGTGCCGAGAATTTAATTATAGCATTTACCATTTACGTCTTTATATTCATGAAACATGTGTTTTGTTGGGTATTTGTACGCCCCTGTACCAATTAAACACCTCCTAAAATCTTTCAGTATACATTACTTATCCATTTCTCTTAATTTATTCGAATTAATTAATATAACAATCCTATTAGAAACAATCAATCAGATTACCATCTCATTTGTATATCAATTTATTAAAGAATCCTCCAGAACGACTGTCTTCTTTGCCATCCTCTACAGTCTTCAAACTACCTACTCCGAAACCATTTTCAGAGAATAAAAAGCAGATATATTTTTAATAGAAGTCGAAATGGGTGTGGCGAGAAAGCAGAATCCGTTAACAGCTTCAAAACAAGGTCAAAAGACAGTTAGTAGCCTACGCCAGCAGGTACAATAAATTGATTGTGGACTTTGATTGGAACGTGGACCAAGGCCGAATGAAAGGCCTTGCAGAGATTTCCTTTGTCTATCATCTCTGGATCTCAAGCGTTTGTTGTCTGCCGAGATGGTTACGATAATTGCAAAAACCTCGCACTTTTAATTCGGTTGATGCCTTGTTCTTTGTTATTACTCATGTATGATACTCTATATCACCATCGACATTATAACTAAGATATATTAAATAACAAGATCTTGATTTGAAATCCTGTTTTTCATACAGAATTAATTTATCATATATTCTAAGAGATTTTATATATTTTATACACATGTTTCTAAGAAAGGAAGTAAGCAGAAAAAGTTAATATTCATGTACCTTCGATTGTTGTCTTTTATGAATCTTGTAGGATGTCAAAGGGGAGAAATTTTTATCTCAATAATTACTTCGAGTTTTCCTCTAAGCAGAATTTAAATATAAAGCCAAAATCCTTCGTTTCATTATATCAGATGAAACAAACAATAAATCAAAAGTTTATTCAAATTAGAAAAAGAACAAAAATTTATAGCATGCATGCTTCTCATATGAGAATTTAAATGAAAATCAAAAATATTTCATTTTCTTATATATAATAAAGATACTTCTTAATAAGTCAAGAGTTTAATCAAAATAAAAAGGTTTAAAAATGTTTATTGGAAATTATTTTATCGTTAAAAAATATATCAATATTTTATTTAAAATAAAAAATAATAATAATTCTCAAGTATCCCAAGTATCCAAGTATTCGTTTTCCTCTTATCAAAGTTAAAGGAAAATCCCAAATCATTCGTTTTAAGATATCAAATAGAATGACTCTTATTCATAACAAGTACCTTGCTTATTCGAAATTTAAAAAAAAATTATTTCCGAAATTAAATCAAATATTTATTTAAAATAAAAAAAATGTACAAAACACATTTTTCTTTTATCAGAATATTTTAAATGAGAATCCCAAACCCTTCCTTTCAATACATCAAGTGAAAACACACTTGTTTGTAATTAGTCAAAAATATATTCAAAATGAAAATGACAAAAACTTACATACACTTCCATAGAATTATATGAAAAAAAATTACAATTATTCGCTAAAAAAGAATGTTTTGTCTTCTCAAAAGGAACCTTTACTTCGAGGTATCATAACAGTAAAAAAGAAAAAAATTATTTGTGTAGTTTCATATAAAAATTTAAAAAATAGAAAAGTAATAAAACAATGATTTTTTTTTTTGTTTAGAATGCAGAATATCATTTTTTCAATGTGCTAAATTCAAGAAATTCGAGTTTACATATTTGTTGTCCTTTTGTTACTGAACTCACTGTAAAGAATATGCAAGTCCAAAAAAATTTTGAATATCTTGCCATATGGAATATGATTTAAACTAAACTTAAATCCATAAAATCCGACCTGCATATTTGCATTGATCAGTAGTAAAAGCATTCTCTTACAAATATAACAGCATGATGTAAAAAAAGGAATCGTACAAGAATTAGAAAAGCTTTTTATTGAATAATGAATTTAGGGAAAATGAATATTTTTTTGTATGAATTCTATATATTTATATCTATAATAAATTCGAGTTTACATATTATCCCGGATATTTATATATACATATATATATATGTATATGTAATGTTATGTACATATATATATTTAAATATTTTTCTTAAAATATATATATTATATATATATTATATATATATATATATATATATATAAATATATATATATATAAAATATACATATATATTATTAAATACTAACAGGAAATTAAAAAAAGAAGTGGACAAGAATTGGAAAAGCTGTAATTGGAAATACTCCTTTTAAATTTAATCACTGAAATCTTGTATCATATATATAAATATATATTTATATAAATATATATATATATATATATATATATATATATATATATATATATATATATATTTATTTTTATATATATATATATATATATAATATATATATATATATATATATATATATATATATATATATATATATATATATATATATATATATAATATATATATATATATACATATACATATACATATACATATATATATACTTTTATCCAAAAATTTTCAAGATGTGTATTCCCTGACCTCTTTTCTTACAAAAAAATTATACTCTTCTAATACAATATATGTGATTATTATCTTTTTAAGTTTAACAGTGAGTGATTGGTTAGTATATATCAATTTCTAGTTAGCAGTTGAAATGTGAGTGCAATCGATGTTTGAATTGATTGTAATACCTTCACACATCAATTGATGAATTTTCAAATCAAAGTATGTGAACTCCATAGGAGTCCTGTGGTAAGACTGTCCACTCTTCGAACAGGAATAATGTAAATCCACTCTTAGGGAAAATCCAAGAGGAGCAAAGTTGTTTTGGCTATCCCAATGAAATTAAAGAGTGAAAGTATATTAGATAAAAAAAATTTATTAAATTGATTATCATACTCGAATACCATTATTAACAGTAAGAATTTTTATTCTTAAAAACACGTAAAAGTAAATTTTACGAAACTCAATGCTGATAGAGGCTTTAATAATGAAAAAATATTTTTATATAACTTCTGTCTGTCAAATGTTGATGCATATTAATTTACTCATACTTTGGATATTCCACATGAATCAAAAATATATTTTATTTTTATCAAATGGAAATCTAAATGCCCCTTTGAAAACCAATTATGTTGAGTTTGATAAAAAAGTAATTGTTGCTAACTTTAGTAATGCATAGTTTGTTCATATAATGTATAGTATTATATTTGGAAAATATACGTAGAAAGCACTAAATATTGTTTTCAAATGTATTCGTAGTAATTTAATAAAATTTTTAAAGTAATTTATCTTTAAAGATAGTTTAATGTGAAACAAAGTCGTCGTGTAGTTTTGAACTGATTAATGTATCTGAACATACTCATTCTTCATGTGTAATATATATAGATAGTGCACCGTAAATAACCAATATGAAAGACTGATTAATATGGACGATAAGTGAAATGCATGAAAATGTAATATGTTTTTCTTGCATTGGGATAATATTTAGACATAAAATAGTTTCATTTTATAAAATAAAGATAGCATCTGGACTGTTGTCGACATTATCTCGTAATCATAATTGCTCCTATGTCATGAAATGAGTTTATTCATAGTTATTATCAGTTATTCATAGATATTATCTTATCAAATCAATCATTAAACTCGATGGTTTTAAGTTAAAACTTAAATTCGTATAAAATCAAAATTTTCAATGAGAGATTTTATCTCTTATAACTTTGAAATGAAATTCGTTGTAAAGTTAATATGGGGCAAGATGGGGGAAGTAGATAATTGTCAGATTTTTCCATCTTTTAGAAATTATTTCTTCTCAAAATAACAAATATTTTAAATGAGCTAAATGGTTTATAAGAAACTAGAGTCAATATAATCTACCTACACAATGGATTTGATTTTTAAAAAGTGAAAATGGCCGATTTTAAAAAAGGTTGTCATCATTTCAAAAGAGAGTTTCACTGGCATATTTTTAATCAATCCTTTTTATATTTGTTTGACAGTAAGAAGTTTTTATGATAAAATTATGGAGATAAAAAATTATCTTTATGAAAGAAAGTGATAATAATATTTTTTAAAATTTAGTCACTCTGTTGGATTTTTTAGGTTTGAAATCTCTTTTGAAGCATGAACAATGCATGGTGTTGGTACATTTATGTCGATAACAACTAATTTTCTTTGAAACAATAACTTATAAACTTTTCGCCATTTACTCTATTTAATCATTAACAATGCATAGGTTTGATACATTTATGTCGAAAAAAACTGGTTTTCTTTAAAATAATAACTTATAAACTTTTCGCCATTTACTGTTTGAAATGAATTCAGATATATTTTGTTTTATAAATCAAGTTTCAAAGTTGATACCCTTAAATTATTTACATTTTAATTCCTATTATTATTCCATTGAAATACAGTGTACGAGTTGAAAAATTATAAAAAATCAATTAGAGTACTAAAATGTGTACTCACTAAACGATGGCCGTTTTAAATCGGCTTTAACACTAGATTGCCCGAGATTTCTTGTACACCTATATTGCCCAAAAAACAGTCAAAATGACTGCATTGTGAAAAAATAACAAATATGTAAAGAAATTTGTTTAAAATTAATTTTTAATATTATATAATAAAGGAGGGCGGAAGTAACTACAATTATTCATAGACGCATTTATATGTTATAGAAAAAGTCACCAAATTCTAAGAAATTGTGTCATTATATTTCATAATTGTTTTTCTAATTGAAATTAAAAAACAGTCAAAATAACTACCTTGGGCAATCTAGTGTTAAGCTGTGGGTCCCGTTTTCATTAGACCTCTTGTGCAAAACAGTAGACCGTAGCCAAAACAAAACTAACCAAAATTTGTAGTCATGGGTTCGAATCTCCCAGTTGCCAGGCCTAATTGTAGCACTAGGAATTGACTCTAAGAAGCTTCCAGTCTCATTAGCCCTCGTGTAGCAAAATATAAGTCGTAGCAACCTTTACAAACAATATATGATTTTTGTTTCTAGAACTTTTTTTAGACTGCAAATGACAAGGCAGTTGTTAACATATTTAAAAAGAAGAACGGCTTCAAAAAATAAAAAACTTCTATTAAAATATTGCAGTGAAAGTTATTTTCTAAAACAGAACGTTTTGGGATAGTACAGAGCTCCAAACAAATTCCAAGCATTATTTTAAGAATATGATTTCTTCTGTATATGAGCAGTAATGTGGCATTGATTTACATGGAGAAGATATTTAAATTAAATTATCTTACTATATAAAACTTCAATGAGTTTTGTTATGTATTATTTTGTCTTACTTCCTTGTTTAATGCATAGTAATGCGGTTTCCTTTCATAAGTAATATTATCATGAAAATCTCTCACTATTACTGTAAACTACTTATAAAATCATTTACAAAAACATAGAAAGTATTTTTGGCATACAATAAATAAATAAATAAATGTGGAAAAGATTTATTGCTTTAAATGCCTAACAACATCTTACTTTCCTTATGCACCTGTACCTGTTTGAAAGAGCCTGAAACGATAATATATATAGTCAGAATGTGGCCTTGTGTCAAATAATATTTAGTATATATTAGTCACAAAATAGTTAGTATTATTACTAAAATTAAATCTCCTGTAGTAAAATTGAATGCTATAAAACGGGAAATAAAGCTCATTTGAAAAGCAAACCAATTCTTTTATCCACTTAGGGACCAAATTCGTCCGTATAATAAAAATTTTCTATTGAACTGAAAACACCAAACTAACTGTAAACTGTACAATCAAATTGAATTTTTGCAATTAAATTATCATTTTATTGCACTAAAATCAGTTTTTAATTATTACTTTGTATTAAAATCTAAAAATCATTATTTTAAGTGTTTAATTGTTATAATTTTATTAGTAATTTACAAATGTTGCAGATGTATTGCTTTTATTTCTCAATCTCTACCAAATTTCTAGACATTGCTTTTTAATGTATTTGTCACAAAACTGTGACTGCATTTTCGAACAGTTAAATAATTTATTAAATTAAAGAGCGTTTGACACTGAGAAATGACAAAAGTAATTACTAAAATATATTGTAGATAAAAGTAAATTTTTTACAAAACTTGTATTAAACGTAAAAAAAAGGCCCAGTTTTGTTACATTAAAAATGATGCATATGTTATATAGGAATGAAAGTAATTGGCTAATGTGTTGTGCACTAAGAACATTTTTAAAATATATTCCTGAAATATTTAACTTTTACAAAAAATGCTTTACATTTTAATTAAAGTTCTTTTCTTGTAGATTTTAGTGTTTAACTTATTTTATATAATGGCATTGTTTATGTCCTTATTAACAAAGAAAATAGATATTGAATATTTAAAATATTGTAATTCAGCACCCATACTTCCCTTAATCCGATAAATAAATAAAATAAATGTTTTTTTCTCTTTAGTTTTGATATAAATATCAAATTTTAAACATTGTTTGGGAATAAATATAGAAGAAATTCGTCAAAAATTTCTTTAATTCGCTGCTTAGCCCCTTGCTTATGGAATATATTTGAGAAAAATGTACCAAAAATGGAAAAAAAAAATTTTTTTTAATTTTTACGTTATTGTCATCCAAATGTTAGAAATAGATTATTTTTGGGGAAAAAATTAAATGAAATAATTACTATTTCAATATTTTGACATACATGGGAAGTGTTAGCGGAATACAGTAATTTTTGGTCAAATTACACAAAATAAATCAAATGACATAATTTTCTAGATAAATATAATAAACTAATCTAACAATGTTATTATCTCTATCAACTATCATGAATACCAGGTCCCTCAAATTCCTCTGAATTTCACAAATCATTTACAGTATCCGAGAAAATAGCGACAAATGGCTCAAAACTGCCAAACCTTTCGCTGGAAAGTATCTCTACCTATTTGGAAAATGGCAAATTAAATATTATACATTGATTAAATCAATTTTGGGCTTCACAGAATTAAAATATCGTGTTTTTTCTTGGCCGAACTCGGGTCCTGCATTCCAAAATTGCCGCATTTGAGTTGACTGAACTGAGTTCGGGAGTCACAGTCAAGGGGTCAATAACCTGGTAAATTTCAAAACAAAAGTACTTACTCTCTAACAGTTCTATTATGCAACGTGAGAAATATTTCCTCATTATAAATCCATCTGTATAGATTAAAATTAAACCTGGAAATCTGTCACTTCTACACAATAAGTAATGCTAATCAAAATTTTTAAACACAGGAAATACACTTTTACAAAAAAAGAAACTGAAATCAAAATTTCTAATACACAGGAAACAACTACCTATAAACATTCAGTGAGAAGTTCAATAACTCCTTTTAAACGGAACGTTTTTTCTACACGATATCACATACCTCAAAAAGGCGTGGCAGTTTCATCGAATAATTCATGCTCCATTTAAGTTCATTCTAATCTAATATTTTTATGAAAAAAAAATATTTCATTTTCAGTTTGAAACATGAAATGAAATAGTTTAATATACGTATAACTATCTAATTTAATCTAATTGTGAAAATTATACTAAATTGCTATTAAAAAAGACTGAACTGCATATAATAGTTAGAAAGGAGTTTTCTAATTTACTAACATGCGTAATTTATAAAGAGTCAGCTCATTTCTAAAGAAACCTAAAAGTTTTCTCTATGCCTTTAAACTCCATAAAGTTTAAAATCATAGATTTGATATATGAATATATTTACTTGGTGTCCTAAAATTCGACCGAAAAACTCAGAGAGTTGTTAGTTTATATGTTAGTGGATTGAAGAGTACTGCATAGATTTCATAACAATATATGCAATATTTAAACTAAATAAACTTAGAAAAAAAAATTAATTAAAAATCCTCTCTCTGTTTTGTCTATTTAAATAATTAGTTTAAAGTTTTTTTTATATATTTCCTAATTCTTTTAACGACATTTCTACAGTTGTTGCCTGTTGATAGCTGACATGATCTTTTAGTACCGGAATCCAAAGTTATGAACCCCAGATTATAAAGTTCATTCTAATCTAATATTTTTATGAAAAAAAAGCATTTCGTTCATATACGTATAACTATCATATTTAATCTAACTGTGAAAACTATACTAAGTTGCTATTAAAAAAGACTGAACTTCATATAATAGTTAGAAATGAGTTTTTAATTTACTAACATAAGTAATTTATTAAGAGTCGGCTCTTTTCTAATGAAACCTTTTAATCTATGACTTTAAACTCCATAAAGTTTATAATGGTAGATTTGAATATATGAATATATTTACTGGGTATCCAAAAATTCGATCGAAAAACTCAGAGGATTGTTAGTGGATATGTTAGTGAATTGAAGAATATTGCATAGATATCATAATAATATATGCAATATTTAAACTAAATAAACTTAGAAAAAATTTTAATAAAACATTCTCTCTTTTTTGTCTATTTAAATAATTAATTTAATTTTTTTTACATATTTCCTAATTCTTTTAAAGACATTTCTACAGTTATTGCCTGTTGATAGCTGACATGATCTTTTAGTACCGGAATCCAAAGTTATGAACCCCGGATTATGAAGTTCATTTTAATCTAATATTTTTATGAAAAAAATATATTTCGTTTTCAGCTTGAAACATGAAATGAAATCATTTCGTATACATATAATTATCAAATTTAATCTAATTGGGAAAACTATACTAAGTTGATATTAAATAAGACTGAACTTCATATAATAGTTAGAAAGGAGTTTTTAATTTACTAACACAATTAATTTATAAAGAGTCATCTCTTTTCTAGTGAAACCTTTTAATATATGATTTTAAACTCCATAAAGTTTTAAATCATAGATGTGAATATATGAATATGTTTACTGGTTGTCCTATAACTCGACTGACAAACTCAGGGGATTGTTAGTGGATTGAAGAGTATTGCATAAGTTTCATAATAATATGTGCAATATTTAAACTAAATAAACTTAGAAAAAAATTTTTAATCAAAAATTCTCTCTTTTTTGTCTATTTAATTAATTAATTTAAAGTTTTTTTATATATTTCCTAATTCTTTTAACGACATTTTTACAGTTATTGCCTGCCGATAGCTGACATGTTCTTTTAGTACCGGAATCCAAAGTTATGAACCCCGGTTTTGAAGTTCATTCTAATCTAATATTTTTATGAAAAAAATATATTTCGTTTTCAGCTTGAAACATGAAATTAAATAGTTTCTTATACGTATAACTATCATATTTAATCTAACAGTGAAAATTATACTAAATTGCTATTAAAAAAGACTGAACTTCATATAATAGTTAGAAATGAGTTTTTAATTTACTAACATAAGTAATTTATAAAGAGTCGGCTCGTTGAAGAGAAACCTTTTAATCTATGACTTTAAACTCCATAAATTTTAAAATGGGAGATTTAAATATATGAATATATTTACTGGGTGTCAAAAAATTCGACCGAAAAACTCAGAGGGTTGTTAGCAGATATGTTAGTGAATTGAAGAATATTGCATAGATTTCATAATAATATATGCAATAATTAAACTAAATAAACTTGGAAAAAAATTTAATCAAAAATACTCTCTTCTATGTCTATTTAAATAATTAATTTAAAGTTTTATATATATATATATTTCTAGATTCTTTTAATGACATTTCTACAGTTATTGCCTGCCGATAGCGGACATGATCTTTTAGTACCGGAATCCAAAGTTATGAACCCCGGATTATGAAATTCATTCTAATCTAATATTTTTATGAAAAAAAAAATTTCGTTTTCAGCTTGAAACATGAAATGAAATAGTTTCTTATACGTATAACTATCATATTTAATCTAGCTGTGAAAATTATACTAAATTGCTATTAAAAAATACTGAACTTCATATTATAGTTAGAAATGAGTTTTTAATTTACTAACATATGTAATTTATAAAGAGTCGGTTTGTTTCTAGAGAAACCTTTTAATCTTTGATTTTAAACTCCATAAAGTTTAAAATAATAGATGTGAATATATGAATATATTTAATGGGCAATGGCGTACGCAGAATTTTTTCAAGGGGGGAGTCATAATTCTAAAAAGTAATAGCTCGCATAATTTCTATTAAAATTTTTATTTTTGCCATTTTGTCTGATCTCAAGGGGGGCCCTTGTTACTGGGTGTCCTAAAATTCGACTGACAAACTCAGAGGGTTGTTAGTGGATATTAAAAGTATTGCATAGATTTTATAACAATATATGCAATATTTAAACTAAATAAACTTAAAAAAAAATTTTAATCAAAAATCATCTCTTTTTTGTCTATTTAAATAATTAATTTGAAGTATTTCTATATATTTTCTAATTTTTTAATTCTATTTATACAGTTATTTCTGGTGGATAGCTGAAATGATAGAACGTGATCTTTTAGTACCGGAGTCCAAGCTTATGAATCCAGAGACTAGCATGGATATTTAAAACTACTTTTAATTAGTAAATCCTTATTCAATTAATCCCAGTGTAACAAAAAAATTAACTGTTATTCTTCAAACCAAATCCTAAGTTATTAATAATATTTTTAAAGTTCCCAAGCATATGAAAAATATTTTGATTCATATTTAACTTCTCAACACTTTACTATTTTTTCCATATTTTCCATATTTTTCCATATAAACTCAGAATACAAGATATTAGAGAATACTTTGTTATTTTTACCACGTTATTTTGCTATTTTTCCATTGGTATTTTTGCCACATTAATTTTTAAAATGAATATTTTGGACGAATATTCAATCTATTTCAAAAGAAAAATTTTTATTTTTAAAATATGCTAAGATTTCTATGTACAAACTAAAGTTTTAACCCTGCATTATACTTATAAATAATCTGTGGTGTTATATACATGAATTGTGAAAAAAATATTGCAAAAGTTTATATTTTTTTTCTTTTTGCTCCATAATTTCTAAATTAAAAATTGAGATAATATTAAAAATATTTTAAGAAGACATACGACTAATAAATTGACAAAAAAATATAATTTTCAGAAAAAAATGTATTGGAAAAGGAATTTAGTTCTGAATATTTTAAAACAATCCCCTTAAAAAATTCCAATACTGAGAGCAGTTATGAATAAAAACGTATCAGATGTTTACTGTAAACAAATTTAAAACTACAAAACTTTAACTTGATTTTTCTCATTGTGTTTTTTTCCTGTAACATGCATGTTATCTCAAAAAGTTTTTTAATATTTTTTCACACATGAAATTTTTAAAGGTTGTACACAATATAGTTTTTTTCCGATTGAACCTAAATTTTCTTGTATGTTTCCTTTGTATTTTTCCTAGTATAAAATATTTTATTGCATAGATAAACTATTAACTTTTAAGGAAAAAAAATAAACTTTTTTCAAATATTTTTTTAAAAATATGTATGCATCTTAAATACATACAAGTTTAGGTTCAGCCTTTTTGTTTTTGAGGTATTGTAATATGTTGTAAAACAATAAGTTTATCTTAAACTTAATTACATTTTAAGTAATCATGCGCATAAGACTTGATATCATTTTTGTTAACAACAAAATGTCTCTTATTTAAAACTTTTTAACAAAAATATTTTTTATGTTTTAAAAAAGAATCAGATATGTGCATAAAGATAATAATTTCTTCTAGCTATGTTAAAAAATTATGTTTGTAAAAATGGTAGTTTTCATGGTATAAGAAGTCGAAAATGGCAATTTGTTTATATTTTTTCGATTTTTAAGAATAGTATGACCCCTTAATGTAACTTAGTTTATAATTTCATGTTATAAAAGATTATATATATATATATATGTGTGTGTGTGTGTGTGTGTGTGTGTGTGTATTCAAACATATTACCAGATATAACAAAAAGGCTAAATCATCGAGAAAATATAAAAAAATTGGAAGAAAAACTATACACTAGGAGTGTTTTGAAACAATTTACAACTATTGAATGTTTTAACTGTGTTTAATAAATAAACCTTCGTTTTGAAAATTACAATAAAATTGTAAATGATTATGATTTGATCACAATATCTCCAGATGCTAGTAAAACTTAAACTCTCATTACATTTTGTGTGAAGATGCAAAATATTTCCAAAACTTTCAGCAATTTTGACTATATATTTTGGTTAAATCTCGTGCAAAAGCAATTTTTTTATTTTTAAATTAAGCAACATCTGCAAAAAACATTTTTAAATCCTATTTAACATTTTAAACTATGTGCAGATGCAGATGCTTTTGAAAAAACGAATTTTAATGCTGGAACACTAGTTACTGGCTTGTTTCATTTAACAGTAAAATTTTACCACGTTATTAAAACGTATTAGAAATATTATCAACTTTAGTTGTAGGCGAATTACAAGTATTCTTCCCATTCAAAGCAGAGAAAGTCTTTTGCTTATAACAAAATATTTATTTTGACGTTTTAATCAAGTTGAGATCTGAATTTTAATCACAATAAGAAGAAAACAAAAATACACTCATCTCAACATCTATTCTCTGTGAAAACCCACATGCCTATGATGCGAAGAAAGGAGTGACCGCCTTGTTACACTTTCTACCTTTTTTTTATCCACACCCATTCACTCTCAATTAAAACTACTCGAAAAATGCTGGTTCTGTGCCCTTTTTATGATTTTTTTTCCTCTGTTTATTAGTGATGCGATAAAGCAGATATCCTTGATAAAAAATTTGTGGGCCCGAGGTATTCCCGATCCTTCAGTATATAAGGAGCTCGTTTCTCATCAGAATTACACATCTAACGAGTAACAAGTTAGTGAATTTATCGAAATCATGAAGGTAAGATGGAGATATATTTTATTAGTCCTGTTTAAATTTAGTTCATACTTTCAAAAATATTAAAGTTTTTAATATCATTATTTTAAGAAATATTAAAATATTGAAAAATATTAAAATAATAAAATTTATTTTATACCATTACTTTTTTAATTTAATTTATTTGAGGAAAGCTTTTAAAGTTATCCTACTAGTAGTAGTTAGTACTATTTTAGAATAGCTATATTTTTAAACCTATAGTATCTTAACTCTCTGACTACTCAATTTGTAAACCGAGAATTCTTTAAAAATCGCATATTTTTTGTTGTATAGTTTAAGTATATATATATATATATATATATATATATATATATATATATAGAATTATTAATTATATTTTAAGTTATAATCATTATTATAATTATACAAAACTATATATTATAATAATTATTAAATAATTATATTACTAATTATTTTTTATATAAAAATTATCATAATTCTTATACGAAATTATTTTTTTAATAATAATTTCGTATTAAAATATAATCAATTAAAATATAATATTTCATATTTTACTATATCGTATTTAAATTATTTTATTTTATAATAATAATTTCGTATTGAGTAATTTTCAATTTTTTCATAATTTATCGCTTATTTTTTAATATTTGTTCTTAATTAAGCAAATATCCGGTTAAGCCGAAATTCTACTGTATACTATTCCCAGAGAAATATAATGATACAATGTTTTCAGTTTAGAAAAAAAACAAAATGTCATCTTTTTGAGTATTGTTTCAGAGATGAAGATTAAGTCAGTACATTCAGTACATTTGCTTCATAATTTCACTTTTTAATTTCAGGTCTTTATTCTCTTTGCCCTTTTCGCTGCCAGCCAGGCTACAGTTCTCCTGAACGCTCCAGCTGTTCTGAGCACAGGAGCCAGTACTCAGTACAGAACTCAAGATGTAAGTAATCTGCTCATTTTTATAAATTATCTCTATATTCTTTGCTTAGATAATATGCATTCCTTTATTTTTACAACGTGCAATCATTTTCTTTCTGTTTTTGTTATATAGTATTTTAAATTATTATTTAACTGTTAATGTAAACAAATAACCTATATTCGATGAAGTAGGCAATGACAATATATTCATAAACCAAAAAAATATTTCATAAATACAAGAACTATTTAAGAGTACTTTAAATATGTTTTTTCTGTATTGCATACATTTAAATAAAATATTTTCGATATTGAAATGTAAATTTAACCAATTATTCCAAATATGTATGTTTCATTTAATTTCTTAATACGTATTTCGAAATTTCTATTGCATAATTCTTTACAATCAAATAATAAGTTTTGTAATACATTTAAAATAACGTAATATATTTAACTATTTTAAGTTGTGAACGAAGAATTCTAAGTAAATGCTATATTCAACAAAATTCATCTTCATTATTTTTCAAATAATTAAATTATACAACTCTAATTATTTTTAAAAAATTTTAGCAAACAAAATTTTTTTTGTTACTTATTACAAGAGTTTTACTGTACAGACAAATATTTTTTTTTCATATTGCGCAAATTATATTCGTTTAATATTATCATTTTTACAATATCTCACACTGTAGCAAGTTTCGCATCAATTATTTAAAGGAAAATTTTCTTTTCGATTGTTTCTTGATTGCAAATTATGTACAATCATTATTCATTAATTTTTAATGCATAATCACACTGTAAATGGGCAATTTTTCTAAAGGAAACTTTTAACATTTTGATGGTCTTTGTAGTTTTAAATTAGTACATAGTTTAAATTCATTTTTATTTTTTTTGATATAAATGTAAATACTTTTTTTTAAAAATACTTTAACAATTTTTTTATCTTTATTTTGGCAAATAAATGTATCGTTATCCATTACATTTTTAATGTTATACTGTACAAGCTTGAAGAATTTTTTTTTTTTTTTTTTTTTAGTTTTGGCAAATTAAGTAGTTCATTAAATTCCATTACCATTTTTTATTGCATACTCACACTGTAGCAAGTTTCACCCCAATCAATTTTTCTAAGGGAAACTTTTAACATTTTGATGGTCTTCCTGTGGAGTTTTTGCAAATTAAGTAGAACAGTTAAAGTCCATTACATTTTTTATGCATACCTCATACTGTAACAAGCTTCGCCCCGGCAATTTTTCTAAAGGAAACTTTTAACTTTATGATAGTCTTTCTGTGATAGTTTTCGTAAATTAAGTAGAATAGTTAAATTCCATTACCATTTTTTACTGCATACCTCACAGTGTAGCAAGTTTCGCCCAGGTAAGTTTTCTTAAAGGAAACTTTTAACTTTCTAATAATCTTCCTGTGGTAGTTTTGGTTTCTAACCATTCCTACTCAGTAATATCAAGAATGTTCCAAGCAAATTATACTCTTGTAAATTTATTACCCATACAATTTTCCGAATATATTTTATAATAGTTTAGCAAATTCATGCCTGAAACTGGCATACCAAAATCAAATTGGATATTCTGTCTATGTACTGTAAACAATGTTATAACACGTTGGGAAGACAAAAGTGTAAAATACAACAAATGAAAAATGTCAATCATTTAAAAAGTGTCCCACTATAGTAGCGCATCATTCCAAAGAGATTAATTATTCTCTTATTAAAAACCACAATTGAAGGACGTTAATAAAAACCACAATTGCTGTCAATATAACAGCTCTAAACAAAACGCAAAGCAATCGCGCTTCTGCGTATTTTAAGCACAACGCAAGAGAAGCGGAATCTCTCTTCGTCGCACTTAAATAGTTAAAATACCGCCTGGTGGGATTTACGATCTAAAAAAATTTCTGATTAACTAAATTAATTTTGACAATTAAAAGATATATACCATAAACAGGCGTATTCGACTAGATGATTCTATTATTCTTTTTAAATGTAAGGAATTACGTAAAGGTCAATGAATACTTATTACGCTTCAGATGAGGAATAAATTAGATTCATCAAAACAGACACACCCCTCGAATTACACAAACTTTTTAAAAGCTTTTCTCTTCCGCCTCTTATTTTATATCAAGAGGTTATAAAAACAAACTGCTTAAGCATTCAAATTACTTCCTGTTAAGAATAATTCTGATATTTTGTATAAACAGGTAAATCCGAAACAACTTTAAAATTTCGTTAAAACTTATTAATTTAAGAAACTATTTTAACTTCAGAGTACTACAGGACACTATAATATCTTTTATAGTACTTATGGGTACTATAAACTTCCTTTATAGTACTACAAATTACTTCCTTTATAGTACTACTATACTTTTTCATAGTAATTCGATTAGATTTAAAAAGTGAATTCATTCTACAGACTGTGACTGTAAGTTTATTTTCCTCTACTGATTATTGACGAGAGAATTGCCTGAGAAGTCCGTATCACCAGAGATTATACTAAACATTGATAATTAATTCGCTCAACTGTTTCGTACTTCTGTCAGTGAAAATGTACATGTAATGAATAGGTGCTCAAATTTTACTATTCACTCTTCTTTGAAATTGAGAATTCATCGGCTAGCACTATATTTTATCTCACTATAAGCTATATTTTGTAAATGTAACTAAAAACAGTATCCACATGGTAGATTCGTCATTTAATCTTACCAGGTTCCGGTAGGTACCAGGTAAAAGTACCTGGTAAGCATACCAGGGTTTTACCTTTTCAGGATATTAGAATTTACTATTACAAGCTTTTCTTCACATATTTTTCATTGCAGCTAGAAAACACACAATATAAAAAAAATAAATAAAGAAAAAATTCGAAAATAATTTTAGGATAAATATTTTAGGTCCGCGTTTTGTTATTTCATTAATTTCGTACAATTATATTTGTTACAAATTTCCACCTGGATTCGCTAAACAAAAACAATAAAAAGTCAAAATATTCTAATTTTCTGTTCAAATTTTTTATACCTCTCGTGGACTATAGTTTGAGAATCTCTGAATAAAGTATTTTCAATGCAGCAGGAAACAGTCGCGAGGAACAGTTGTTAATGCATATATTAGTCTAGTGTTGTAATAGAGTTTAATATTTCTTTTTAACACGTCTTTAGCATTTCTGAATTATAATTTTTACTATTTGTACCTTTCAGAACATTGGTAATTATGCCTTCGGATACGATGAGGGCCACCTTTCTGGTGGAACCTTCAGGAAAGAATCTGGTGATGCCCACGGCAACAAAATCGGATCTTACGGACTCAGGGATGCTGATGGCCGTGTCAGAATTGTGAACTACGTTGCTGATGCCGCTGGTTTCAGAGCTGACATCAAGACCAATGAACCTGGAGTCGAACCTAAGGACCCTGCCAACACCGCCATCAACAAGGCTGGACTTGTTGTTGCTCCTGCTTACCACACAGTAGCATACGCTGCCCCAGTTGCTCACGCTTATGCTCCCATCACTTATGCTCCAAGGCCACCAGTTTATTCCTTCCGACAATATCCTTCTCTCACTGGATATTACTTGTAATCAGTCAAAAATTGTGATATAACCTTTCTTTGATTCAAGATTCGTTGATCTCAGAGTGGAATAGTCTAACCCGTTTCACTTTTGCATGTTGCCAAATTATAGAATTTACTTTTATAATAAAATAAAATAATTTATACCTGCAGTATTACAATATTTATTTTATTCTTACAAAACACGAATAAATTCTGTAATTCCACGACTTAATGTTAGTTCTCTGACATGAGCCTAAATTTTGTTGCTTCAGCTGTTTTTATTAGAAAAGAATTTTAAATTATCGGATTTTTCCCCTGTATGATTACCAAACATACATTATTCTGAGTAAAATAGTCCACTGGCCAAGTTTATTACCTATGAATCTAATTTTTACACCATTTTAAAAAGTAAGCTTAAAAGTCCCTTCCTTTAGCTGAATTTTTAAACTATACACAGAACTAAGCTTGCGAAAAACTGAAAAACAATTTAATGTATTTAAAATAAATTACAGTTAATCATGTGCAAAACAGAGGTCATAGCCTCAATCATTTTAATGGCTTTAATCTTAGGTATATCTACGTATTTTTCTGAAACAATACTGAAAAATTATCAATCAATCACACGATTAACTAGCTGCTATTGCAGCAGGATTATATAACACTTTTTAATTTACAAAATTTAGACAATACTTTCAACGTTATTTCTGTTTAACAGTTTTTATAAATTAATATAAACTAATTACTAATATATTTGTAGAAAAAAATATTCCACACTCTTATATATTTTTATTTTTGTAAG
The DNA here is from genome assembly GCA_032207245.1 of Pardosa pseudoannulata. NCBI lineage: Eukaryota > Metazoa > Arthropoda > Arachnida > Araneae > Lycosidae > Pardosa > Pardosa pseudoannulata. Next base: position 40,281,064 of record CM063506.1, read on the forward strand.
ATCAGTAAGAAGTGCCTTATACCAACACAAACTAACAAGTTTAAATTCTATTTAAAAGCGTAGTATTTATGTAAATGTTATGAAAAATGTTAACCAACGTTTACTGAAAATATAAGTTTTTCGTGGAAATATAAGCTTTTCGTTATTTTATTAGTAATACGGATAGACGTATGGATTTTGTGTACAAGTGAATAATAAACGTTAAAGTTTTTAATGTACATTTTTATGGTTTTATTATTATTGTTGTTGTTTCTCTCTGCACACCCTGCATGAACTCCTACCGCACGCCACTGCTGTGTAGGTAAATGATGTTCCTGAAATTTGTTTTGAGTTATGTTCAAGATATATACGTATAAATAATAAATACAAAACATTACCATGCATGAATTCTACGGAAAGTTCTTAAAAGATTACATATTTTTAGAACCATTGTAGGACTTTAAAAGATAGCCAAAAAATTGAAAGCTACCTGGACGATTGGCTGTGTAGGTAGGTCATTGTCTATAATAGTTTTTGAGTTATGCCAGAGAGCTTTAATATGCGTTATACTGAAATTTTCATTACATAGCCGAAAAATTACAATTTACAGAAGTGAGATACACTACTAGATAATAAAACAGTCCTAAAATTGTCAACCATTTATGGCCAATTGTTTTTTAATTATGGGGGATACATACGTAAACGAACAGCCAACACAATGAAACTAGTCAAATTTTACTCAGGAATGGCCAAAAATAAATATTTAAGGATTAAAAAATTCTAGTTTTCTTGTACGTATGAATAGATGTAACACTTAAATTATCACATTTGTGTCAAGCATGGTCAAAATAAGTATTTTCGTTTAAATCTGAACACTGACACTTTTCACGATCACTACTTATTTCGCTTCGTACAAGTAAGCACAGTTTAGTTAATTCGCAACTTATTAACCAGTAATTATTTGAAGGAAAATTGTTTACAATGACTTTTGAAATATCTCTTGTAATAAGTAAAATAATAATTATTTAATAATAATTAGTATTACTATTACTTATTAATCAGATAATAATAGGTTTGGTTTGATTTACTCTTTTTGAAACAGAACGGCTAATGGGACCAGGAATTACTATCTAAAGCGGTTCGAATGGCTACGAACATCCATGGCACTGTGAAATTCGAACCCACGAATTTCGTTTCTAAAGATCAGCGTCCTAACCATTCGGCTAATAATGACAATAATATATGTTAATATTAATAATATTATAATATAATTATTACTAATATATTAATAATATAATACTTTTTAGCATTAATAATAATATTAATAATAATTATCATCATTATTATAATTATTATAAGTAATTATTTAATAATTATTCAATTATTTAATAATTCATTAAATATTAAAAAATAAATAACATAATTATATTTAAAAGCGTAGTATATATGTACATGTAATAAAAATTGTGTAAAACCAATTGCTTAAATGATCTAAGATAAAAAATAATAAATTTTAGAGATATACTTATAGCACCTTTCGAGACAAAAATTTATTTTTATTATAACAGTTTTTTTTAATCGTCTTAAAAATAAAAACTGCTACTCTTTTCAGAAAGAATATTTTTTTTTTCTAATAGAACTCCTTCTAATTGAAGGAGTGCTTTAATAACGCTTCATCTTTAAAAAATTTAGTTTTGTCATTTCAAGTTTTATATTTTTAAAATCATATAAGATATATACTCTAAATGAAAAATATCTTTCAAGTTTACTTTCAAGATAAAGTTTTAAATTAGAAACAAAATTTTTGGATCAAATGGAAATAAAATTTTAATTTCAGTTTTATTCTGCAAATTAAAACAATAAAGGTACGTGATGCTTTAATATGTTAATAAGTTAAATTTCTTCAAAAATTGAAAACTTTTAAAAAATTAGTATTTTTATGCAATAAAATTAAATACATTCCATAAATTAATATAAATTTAATTCATAGAATATAAATGATATATTTCTTCTATTTGATTTAAAAAATTATAGTCTATTTCTAATTAGTATATTTCAAAAGTTATTTTGCGGGTTGAGTTATATTTTTTTTTAATTTGGTATATAAATTCTATTATTTTTTAATATGTTACAGCATTAAAAAATTTAACCCTTATTAATGGACTGGGCAAATTTTTAGTTTAAACAGAGCAGATCTCTTTTTTGCGAGTCAAAAATTAGCTATTATAGCAAAGATTTTTTTTTTCAGTTCGGAAATCATTATGTCCTTTTAACCTTTTGAAGGGCACTGGTATATATAATATACCGGCTGTTAAAATTTTTTTCTCTGATTTACATAGCAAAAAAGTTTTTAATCTCCAATGTTTTTGATAGATCAAACTATTGACACTTAATTTTTTCCTTCTTGTAAATATTTCTGTAAAAACCTGCTTTAAGAATCAGGTTCTATCAAAACCAGATTCTAAAACCAAAAATTCGATTTTATAAAGTTAAGACTTTAAAATAAAAGTAGGTATGTGCTAAAGTTTTTTTTTACTGGTAATGTTGTTTTTACTGGTAATAGGTTGTTGACTGTGGAATTAAGTGGTTTTCTATGAGGAACTAGGATTGTTTGTACCTGAAAGAGAAACCCATAGAAAAGACAATAAAAATATAATAATTAAGTGGGTGACGCATAGTGGCAATACCCGTTATGGCCTTAACCCATAACTTAATATAAATTAAATTTGGCTTTTCGCCAACTTAAGTTTAAATTTTAAATTAAAAAAAGGAACACAATAGGCATTAAATTAAAAGAGAGAAGTTATTGAATGAATGCATTTTATTGATATTGATATGAAATTTAGATAAAATTAACATAAGACGATTGAACTTTTGTTTAAAATATAAAAATTAATATAAAAAGGGAGAAAATAAAAATGGACCAAAAAAAAAACCAAGCTGATTATGGTGAATCGAATTCAGAATTCCTCCTCAAGATGCTGGATACCAGGATACTAGGTTTCTTCCTCTGTTCCATGTCTCTGCAGCGAGTCTAAGTGCAAGATCAAGCCTTTGGATCAGGACCGGCAGTCTGGGAAGCTAAAGAGCAAGTGAAAAAAAATCTCTCTAACTATCTTGAGTCTGCAGGACTGCAACGGCTGGCAACCACTGACCGCTGGAATACTAATCAACATTCCAATGGCCTGGTGGCACGGGGGAAAACCGCCAAGCGCAGGACTAAAAACATGCCAATGTGTGGAGAGGGGTATGTCATATCATCAGAAAAAAAGGGTGAAAATTATAAAGCTATTGCAGCGCAGCGCTCGCCAAGGAGACACCACGTGACGCTCCTGGTATGTGTGATGTAACCTGATTGAAATTCCAGGGCGTCTTATGCGTTAAAAAAAGGGGTTTTTCGCCTCACCAACGTGATAATTGGGAGCACGGCAGGAAAGTTACACATAAGGAATTTTTTTAAGTGAAGCTTATGGAATTAAATGGGAACTGAATGGAAAGTAAATGGAACGTTATGACAAGGTATTTATACCTCCCTTACAAATTTCTTATCTATTTTAATTATATTCCATTTTAATAAAAATTAATTATTATTTTTCCAATATTATCAAAATATGTCATTTTCATGATGTCCTAAGGGAGGTCATTAAGCAATGTCAAAAAACGTCAAAAAAACGCCAGCTTATTCCTCAAGTAATATAATTTATTTTTCATATACTTCATATTTAAAAGGTTCATAGATAACATTTATAAAATAATTTCTTTAAAAACCAAAGAATTACAAAGGGTGCCCCTCAAAGGTTAACGGGTTATAACGGACTCGATATGGGGTGGGAGGAGAAAGAGTGGGTTATATCTCTTATTACATTTCTTGCAAAAATAACGATTTTAATTCAACAATTATAAAAGACCATCCCACTTTTAGTATGTGAGATTCTCTTAGGATCTCCCTTCATATAAGAGTGAAAGACATTCCCAGGTCACCATACCAGACTAACTCATCAGTGGGCATATCGGACATATGTCAATGGACAGAACACTTTTCGATTACTCTCCTAATGGGTACAGCCCTCCCCTGTCCACCTTTTTCATAGTGTGGGTCTTCTGTGTGAAGACCTACTTACATCACCTTTTCATGGTTACAAAGTTTTGAAGATTCATGACATCTTCGACTTGATCTTGGCTAAAGCATGAGGAATAAGCCACAACAAAACAGTTCGTTTTTATGGAAGATGACCTTTTTTGATGATTAAAAAATTTAATTATCCCTCGGATGTATTAGGCTAAGAACAATTTTAAATATTTTAGTATTTCCTTCATAAGAATTTTTCTATTAAATATTTTTTTAACCTTTAACTGTTCTTGTAAGATCTTACAAATTTCATCATAAGCCTTTTCAGCCATCTAAATGAAAACTGAACCCTGCCTTTCTCAGTGTCTACGTATGTATCTCACTAACTCAAAAACGATTACCAATTTTATATTTAGGACTGTTGTAGTATCTAGTTCTGCTCCTCCATGTTTTATTACAATCAGCAAAATACATAACTAAAAATCTAAAGATAACAAATATTCAGTTGCAGCCAGATGACATTTGAGATCTACTCATTGTTGAAATAATATGTACTATCCATTGATGAATACAATTTTTGATGGAGTTGAAATAGTATAAATTTTTATGTTAATATTACTAATAGCCGAGAACGATTGGTTAACAGTAGTTTAAAATCTTTTTAATATTCCTTCACACATTTTTATCTGTTAAATATTTTTTAACCTTTAACTGTTCTTGTATGATCTTACAGATTTCATCGTAAGCCTTTTCATCCATCTAAATCAAAATTGAACCGTGCCTCTCTCAGTGTATACGTATGTAAACATCTTGCATAAGGAAAATCAATTACCAATTTAATATAGGACTGTTGTAATATCTATTTCTGTACCTCTATGTTTTATTTCAATCAGGAAAATACATAATTATAAATCTCACGATAACAAATATTAAGTTGCAGCCAAATGACATTTGAGATCTATTCATTGTTGCAACAATATGCAATATCCATTAATGAATACAATTTTGCTAGTGTTGAATTTGTATAAATTTATGATATTATTACTAAACTAGCATATAGCCCGTCATATGACGGGATCAGTAAAATTTTCCGTTTTCCAGAACTGTAAAGGTACCCTATGAGGCAAGTAAAAAAATGGCTTGTTTTTTGGCTGAGAATTATCTTTCTACAAAAATAATTGATTAAAATTATCACATATGTACCTAATCTATTATTTAAGCCAAATATAAAAGAAAATTATTTAGGTAATATCTAAGTTTAAGGATAAAACGTATGAAAATAATTCAGACGATATTTAAATAATTTAAAATAAGAAATGATTAAATGAGATAGTTAAAGGAATGATGTCATAATGCTAGAAAAAATGTTATTTTTACCTATTTATTATGTGATAAATTGATAAATTTAATCGCCTGCTCCTAAAATAGGGCTTGATATAATGGCATTAAACGCTCGAAAAGGGGGACGAGGTGGATTTCGAACATTTTAAATATGACAGTATTTTTTGCTGTGATACGACGCTTATTCATACCAATTTATTTTAGAATCGGATCTATAGTTTAGGAAAAGATAAACTTTACTCGCTTTGAATTTTGCTAACCCTAACTCATCAAAAATCCAATATGGATGGTATATCCATACCAGGTCCAACCGCTTCATAAATTCGAGGACAGACAGACAACTGAGGCTGTTATTACATTACGAGAAGAAAGTTTAAGTCATGAAAAGTTGAAAAAATAGTAAAAATTTATTTTAAAAATAATAAAACAATTTTGAAAATAATAAAACAACTTTAGGAATAAGAATTTAAAAGAAAAAGCAGAAAATATTAAATTAATTAGACATTTAGAAAAGTTTGGGTGCATCGGGGACAGAACCGTCAACCAGAAAAGTGCGATGATGAAATGGGCATACCCTCTATCGAACGTGCTAGGCCTACACATGGTGAAGGAACTAATTAGAGTATATGAGCGTCGAGTAAACACAGTCCAGTTTAAATATTACACTCCTCCCCCGCTGCTCCCTCTTATTCTATACTAAATTCATATCAAAAATGAATTTAGTATATAATAAGAGGAAAACTTGAAATAATAGCTTTAAACGCTCGAAAAGGGGGGATGGGGTGGATTTCGAACTCTCTTTGAATTTTGCTAAGCCTAACTCATAAAAAATCCAATATGGATGCCTGTATCCATTCCAGGTACAACCGCTTCATAAATTCGTGGACAGACAACTTAGACTATTATTATATAGGGGATAGCCGAGAATGCTGATCTGGTAAAGATTCAAGATTATAGCACCTCGAAAAATGTATTAATTTAGTAATATCCAATGATGAAGCTAACTTTAAAAAAATTATTTTACATTTTAATTTATATGATTGAATAACTTCTTGGTGAAAAATTTAGAGCTTAAAAATTTCGACTTTTCTAAACATTGGGATTTAGACGGGATTTAATATGGTGTTAGTAAATGCGAGAAATATTTTATGCTTCTTTACTTGATCTAATAATAAAAATTGGTTTTATGTTTCCATTTATATGAGTAACTACTTATGAAGTATAACAAATTTAGTAGGTACTAGTATGTCAAAAAATAGACACCTGCGATCTGCCATGTGTCTATGGATTCAAACATTAGATAGAAGATCTGAAAGAGAAACTATCGTTTTCTGAAAAAGAATTCATCGCACAGAAATAAACTAATTTCAAATTGTTCAATAAAAATAACAGTCATAAATCTTCAAAGAAAATAATATAATAACAAAAATTATTTTTTTGTTATAATAATAACAAAATATTCTGTTAAATTAATGTAGCTTTTAATAGTTTTTTAATGACAGCATACATGAAATGTATATCTTACTCATCTCCTCTCAACATCCGTAATGGATATTTTACATTTAGCTTTGATTAAATTACCCTTTTAAACATTAGCTCATTTAAATTTTTGATTTTGGAAATATGTAATAATGAAATAACTCTTTCTAAGTCGAAAAGTTCTAATAGTTTGAAAAAAGAGGACGTAACAAGTATTATATAAAAAAAAATTTAGATGAATTCCTACTAGTTGAACAAAGAAAAATTTTACTTTAGTTACCTTTTATTAAATAATATGATCATATGCTAAAAATGAAAACGAAATTTCGTGTAATCTCGTGTAATCATTTCAAATCCCTATTCTTAGGTTTACTGTAAACTGAATGGCGAAACATTGGCAAAATCAGAAGACTCGCGCCAAGCGCTTGGTGCAATTCTTCTGGTACAACTAAAATTAATTAAATTTAATTAATCAATAAATTAAATTTAATTAATTAATTAATTAAACTTAATAAATTTTGTGCAATAATGAAAAATTTGCTCCAAGCGCTTGACGCGAGTCTTCTGATACAACTATAATTAATTAATTTAATTTAATTAATGAATTAATATTTGAAGAAACTGTTTTAACATCAAGTGTCATCCACTATAAGTTTTAAAAATGTATTTGAACTTGAGTGGATGAATAAGAAGAATTTTATTAAAGATTGAAAATTTGAACAAGATATATAAATATATATATATATATATATATATATATATATATATATATATAGATATATATATATATATACATATATATACATACATATATATATACATATGTATATACATATATATATATATACATATATATATACATATTTATATATATATACATATACATATATATATATATATATATATATATATATATATATATACATATATATACATATATATATATATGTATACATATATGTATGTATATATATATACATATATACATATATATATATATATATATATATATATATATATATATATATATAAGGAGATTATGAACTAAGTGTAGGAATTGAAATAAATATTCATAATCCACTGTTTGCAAAATAAAGCTTGAAATTATATTCATAAGAATAGCTTTTGTGTGCTTTATTTTTTAACTGTAAATGCATTATTCAAAACATTCAAAAAATAAACATATACGTTCCTTATACTAAAAACTTGTGTTTAAAAGTGAATTTATACGATATTTATGGCATGTTACGGTCAGTTATTTTCTAATACACTGATTCTGAATGTTTAAGAACATATATATGCCAACAACGAGATTTGAACCGTATTACCAGTAAGATAGTGAATTAATAAGAGATTATTAATGCAAGTCTCAGATGATCTACTTCACTTAAATACCAATTGAATATCAATTCATTAATCATATTCAGGGAATATTAAAATACGTAGTATTAAAATAAGTAGAGTATAATCTTAAGCAATCAATAAAATTTAGATGTATTTTGAGTGTGCGTTTTTACAGAAAAAAGAAAAGTAGATCAAATTCAGTGTAAAAGTCCTTTAATCATACAGACGTAAAGGTAAGATAAATTAGTATCATTTATTGAAAATAAATGATTACATAAAAAATGAAAGATAGCTGAAGTGAGGAACACAGTCACCGGGACTGAACCATGCAATCTGTCAAGAAGACCATCTGATAAGAACATCTTATTTCTTTACGAATGGGAATCCGTGATATTGAATGTTGTTGAAATAAGGAACTGGACCAGCGAAAGATGCTACTACTGGAGAGTAGAGAGATTTGTAGAAAGGAGAGGCATATCTAAAAGCGCTCAAGTGAGGGTTGATGGTGTATCTGAGAGCTGGTGCGTAGGAGATGGCAGTTGGAGCGTACTTGACTTCAGCAGTCTTGACGGCATAAGCAGCAGGAGGGTTGTTTACATGCACTTCGGTGGAATATGCGAACTTTGAATTTGGGACAGCAGCGTATGCAAGAGGTGCGGTGGAAATTGGAGCAGCTGCATAGTGGAGAGAAGCAGGTTGAGCTACAGGAACAGCATAACTGAGGGGAGCTGGTGCAGGTACAGCTACGCTTTTGGCAACTGGGACAGCGGCTGGTTCAGGAAAAGCGTATGCGACGGGTTTAGCTTCTGTGGTAATGGTGGTGGTAGAAGATTTGGCTACTGGAACTGCAGCTGGAGCGGGAAAGGCATAAGCCACAGGCTTAGCCTCGGTTGTGACGGTAGTGGTGGAAGATTTGGCAACTGGTACGACAGGTGCAGGAGGGAAAGCGTAGGACACAGGTCTAGCTTCAGTGGTGATGACAGTGGAAGCTGATTTGGCAACTGGAACGACAGGTGCAGGGGGGAAGTCGTAGGTCACAGGTCTAGCTTCGGTTGTGATGGTAGTTGTGGATGATTTGGCTACTGGAACGGCAGATACAGGAGGGAAAGCGACAGAAGAAGAGATAGTTTTAGCAACGGGAATAGCGGCAGGTTCTGGGAAGGTGGCAATGACAGGTTCTGCCACGGTCTTAGCTACTGGAACGGCAGAGACTGGTGGAAAAACTGGAGAAGCAATAGCTACTTGTTCAGTTTTCAAAGCAATGGGTTCAGCAGCAGGAATGGCAACGATTGGAGCTGGTGCAGCGACAGTTTCAACAAGGACAGATTCTGCTTTGTTGAAAGTGGCATCAGCGGTGTCCTTTGGTTCAACACCAGGTTCATTGGTCTGGATGTCAGCTTTGAATCCATCATCGTTAGCAACGTAGTTAACAATTCTGATTCGACCATCAGCATCTCTCAATCCATATGAGCCAGCTACGTTTCCGTGGGCATCTCCAGCTTCACGACGGAAAGTACCTCCGGAGGTGTGATCTTCATTATAACCGAAGTTATAGTTTCCAAGGTTCTAAAATTAAAAGTTTCATAGTTTATTAGTTTTGAAGAAAATATTGCTTTGTATTTCAGCTGGGGAATAAACCTTAATCATATTATTGGGGTGAAAATACATTTTTGTGGGGAACACCATAAGCTAACGATTCCTCAATTGTAAGGGAATTGCTTATATAAATATTAATTACTATAAAACTAAATATTATTTGAAAACAAATTCCCATAGAAACATTGAAAATTTCTATTGCCTTTAAAAGTATGATTTTGTTACATTTTAAAAATTGAATATTTTTATATGCAATTTTAATCAATCAAAAAAGAAAAGAAAAACTTCTAGTTTGCAATTTCAACACATAGAAATTATTTTAAACATGCATCAAAATGCTTAAAGTAAATCATACGCACTGGCAGACAAAAATGAATTTGCTCTGAATTCCCTTTCTCCTTTTGTCCAATTTTTTTCCGTGATTGTATTTATGCCTCAGCCTGTCAGACTTTTATATGAAATATATCACTAGACATTCTTAGCTCGTATACTGTTTTATGCAAAAAAATGCAATCATTATATCAAAATTAAAATTAATAGAAATCAAAGAAAGAGAAAATTAATCAGCTGGGAAATAAAGCACCATAGAGATCTCAAGATCATGAGAAATATTTCAGAAAATTTAGATAGTCAAGTGTATTAAATGGGTTTATCTGGTACGCTCTGAAAATTTCCGTTTAAATCATTAAAAATAAATCAAAAATATTTTGGAACAATTTTATGTTCACAAATAACATTAAAATTCAAACTTTAAAAAAGAGCGAGAGACATATCGCAATATTTATATTATTAAGAATGTTTCAAAAATAAAACAATCGAAGGTAAAATTTATAAGGATAAAGTTTAAAAATACTCACATCTTCGCTTCTGTATTGTGCGCTTGCTCCAGTCTCAGCCAAAGCGAGGATTGGTGTGGCAATAGTGTCTCGAGCGAGAACGGCAACAATAAAAACGACGAAAGCCTGGAAAATTAAACAATATCAGTAAATAATCAATTATCGTTCAAATGTATCAATTTCAAATGTATCAGTAGAGCAACAATAAAAACGACGAAAGCCTGGACAACTACGGAATATCAGCAAATAATCAAATATCGTTCAAATGTATCAGTATAGAAACAATAAAAAGGACGAAAGCCTGGAAAACTACACAATATCAGTAAATAATCAAATATCGTTCAAATGTATCAGTAGACCACACAAAAAATTAAGAAATCAAAATGTATCGTATAAGGAAAAAATCAATTCGTCTTGATTAGATCATCTAGAATTATATTTTAAAATTCAAATATTTTCATGCTAATATTTTGGAAATATTAAAAAGATGAATTTCAAAAGCAAATAAAACAAGAAAAATAAAGAATGCTTGTTTAAAAAAAAAATCGGCACTGAAAAGTTTGGAAGCTAAAATATCAAAAATCGTAGAAGGGAAACTGAATATTCTAGTTATTTTTATAGGGTCACAACAATACGAATTACAAAATTCCAGATCGTTGATTACCAGGAAAAAAGAGGTTGGGGGACTGAAATAGGAACTCATTTGTATAAAGTACTCGTGAGAAACTTTACACTCGTGATGCTTTTCATTTTGTGACTTGAATCACTTTCTCTATCCATGACTAGCATGACAAGGGTATTATCTACATCTTATTTATATCCAATAGAGTGACCTATAAAGAAAAAAATTACGCTTTGGGTAAACCCCATTTTTTGCATACAATGCGCTAGACAGGAGTTGTTTTTCTTCTTTTGAGAAAATTAGAATGACCGCTGTCCTGTTGTTATTTATATTTCAAATAATACTTTACACTGCTTAGATTCTTATTCGAATATTTATAGAATTTAAATTAATACATTTTTATTTTTGCACGAAATTTATGAACTTTAAAAAAAATTAATTTTAATGTGAACTTCTAATGTGTAATAATTGCAAGATTTTTATCTTAACTAGTCGAATGGCGAGTAGTTGCTTTTAATTTCATATTTTCCCTTGCAAAACAACTCAACCGGAAATTATAAACATAAAAAATGCTACATGTCATCATGAACATATATTATTAATGTAGAGCTCATAATTTAAACTCACAAATTTAAAAGGATTTAAAAATTCTCTGCAACGCTGATTGTAAAATATCATGACTACAAACTGCGAATGTTTCACGTGCAGGAGAAGTTATCGCTATAAAGTCATTTCAAAGCATTAAGAAAGCAGTGTAAATATTTATATTCGTTACTCAATTTTAAATTACCACGCATCTAAACAGTTCGATTCATAAAATTCTTATTTTAAAGCACTTGCTTACTGTTGAAAACTCATGCGTTGTAACAATGGCAAGGTTGTAATGTTGCAACTGTTGCCATTCGGAGTGTAGAAATATAATTGATTTAGGAATCACATACCTATGTCGTTATAAATAAAAAGATATTTTCATTTGTATAATTTATATAAAGTGTGAAACTCTATTGTATTATTTACAAATTTAAAATGAAAAGAAATATTTTCCAATAAATATAATTTATAATTTTTGAAAGGTTAATCATGGTCAAAAAACTAAACATGCTGCTTTCAAAACGCCAGTTAGTTTGTTAATCAAAGTGCTCTGTCTTCCGCATGTGGTGCAATAAATATAAGTTCTCTCACCCTGCAAACCATCCAAGAAAGCTATTAAGTCCTCCTGATTCAGATCTCGAGTAGCAAAAACGTAAACCTTAGTACATCAAAACAAATCAAACCAAATCTGCTTACTAGCAAGTAGAACTAGATCAATCCTCTGTATTACCAGCAAATGCGAAAGTGATCCATAAATTTCGCACTTTTACGAATAAATAACGAAAGTTCCCAGTATACCCATATGGAAATAATTTTTAATGCATCTTAAAAACTTATTAATGAATATAATATCAAATATCGTATAGTATCAAACATCTGTTATAGGTATATTTTATAAAACAAAATATAAAGTTACTATATTATATATATACACACACACACACATATATATATATATATATATATATATATATATATATATACATATATATATATATATAGCAATATATATATAATTTCATATATTTATTAACAATAATATCATAAATTTAAAATATTTTTAATTAATTAATAAAAAATAAATTTATAAATTAAAATATAATTAATTTCTAAAATTTCAATTAATAATTTTTGTAAAATTAAAATTTTTTTTATCAATATTTATAAAAAATTACAGATAAATTTAATTTAATTAAATAAATTTTTAAAAAATTGTGCATTTAAAAATTGTTCAGGATTTTTTTAAATTTAAATTATTTTTTTTAAATTTCATTTTTAAAAATAATTCATTGTTAAATTCATGAATAAATAATTTTTTTTTAAATATTTAAATTGCAATGTTTAGTATTACTAAATTATGATAAAAAAATTACAAAAGATAAATTTTTAATTTAATAAGAAAAAATTCATTTAAAAAATTGAATGCATTTAAAAATTGTTGGCAAGAAATTTTTTAACATTTTAACTCATTTTAAATATTTTTAATTATTCCTTCTTAAATATATAAAGAGACAATTCTAAGCAATAGAAATTATTATTATGCATTCATGTAAACTATAAATAAAATTTTTAAAAAATATTTAAATTGCAATGTTCTTTAGGGATACTAAATTATAAAAATCAAAAAGTTCAAAAAGATATGCAGATTTTTCTTTCATAATGCCTTTATGGAATAATTAGATATATATCAAACCTGAGACATAACTGGTATCTAATTCATTAAAATAATTTAAATTATTCAGGTAAGTTAGTTAAATCAATGAGCGTATTTATGCAGATATAACAAAAGTTAAAAGTTAAACTAAATGCATTTTAAATTATGCATTATATCAATGATATTTTCAAAGTATCAACTCTCAAATGAAAGTTTATTGCTCTTTATATATCTTCCAAATTCCTTCAAACATCTTTCCCTTTTGTTATAAAAGGGAAAGATATTTAACGGAAAGAAGCAAAATAGAAACAAAACAGCTATATTGTTATAAGAAATTATACTGAATTTCAGTGAAGCTTTCTTACCTTCATGGTTTTGGATCAGTTGTAGACTGATGAAGCTCAAATGTGCTACAAGCTTCCAATCCCCGACATCCCAATTTATACCATCCTCTATCCGAATGATTACGCATTAGCGGACCATTGGTCAGCTGACGTCACATGTATTCAACTTTCTTCAGCCATCCTTTAACATCCCCCTACCCACCATCCGTTTACTTAACACTTCGACCCCTCCCCCCTAAAGAAGATTGAATGAAAGTTCCTTCTCAAAGGAACCTTGATCTAATTCTTCTGGTATAATCAACAATCGTCCTTGATAGAACGATGGGGAAAGGCCAGGTTGGCAAAGTTACTTTTTTAAAATGTGGGCTGTGCAGAGACAGAGATTTGGAAGGTTTTTGGATGCTAAAAGATGTTTTGAAGTTTTTCCCTGATGGGGAAAAACTGCATGCGCATTGATTATATTGTTTTCCTAAGAGTTATTATTCCAACATGCATCTCAGATTAGAGATAATCCTAAGGAATGTGTTTTTCTTTTTCGAGCAGCAATTAATTATTCCTAAATAAAGAAGTCATTTGCGATAAGTTGATTATAATTCTGTCTGTTAGAAAAGTTGATCGTAATTTCATACAATCGTATTTATTCACATACCAAGAGCATGTGAGAATTGTATAAATAATTCCATCTCAACTATTTAAAGTTAAATAGAAACAAAATGCCTTTAATGTATCACTTTTTACTTAAAATGTTTATCAGAGTCTTTAAGGAGACATTATAACTTTCCAGAATTAAAATTCTACATTAAACAGCTTTATTTGGATTCATAATACACTAGAATTTTTCAATACAATATAATAATAGAATTTTTTAATTCATCATACACTAAGTTTTTTAATAACAATCTATCTTAAAACTTATTATTACCTTTTTTTATTTCAAGTATTATATTTTTATTTTTAATAACATAAAAATCTGCACCAAATGGAAAAAAAGAAATTCAGTTACCCACAAGATAATTTTAGAAATATGTCTATTAAAAACCATATTTTTAAATTCAGATGAAAAAATATCTATAAACATTATACTCTAAAGGTATCAGAAATTTAAGAACTTTAAAAAAATATCAATTGTTAAAAAAATTTTTAATTTTGAACGATTTAAATATTAAAATAGCCACAAATAAAAACAAATAAAATATATTGCTTGTATTTACAAAATTGTGATTAACAAAATAAAAATGGCATTTATCTTTCATGCAAAATACAAATTTCTAGTTTACAAATTTCTAAATGTATTTTGCGGATAAGTGAATTTTTACTTGTTTCACTTGGTGTATGTTTTTTAATGTATTGCTACGTATAGTAAAAATGAAAAATTTTCTAAGATTTGACCCTTATTAATGATCAAGAAAAAATCATCTAAACAGAAAAATAATTTTATACTGTATCAAAAAAGGCTGTTATAATGACAATTTTTCTCTTCTAAAGGTATCGTCTCCTTAAATAAGTAGTGAAAATTTTAACCACATCATACAGACTTCAAACAGACTTCTTTCTTAAATAACAATTTTTTCTACGTTGAAAAGCTTCTATTGTCTACTGCCATACATTGCAGAAGACTACATTTAAACAAAATAAACTGCTTTTTGACGTAAATCTATGAGAATCTATAAGAAAATGAGGCATCCCATGGTGTAATATACAATATGAATCATGTTTTGAAAATACATAACATCTAATTTAGTCCTTATTAATTAACAAGAAGATAATCTGGTTCCTTTTGATTTTGATCACAAGAATTGAATAGGGACAATCAATAAGAGCTCAGGTTTTCTACAATGCATCAGTGATATAATTCCTCAAATCCTTAAAAATATCCTAGCAGTCGATTAGGAACCAAATTGGTAACCGACTTATCCAACCTGAAATTTTCAGTAAAGTATTCCCTAAACATAATTTCATATATGATTTTTAATATTTACTTTTTTTTAATGTAATTAAAAAATCCACATCATGCCTGTGTTAAAAATTTGGAATAGGAATCACATAAAAATCTATATTTCATAATGGAAAATTGCATTAAAATTTTTTTAACCAAAGCAACATTTGAAATTTCATGTAATCATACATAGCATACTAATATCATGTGCTTGTAAAATCTATTAAAATGTCTATAAATTTTTAAAAATTGAGGATAGTTTATTAAATTTAAAATGAAGTCATTTTACACGCTCCAATAAGACGTTCCAATATTAAACTGTGCATTTTGAAAATATTATTGAAAACAAAACAAAAAAACTAAAAGCAACCAATAAAAATCCCCTAGAGCTTATTTTGCCCTAAAATGCAAAAATTAGATGTAGTTACCTAGAGCAAAGTTATAATTTATCTTTAATCAACCTTCATTATTCTAAACTTTTGAAATAAAATGAAATTTTAAGATTAGAGTCTTTATTTTCTTTTTAAAACATATATTTTTTCTTACGCATTCATGTTTAAACCTTCAACAAATTTCTTTCTTCTTTGAAGATTTAATAAGAGCATATGTTAGTCATGCATTAATAAATTACCTTTTCATCTTTTACGATCAATCCGATTTCAAAAACATTTTCAGGAATTTTAAAAGTGAATATCTAAATCAGAGTATAAACATAATATCTTGATATGATAGCATGTACAGTAACGATTACAAAGAAACTTTTAAAATAAACATTTGTAGGTTATTTTTTATTGACAATAGCATAGAATACAATTAAAAGAATCAAAATATTAATAAAGTATCAACTATAAATTTAAACATTACTAAGAGACTAAGATGCTTAATGGTATTTTACTTTTTTTATTTATCCACAGATTGTTTTGTCCCTTTTATGCTACTGGTATTACAGGTGGGGGGGGAGGCTCGCATTTAATATTTTACACTCTCAGCACCGTAGAAGTATCGACCTAGAAAAAAAAATATATAAATAATTTTCCATAAGTTAAAAAAAAGCATTTTTAGTGAATTATTTTTATGATTTTTAAAAAGATATTTGCAACAATTTTTGCCTTTCTCTAGTTGTTTTATGGGAATTTTATGAGCACAGTAACTAATTTCTTTCCTTGGCTATATAACTAATCGTAATTACGGCTGAAATATATACGTGATTTTTTGTTAATGTGAATATGTTTAAGCAAATTTTTAAAAAATATTTATTTAATGAAATATAATATACTTTACAAAAACTAATATATTTTATAAAATATATATACATTTTAAAATTAATTTTCCAATTATATTTAATATATTTTACATATTTGGTAAGCAGAGTTATTGCACTGTTTTAATTATTATTAAGAAATAACCTACATATCGGGATAAAATTTTATCTGCATATCAATTGATCTATATGTACACAGTGTTATAAATGGCAGTATTAATACTGATTTGTTTGTGGAAGGCATGGGTTGAAGCAATAAATAAGATAGTATTTGCAGTGTTTATAAACAGTAATGGCATTTCAAATATAAAAAAATGCTGGAAGAAATATATAGCTATGGAATGGGGCTATGTAAGGAAAGAAGTCCTAAGAGGGTATACTATCTTTCTAGATGAAAAATCTTTATCAAAACAGCCTATTTTTGATTTAATATAAAATAAAATCATCTTCTGTGCTTATAAAAATTATTTGATTTTGATATATGAAGAAATATTTTTTTTAATTTTAGGATATATACTCCAAGTGAAAAAAAAAGTGAAATTCCCTTACCTAGAAAATAACTTTTGAAATTTATAAATTAAAAACTAATCTTTTATAAAATAGAAGATAATCATCATTTTTATTCTTTGAATCTCCATTCCTTAAATGTGAGCAACATATTTTATTTTATAGCTTTTAAATGCTACCTGTTTTTAAGTTTTCATTTTCGTAAGTTTTAATTTTTTTATATTAAAAATTCAAATACTTTTAAAGGTTATAAAATTTATGAAATATATTATGAAATTTATAAATTAAAAACTAATCTTTTATAAAATATAATATAATCATCATTTTCAATCTCTGAATCTCCATTATATAAATACGAGCTATAGATTTTATTTTATAGCTTTTAAAAACTGTTTTTAAGTTTTCAGTTTCGTAACAACTTTAATTTTTTTATATTAAAAAGTAAGTACTTTTAAAGCTTATAAAATTTATAAAATATATTATGAAATTAGTAAATTAAAACCTAATCTTTTAAACATAGGAGATAATCATCATTTTTGTTATCTGAATCTCCATTATATGAATGCGAGCAACATATTTTATTTTATAGCTTTTAAAAGCTAACTGTTCTTAAGTTTTCAGTTTCGTAAGTTTTAAATTTTTATATTAAAATTCAAGTACCTTTAAAGGTTATAAAATTTATGAAATATATTATGAGATTTATAAATTAAAAACTAATCTTTATAGAAGATAATCATCATTTTGATTCTCTGAATCTTGATTATATGAATGTGGGCAACATATTTTACTTTATAGCTTTTAAAAGCCAACTGATTTTAAGTTTCCAGTTTCGTAACCGTTCTAATTTTTTTCTATAAAAAGTCAGGTACCTTTAAAACTTCAGGTTAACAGAACATATATTTTACTGCAAATTGATATAAAAAATTTTGTCTTGTAATATATTCCAAAAGTTATCTTGCGAGAAAGTAAATTTTACATTTTTCATTTAGTGTATAGGTTTGATGTTATTATAAAAAATATATACTGATTGAAATGACAAAATAAAAATGTATTTTTAAATGTAGAGTGTTATTAAAGAATTTGTAAAACATTATTCGAAAAGGAGTAGAAAATGTCATGATGAATTGAAAAAAGACTGTTATTATGAAGATACTAAATCTGGTAAGGTACAATGTCCTCTTAAGAAACTCAAATAAAAATTAATTTTCTACCTTCATTATTTTGAAATAATAATTAAAACTTTTCAATGAACCCGTAACGTAACGTACTTCAACGTAATAACCCGTAATGTATATTACATTACTGGAGTATTTAATTCAGTGTTACATGAGAATAATGAGAGCTGAACTCCTTAGACTTCAAGTGTAAGGAGAAATTTTCGGATATTATTGCCCGTAGGAAGAAGAAATCATTTCAAAAAAAGCTTTAATAGTTGTTTCTCCCTATGGTACTGTTGATCATACACACTGTTTCTTTTTATTCAAGCTGACTTATTCGGTTTGAATTACCCGTATATTTCATCTCGGTGAACTTTTGACACACTATTCACTAGTTTTGCCCGTTTATTGTTGTTCTTTGCCAGTTTCAATTTAAATAACAACCCCAATAGCAACTGTATTATAAATTCTCATGACAGTGATTAACATTACTTATTCAATTGCTTCCTTACTTTATATCTTTATTTAAAAAATCCATCTGGAGGAGGAAGAATAAAGGCCAACCAAATATTCAGAACGAAATCCTAAATTATACAAAATAGTTATCTGGTTACAAACTAACATATTCATCAATACATACAAGAAACATACAGTCAGATAAAATTGTTTGATTTTGCCTAATTTTAGTATTTATCTTCTCTTTCTTTCCCTTCTTGAGTGAACTCCTATGATGGTTCGCTTATACATCAAAGTTAATTGGTTGTTATTAAAAAGCGCCATCTTTTAGTACTTGTTCTTTCATTTCATAAAATTGTCTTTTAACAGTACGGCTCTGTCAGGGCGAACTCTTGTAGAGGATCCCTAACGTCTTCTACTTTTTGTTGTTTTCATTTTGAATAAACTACTCATAAAAGAACACTATAAAATCTTTACACCAGCAATGGAAGGCTGTTTCCATCTGAGTAATACTACCCAGTTTTGTAATAAGTGTGATTAACAAACAGATCAAGTTTCACACTCAAACAAGATCTTGAAATCTCATCTAATACATTATATGTAATTTCTCTAAAAAATTAAAAAAGTATTATACACTATTTTTCCTTATTTACTGTACTGGTGCAAAGATTTTACTGTTCTGGTGTAAAGATTTTATCCACTAAAAAATGTTTACACCAACAATGGAAGGCTGTTCCCATCTGAGTAATACTACCCAGTGTTGTAATAAGTGTGATTGACAAACAGATCTAAGTTTCACATTCAAACAAGGTTTTGAAATCGCATCTAATACATTATATGTAATTTCTCTAAAAAATTAAAAAAGTACTATACACTATTTTTCCTTATTTACTGTACTGGTGTAAAGATTTTATACACTATAAAATATTTACACCAGCAATGGAAGGCTGTTCCCATCTGAGTAATATTTCCCAGCTTTGTAATAAATGTGACTAACAAATAGGTCTAAGTTTCACACTCAAACAAAGTTTTGAAATATCATCTAATACATCATATATAATTTCTCTACAAAATTGAAAAAGTATTATACACTCTTTTTCCTTATTTACTGTACTGGTGTAAATATTTTACTGTACTGGTGTTAAGATTTTATACACTATAAAATCTTTACACCAGCAATGGAAGGCTGTTCCCATCTAAATAATACTACCCAGTGTTGTAATAAGTGTGATTAACAAACAGATCTAAGTGTCACACTCAAACAAGGTTTTGAAGTCTCTTCTAATACATCATATATAATTTCTCTACAAAATTAAAAAAGAATTATACGCTATTTTTCCTTATTTACTGTACTGGTATAAAGATTTTATACACTATAAAATCTTTACACCAGCAATGGAAGGCTGTTCCCATCTGAGTAATGCTACCCAGCGTTGTAATAAGTGTGATTAACAAACAGATCTAAATGTCACACTCAAATAAGGTTTTGAAATCTCGTCTAATACATCATATACAATTTCTCTACAAAATAAAAAAAGTATTATACACTATTTTTCCTTATTTACTGTACTGGTTTAAATATTTTACTCTGTTGGTGTAAAAATTTTATACACTAAAAAATCTTTACACCAACAATGGAAGGCTCTTCTCATCTCAGTAATACTACCCAGTAATAAGAGTGATATTGTAATGAGTGTGATTAACAAACAGATCTAAGTGTCACATTCAAACAAGGTTTTGAAATCTCTTCAAATACATCATATATAATTTCTCTACAAAATTAAAAAAGAATTATACTCTATTTTTCCTTATTTACTGTACTGGTGCAAAGATTTTACTGTTCTGGTGTATAGAATTTTTACACTATAAATTTTTTACACCAGCAATGGAAGGCTGTTCCCATCTGAATAATACTACCCAGTGTTATAATAAGTGTGATTGACAAACAGATCTAAGTTTCACACTCAAACAAGGTTTTGAAATCTCATCTAATACATCATATATAATGTCTCTAAAAATTAAAAAAGTATTATACACTATTTTTCCTTATTTACTGTACTGGTGCAAAGATTTTACTGTTCTGGTGTATAGAATTTTTACACTATAAATTTTTTACACCAGCAATGGAAGGCTGTTCCCATCTGAATAATACTACCCAGTGTTATAATAAGAGTGATTGACAAACAGATCTAAGTTTCACACTCAAACAAGGTTTTGAAATCTCATCTAATACATCATATATAATGTCTCTAAAAATTAAAAAAGTATTATACACTATTTTTCCTTATTTACTGCTCTACTTGGATACCACTTACACTAGTTCACTGTAAAAATCTCATAATGGAGTGAGGGCTGTTCAGCCCTAAGCAGCACAAGATCCACCAGTGTTTGTAATAAGTGACTGATTGACAAAAATAGGTTCTGGTCACAATGTCCTCCAAGTTCACAATCAATACCTCTTAAAGAATTATTCTTCTGCTTATCCCTGATTAAAATTACGAGGATCCACTTGAGTACAGTGTACTTTCACCCTAGCGATGCTCGTTAAAACAAAAAGCTCACCCCTTTGCCTTAATATGCTTATGGATCACTCGTGCTTGGTTTCTCCAAGAGGCATCAGAAACAACATATATTTTCTTTTATGGCATGATAAAGGATTTTTTTTACTTTCAATTTTTTAATTGTTTTTATTTTTTAAATACAAAAATTCAAGATATCACTCACTTTTATGTTTACAGTATAGAATTGGGGTGTTGCTATGATTCACCTTTGTCGTACCTCGGTGCGGCTCTGGAGAAGAGCAACAGGGTGTTGTAACTACGGTACTCACCTAGGACAGCTATCAGCCTCCTCGTGGCGCCCCTGGTAACTAGAGTGTCCCTCCTAGGCCGATGATAGCCGTCTGAACCTCAAGGGATATACCTCCTTTAGGTATACTTGGGTGTCACGAACCCGGGGTTTCCTGAGTTACTTCTCTTCCGACTTCCTGGTAGTCCCGAACTTACTGTTGTAGTATGTTCCTTACTGGGGTCGTCTACATTAATTTCGAGCCATGACGGAGCCTCTCGTAGGTCAGCAGCACCCTGTGGTGTTGTGGTTACGTCGTGGCGACCGGTTTATCAGATCTGTATGGCTTCGGCCGGTCAGAGTAAAACTCACTTACAGTATAGAATTTACATTTATTCAAATTTTGATAAAATTTATTTTCTCATATGCTTATTTTAAATTTTATGTTGCGAGCAAGTGATTTTAGATTTTTTTCATTTAGGGTATTTTTTAATGTTATTTCAAACATTTTCTATCTGAAATGACAAAACTAATTGTTTTTAAAGGTAAAACATTTTCAAAGGTCATTTTTCAAGAATTTGCAAAAAAAAAAATTATTTTACAAGAAGTATAAATTTTTTATGATTAAGCTATGAAAAGCTGTTAAAATAAAGATTTTATGTCTGGAATGGTACTATTTCCCTTTTAAATAAAATTCCTTTTTAAAATTTATCTGTTGTGGGAAAAAAATATTTTTTTTAATTTCTTCTAATTAAAAATTTCGGAGATAATTCAAAGAAAGTAAATCAAAAATATCTGTAGAAAATTTCAGATGTATAATTTGAATTGAATTTGAGAAATCTTAAAAAAAATTATTCTAAAGTGAAAGAGCCTGATATAGGGTGTTTATATCCTTCAGTATTGAATATTTTAAAAAAGTAATATTTTTTTATGCGATCCCTATATGAATATGCACTTTGTATAGCATTTGATTTTTAAAAAATTATAACATTGCTCAAGCTTGAAAAGTAAAAATGTAATTTTTCCAGAGAATTGTGTACTTCATTTCTCTTGATTCTTACAACCATATGAAATTATATTTTCATGATTAAGTCTTAGAACTAAAATTATCGGAATGGCAAAGCTCAGTCATTATTATATTGAAAAGAATTTTCACATGAAACAATGTATATAAACCCTGTAGAAAATAAGCACATTGTTATGTACAGTAATATACTTCCAAGCAGACATTTATTAGGGATTAACTAACTTTATAACTTTAAACAAAAAACAGAACACGAGGCCCTCGGGGAATATTTTGCAAGAAAGTTTTAACAAAAAAGGTATAAAAATTTATGTATTATTAAGTCAAGATTAAGAACCGAAAGGGTTAATGTTAACTGTACGTGAAAAGTGTAACACAGTAAAATTATAAAATTTTACCAAATAGTAAAGCATTTAGTGGATATCATCGTAGCGGAACCATCTTTGTTAAATCAAAAAGAACATAGAAAGGAAATAGTTAAACCATTCACAGCGAAATCATCTTCGATATATTTTTTCAAAATATTTTCTAATTAGCAATTTAGTTCAGACGACACATCTAAAATAAAAATATTGATCTCTAATATAGGAATTCTTTTCTAAATATAAGGTTAAAAATATCTTTTTTATATTTTTAGTATGTTTGCAGTTCTGTTTCAAATAGAAATATAAAACAAATCTCAGTATTACCATCTTCTTTCTTAACTCAAAAAGGATATATAAAGAGAAACCCTTTACACGATGATATTTTTTTCAAAGTATTTTCTAATGAGTAATTTAGTTCTGACCTAAAATCTTGAAAAAAAAATATTGATCTCTAATATAGGAATTCCTTTCTAAATATAAGGTTAAAAATATCTTATTTATATTTTTAGTATGTTTGCAGTTCTGTTTCAAATAGAAATATAAAACAAATCTCAGTATTACCATCTTCTTTCTTAACTCAAAAAGGATATATAAAGGGAAAAGGGAAACCCTTTACACTATGATATATTTTTTTTCAAACTAATTTCTAATAAGTAACTTAGTTCTGACTTAAAATCTTGAAAAACAATATTCATCCCTAATATAGGAATTCCTTTCTAAATATAAGATTAAAAATATCTTATTTGTAGTATGTTTATAGTTCTGTTTCAAGTAGAAATATAAAACAAATCTCAGTATTACCATCTTCTTTCTTAACTCAAAAAGGATATATAAAGGGAATAGCTAAACCCTTTACACGATGATATATTTTTTTTCATATTTTCTAATGAGTAATTTAGTTCTGAATTAAAATCTTGGAAAAAATATTGATCTCTAATATAGGAATTCCTTTCTAAATATAAGGTTAAAAATATCTTATTTATATTTTTAGTATGTTTGCAGTTCTGTTTCAAATAGAAATATAAAACAAATCTCAGTATTACCATCTTCTTTTTAACTCTAAAAGGATACATAAAGGGAAACCCTTTACACGATGATATAATTTTTTTCAAAATATTTTCTAATGAGTAATTTAGTTCTGACTTAAAATCTTGAAAAAAAATATTGATCTCTAATATAGGAATTCCTTTCTAAGTATAAGGTTAAAAATATCTTATTTATATTTTTAGTTTGTTTGCAGTTCTGTTTCAAATAGAAATATAAAACAAATCTCAGTATTACCATCTTCTTTCTTAACTCAAAAAGGATATATAAAGGAAATACTTAAACCCTTTACACGATGATATAATTTTTTTAAAATATTTTCTAATGAGTAATTTAGTTCTGAATTAAAATCTTGAAAAAAAATATTGATCTCTAATATAGGAATTCCTTTCTAAATATAAGGTTAAAAATCTTATTTATATTTTTAGTATGTTTGCAGTTCTGTTTCAAATAGAAATATAAAACAAATCTCAGTATTACCATCTCCTTTCTTAACTCAAAAGGGATATATAAAGGGAATAGTTAAACCCTTTTCACGATGATAATTTTTTTTTAAATATTTTCTAATGAGTAATTTAGTTCAGACATAAAATCTTGAAAAAAAATTATGTTTAATATAAGAATTCATTTCTAAATATAAAGTTAAAAAAAATCTGATTTATATTTTTAGTATGTTTGCAGTTCTGTTTCAAATAAAAATATAAAACAAATCTCAGTAATACCATCTTGTTTCTTAACTCAAAAGGGATATATAAAGTGAATAATTAAACCCTTTACACGATGATATATATTTTTTTTCAAAATATTTTTTAACGTATAATTTAGTTCCGATTTAAAATCTTGATCTCTAATAAATAAATGCTGTCTGAGATATAATGTTTTCAGTTTTGATTCAAATAAAAATATAAAACAAATCTCAGGAATACCGTGGCCACAAAAATATTACTTACCAATTTTTGTAAATGGACTGAATATCATGAACAATGTCTCCGAGGTAAAACTCAGCTTTAAAGTTTAGTTTTCTCCAAAGGTAAAACAGCTTTCTTTCTAATATAAAGCTTTTCTCTCTAATATAAAAAAGCAGAAATTTAACAAAGTGCATTGAAAGCTAAGGTGACAAAATCAATTTTTCCCTTTTTCCCAACTTGTTTATCTTATATTTGGTGAATTGGTAAATTTTGAGGACAAGTGATACTTCTCGTGCTTCCTTCAGATCAAATAAACACACTACTCTATAAAGAGGGCTGGCAGAAAGTCTTTCACAATATATTTTTCATTATTTCCGCATATTTTAGTAGTAATAATTGTTTTAAAAGGACGCAGTACATTTCCAAATTACTTAAAACATCGTTGCCTTTTGCGATTCATTTTTTAATAAAATGTTTGTTACCTTTTTGACATAGTTTTCCAATTTATTATTTATGCTAGAATTAAAAAATTATTTAGCTGCATTATTTCCTGTAGTATATTTTTTAAAATAACAAAAAATATACACAAAATTTAAAAAAAGTGAAATTTATTTACCTGCACGATAACTTTTGAAATGCACACAAGCACATATATATGTAATAAGACGGACTTCACGATGGGTGGTTGCAGTCATGGCCCATAAAAATGACACCGTTTTAGCTAAAGACCTTTATTAAGATAACGTTGGAGGACGGGTTCCCACTTCATCATAGGGACAGGACAAACTGAGGGGTCAGCTAGCATGAAGTTATATGTAAAAGACCCTTAACACCTGGGTCAACATCTCAGTCAAAATCTGTGGGGAAATCTCTAGAAAAATCTGCCTCCGACAGCGTGCATCTCCTTTTTGTTTGGAAATTTCCTAAATTGTCCGCTAGGGCAATGTAGAGTTATAATTGGTTAGACCCCTTTTCTGAGGGTGTAAACTGTAGCCCCAGTGGTCAGTTTAGGTTAGGGGTCAAAAAGGGTAATGCAATAGGACGCGTGAATTTTTAGCCCTTGACTTAAGTTTTGAAAACCCCTGACAAGTTTCTCGGGCTGTCTTAGAGGTTTTATACAAAATACCTACATTAATTTCCTGATCCAGTTTACTTTTCCTTACATATATATATATATATATATATATATATATATATATAATGATATTTTGTCATAAAATAATTTAATTATAATTATATTTTTAAATAAATTTTGGATATTCCAAACCTAAAACTACAACCTTTTGCTTATTTTGGCTAGTTATTTGTTTTTTCCTGATTGTGGTAACCTTGGCGACTTTGCATATACCATAAATCAATCAGTACTTAGCTCAACTATTCTTATATACCTGCTTCACTTAGTTTCGCTTCTTACATATCAGCCTGTGACTAATTCTCGACATTCTGATTGTCTTATTCACAATCCCTCCACCACTATAAAATCCCATTTTACATGTTTTGGCGAGAGATGAGCCATAGACGAGATGTCTCAAAAATCTGTATTAT
Organism: Pardosa pseudoannulata; assembly: GCA_032207245.1. Taxonomy (NCBI): domain Eukaryota; kingdom Metazoa; phylum Arthropoda; class Arachnida; order Araneae; family Lycosidae; genus Pardosa; species Pardosa pseudoannulata. The sequence continues at coordinate 40,307,909 of CM063506.1, forward strand.
TTTTAATTTCAAACTTGGATTTTTTTGCTTCCGATAGCCTCACGACTGCAACTATCCAGTATGGGTACTATTTTTCATATGTGGTGAATCTAAAACACCCATTAAGTATATATATATATATATATATATATATATATATATATATATATATATATATATATATATATATATATATATATATATATATATATATATATATATATATATAGAGAGAGAGAGAGAGAGAGAGAGAGAGAGAGATATCAAAATTATAACATCTAAAATAACTATCAAAAATAATATTTTTACCCCTTCTCATTCTTAATTACATAATAATTTACTAGCAGTGAAATATCAGACTTTAAATAGTATTCTTCCATTTAAATTCTTTTTACCCGTATCTCAAAACTAATGCTAGAATAATTACTAATTCTCTATCCACGGGCCACATTTTTCAGCTACCCCAGAAAAATAAATACATTCATCTAATATCTAAATTGCTGCCTATGGGGTTTTTGAACTAACCAAAATGATCAAAGTTCACTCCCGATTCCCCAAATAAAGCTGATTGAGCTGTAGGTGAGCTCTTAGGAAAAAGTTCACGTGATCTGTGTATTCTTGACCATCGAATGCTCAAGAATACACAGATCTTGCCTTGTAAAGCCTCGATACATTTAAAGTTCCAAAACGTTGGACAACGTACTACAAAGTTTTTTTTTTTTTTTTTTTTTTTTTTTTTTTTGTAATGGCGCCACGAATACAAATCACTTAGGTTTTCTTATTGTCCAGTAAGCACGGTTAATTTAAATAATAGTTTTTTGTGTAATTGGCGAGAATATTTTTGCTGGTTACATATATGCACACACACATATATATATACATATATATGCGTGTATGTGTGTGTGTCAGACACTAAATTTTTGTATCAATTTGAAAATAAACATATTTTTTATTCTGTAAATATAAAACTTCAAAGTTATCTAACATTCTAAAATATAAGAAATATATAAAGTATTAATAAATTAAAAATTTATAACAAAAAATCTTTTATCACGCTATAAAATAAAATATATTGCTTATATTAATAACATTGGGTTTACAGAATAAAAAAAAGATAATTAACTTATATTTGAAATAAAATATTAGTTTTTAATTAATAAATTTTTAAATATTATTGGTTATTGGATTTTTATTTTTTTCACTTGGTCAGCTCTTTTTTCAAAAAATTATTACTTCATGTAAAAGTTACTTAATAATTTTAATCAAGATGGAATCTTATTAATAATCTAGTAAAATTTTATTTTAAACAGAGTACTGTATTGTATTTGATATTGAATCAAAAATAATCTGCGATGAGGAAGGCTTTTCAGCTCTAAATGTAATACAGTGTTCCTTCGCCATTTCGAGCTTCATGTGTTGCAGCTTCAGAACTTTGCGGGTTTTTCAAAAATATTCGTCAAAAATTAAAAATTAAAAAATACAACCATGTCGGCAGCCAGGAAAAGAAAAGGAGCGTTGTTTCATGTTGATGCGCAAAAGAAAAGGATCTTTGCATGTCAGACAGTGAGATGAGTTGACTATGAGTAAATACCACGGGTTCTTGAGATGACAAAGTCTGCAAGTGAGGAAGAAAATGAAGAGGAAGACGTAGAACAAACTGAAAGCGTTGCCTTACCCTGGAGAATGTGCAACAATTGTGCAACATGGCAAGAATTTGCACAAGACATTGACGACAATATGGTTCGAGCTGTCGAGTCCAACAATCGCGTTGACGGGGTTATATCCTTGTACAGGGGAAGTTTGAAAGAAAAGGAAACACAAAGACAACTACCCATTGCCGTGTTTCACTCCAAGGTAAAACCCCCTGTCTCTACCGTCAGCTTCTCCAGCAGAAGAGTCTCCAAGAGAGCCTAGAACTTCTACGAATCAAGTGAGAGTTTTTCCTCCGCCACCAACAAAAGAGTCTTCCCCTCTCTCAGAAAGCTTTGTTGATTAATGTTTATTACTCTATAAGGTTTTGTTATTAAGTTATTAATTAGCACTGACACGTTTAAGTAAATACGTATATTGTTGTAATTTTTGTCTTAAATGTGTGGAGTATAAATACTGTTTACATATTTAAAACATTCATGTACCCGCATACACGAAAATTCCTAGTGGCAAATCTTACTTCACGGTTTTTCAGCTTTCGAGGAAGGTTCTGGTCCCCATGAACCGCGAAAAACAAGGGATCACTATATATCCATTTAATTTTGGATAATGAAATGAATATCTTTCGTAGCATAAAATTACAAAAAGAAGAGAGAAATTTTTTAAAGTTTTAAAGGAAAATTCTTACGACTTGCGTTCTTTATTGCATGGCAGACAGACGAATAATAAAAAAATGAACCTTCTAAAAAGAATTTATTGTTGTTTATCAAACGTTAACATACATTTTATGGCATGTTTAATGAACTCTAGTTTATCCTACATATTTTTCTCTGAAACTGAGTCATATCTAATCCTACACAAGACAATTTTCCTTGGCGATATTTTCTGAATTTAAATAGTGTAGGGGAAAAATATGATTTATTTTAAATTTATAGAATTTTAAAAAAAAATTCCTTAAATTCTTTCTAAATTATGTAATTCTGTTATTTTAAGGTAATCTTTTACCAATTTAATCATGTTTTGCCATTTTGCTCCAAAAAATCTTAAAAATCACTGTGATTATACTAATTGCTCTGTCTATAAACTTTTCCTTATTAATGGCATCCTTTAAAAATTAGGATATTCTTATTTTATTAGCTCAATTTTCTAAATATAACATTTCAGTAATTCATTTTCTTTACCTTTCAACATATAAATTTTTAAAAGGATTTTGGAGTCACTCTAATATTTCTGAATACAAATAACTATTACTTACTTACATTTACTATTATTCATTCTACTATTGCATATCGAGGTACTAAAGTTTTAGTGACACTATTTTCGAATTTAAAAAATAGATATAAACGATTTTCCTGCGCTGATTATGCACTAGTTTTGAGCAAAAATACCGTTCAATCTCATTAATGGCTTAAAAAGAATCTGCTACTTCAAAAACCACCAGTTGGTGTTTTTTTAATTAAAATACGATAGATATACACGATACCAGTGATATGAATTCTCAAGACGTTCAAATGAGTTGGCTACACCAAAACTCTACAATAAAAAGATTTTCAAACGTGTGTGTTTATACATATGTGTGTAAAGTGTAATTTCAGGAGATATTTGACATCCTAAATATATTTAAGACGCTGTGTAAAATATTTTGAATGAAGATTAGAGACTGGGAAAAAATGTTTTCTGAATGACTGTCACATTTGTCAGGCAACAAAACAATATGTGAATGATTCATATCCCTTTTTGGAGCTGTTCATGTGGAATAAGAAGAAATGCAAAACTTTTTGCTTTAACATGTGACAATAGATGAAACATGTGTCCACCATTACTCTCCAGATATAAATCGATTATGAGCTGAGTGAATTGCAGTGGGTTAAAGTCGTCTAAAGCTGCTAAAGGCACAGCAATAGGCTGGAAATGTTATGGTGAGTGTTTATGGTATACGCATGTAATAATATTTACCGACTACATGAGAAAAGGTAAAACTGCCAATAGTGAATATTACACAGAATTATTGGACCCGTTGAAAAATGAAATCAACGACTCCATAAAGCTAAGAAGAAAATGCTTTTCCCCCAACCCAAGTCACAAGTCGGTGGTTAAGAGGGCAAAACTTCGGGAATTAGGTTTCTAAGTAATATTTCACACATTGCATTTGCTAAATCCAGCTTCCAGTTACTATTATTATTTTTATTACATATATTTATAATTGTTAGGTTCATAACGCTCTTGTAGTTTAGGAGTAGCATTAGCTAGTCTGATAGTCAGCATTATCTAGATCCAGCTTCCAGTGAATATTATTATTTTTATTATTTATATTTATAACTGTTAAATTTTTAACGCTCTTGTAGTTTAGTAGTAGCATTACCTAGTCTGATAGTCAGCATTATATAGATCCAGCTTCCAGTGACTATTATTATTTTTATTACATATATAATTGTTATGTTCTTAACGCTCTTGTAGTTTAGGAGTAGCATTAGCTAGTCTGGTAGTCAGCATTAACTAGATCCAGCTTCCAGTGACTATTATTATTTTTATTACATATAATTATAATTGTTAGGTTCCTAACGCTCTTGTAGTTTAGGAGTAACATTAGCTAGTCTGATAGTCAGCATTAGCTAGATCCAGCTTCCAGTGACTATTATTATTTTTATTACATATATTTATAATTGTTAGGTTCCTAACGCTCTTGTAGTTTAGGAGTAGCATTAGCTAGTCTGATAGTCAGCATTATATAGATCCAGCTTCCAGTGACTATTATTATTTTTATTACATATATAATTGTTAGATTCTTAACGCTCTTGTAGTTTAGGAGTAGCATTAGCTAGTCTGGTAGTCAGCATTAACTAGATCCAGCTTCCAGTGACTATTATTATTTTTATTACATATATTTATAATTGTTAGGTTCTTAACGCTCTGGTAGTTTAGGAAACCCGTAATGAGCTAGAAATCTTTCGGCTGACCACACGATCTTGAAACGTTCTTGGAAACAAAAAAAAAATATTTTCCCCAACTATCCTAAATACCCCACAATTATACTTACAGGAAGACAAAGGGAAAATGCCAAAATGTTTCGGCGATAGATACGGGAAAGAAAAGAATTCAGGAACGATGATTTCAGACAAATTAATATTGATTTTATGTGGATAAATTCGGTACCAAATGAATTAAATGATCAATTCTAGAACGATAGATGTATATATATATATATATATATATATATATATATATATATATATATATATATATATATATATATATATATATATATATATATGTATATATATATATATATATATATATATATATATATATATATATATATATATATATATGTATATATATATATATATATATATATATATATATATATATATATATATATATATATATATATATACCACGGCAATTTAAAAGGCCGGTCAAATCGAATTATAGCACCTATTATTTTTACTTGCCCGGGCTACTGGGCATGAGAAGCCTAAGCGATTAGCATATAATGAATAAATCAGTCGTGGCTCCATTCAAAGAGAATACGTGATTCTGAGAAAAAACTTATATCTTTATTGAGAAGCTGCTAAAAGGACATCTTCAACAGTCAATGGCAGACAAGAGAATATACACCGAAACACGTGCTGGAAGAGAGATGGGCCCCAGAGCGAGACAGAGACGAAATATTTCCCAGAGAAAGTAGCTTACTTGGCACTATAACATGAAAAGGAAACTTTGATCGGATGAAAAAAACTGAGCCATTAGCCAGCGACAGCTGGAAAGTGCGGTGAATGGATAAAAATTTAACATATATTCCAGAGAAGGATTTGGGAAGTGTGTTGAAAGAATTTTAAGTCCAGGACACTCCTTTAATTAAAACATTTTGTGGCTGGTAAAATAGATTTCGAGGAATTAGAATGAGAGAGAGGAGAATTTTAGAGAGATAGTTTAAATATAATAGTTTTGATATATCATAAGTATCTTTCTATATATATATATATATATATATATATATATATATGTGTGTGTGTGTGTGTGTGTGTGTATTTGCTTACATATATGTGATTTTGGGATAGGAGAAAGTAAGTAAAACTTCTTTGATTTTAAGTAGCAAACAGTGCACAATATCTTACACATTAACAACCTTTATAAATAAAAGTTAATTCTTTATGTAGTATCTGAAATAACAGTTTATATTTTGTGCATATAAGCGAGTGAGCATATTGTTAAAAATTTCATAGCATGCTTTTAAAATGATTGCATGAACATGTATTTGAAAACTTATACAGGTCATATACGGAATTTATTTATGGATATATGAATATATTCTTATTGTTCATTACACGAAGAAATATTTTTCTTTAGTATTTATAATTGAGTATCAATACTCATATTTTTCAGATAAATTTTACTTGCTTCTTAATCTCCAGTCAACGATCTAAATATTTACTAGAAAGATATATAAATAATGCTATTTGAAAAATTCCCTACTCTCTCAACCGGAAATTCCCTACGCATCTGGGCGTTGGCACAATGAGTGTAACACGCCATTCAACTTTTAATTTATATTTATCGCTGTGTCTCCAACGCATTTCAAAAGACGATGATCATAGGCTTTCCCTTGTTTATGGAGAATCCCAGCCAGTTCTTGTTCTTCTTACTTTGGGTGGGGTCAACTGAGAAACAAGCAACAATGGACAGTGAAAGTGCTAATTGGGATTTTGAGAGGATTTGAAGTACTTTCAAGGATTTTAGGGTTTTTTTTATTAAGAGGGAACTGAGTAAAAAAATATCGGTCAGAATCGTAGCAGGGGATGGTAGATTTGAGATTTCGTCATTCGGAGGATTTATTTTGCTGAACCTCCCGATTCCAAGAAATCAGTCTACAGTAAAAGATAATTACAGTTGTCACTACCGCTTTTTATGTTTTTTATAATGTGGCCTTAATAGAGGATTAAAGGAAGTATATGACCTCTCATGACGGCTCTGAAGACTAGAAGTTTCTCAGAAAACTTCCCAGAATCATAAAAAACATGACTTTCTCTTACTTGAGGACTCAACCGTTACAAATATCAGTTTAAATTTGAAAATATGAAAGCATAAGGCAAATTTCATTAATTTTTTGTCTTAACTCATATCTATAACTGTTAAAATTGAAAGAATTTACTTAAATATTGAAGTTTTTACTTTCAAGCCGAACGATGGCCGATTGGTTAGGGTGCTGGCCTTCGGTACCGGAGTTCGTGGGCTCGAATCCCACTGTGGCATGGATGTTCGTAGCCGTTCGGAATCGGCTTTAAGCTGTAGGTCCCGGTCTCATTAGCCCTCGTGTTGCAAAAAGTAGACCATAGCACTCCAAACCAAACCAAACCAAACTTTACTTTCAAGCCCCAACGATGGCCGATTGGTTAGGGTGCTGGCCTTCGGTACCGGCGTTCATGGGTTCGAATCCAACTGGGGCATGGATGTTCGTAGCCGTTCGAAATCGGCTCTAAATTGTAGGTCCTGGTCTCATTAGCCCTCGTGTTGCAAAAAAGTAGACAGTAGCACTCCAAACCAAGCCAAGCCTTTACTTTCAATCTAATTTAGCATTCAATGTTTTAATGAAATATTCTTATTAGATATTTAGAGCGAAGGAAGAAAGGAAAATTTTCACTAAATATTCAAATTAAAATGACAAACTCTGTACAGTGAGTAATAATTAAAAATTCACTGAAATAAGATTGTTTACTATCGAATGATCCATGTATTAAAAATTTTTGGAAAAGGCAATATTGCATCTCGAGTCTAATGCAAATTCTTTTCATGATTGAAGCTGATGCGTATTTTAAATGACAAAATTATTTAATATCCTGGGATGAAATGACCGTCTCATCCTGTTAGCTTTGTTAAGGGAATAAAATCGAATGTCTCTCCTTATATTTTCATTGCCTAATTATAATTTACAGTTACTTGATTATATATCAAACCAAAGAAAATTAATATTATCCCGTTATCATCTTCTGTTAAGATGTCAGGTAATCTTCGTAACACAAACATACTACTCAAATGAAAAGTACACTTTATCATAAAATGTAAGGTATCAGATAATTTTTGTTAATTTTTATTATTATGTATCACTCAAAGAGACTTTTTGAAACTGTAATACATTTCTGTCAATTTTTTTTAAATCTTCACATCATGCTTTAAAGTCGTTTCCCTGAAATTACTTTAAGGAGACTTAAAGAATTTACTTTAATTCCACGAATACTCAAAACAGTGGCCCCAATAATATTATTTCAAACGGGGAATTAAGTCACACAACACCATATTAGGTGAAATCCAAACATGTGCAGCAGCATTTGCTCAATAAAAAAAAATCTCTAATAATAATTGTATTGTGAAAAGGCGTATTACTGTGATGTGCAAAACTTGGATTATCTCGCTACAATTCAGGTCTTTTCCAGCGAATTACTTCACGTAAACGTCGCAGCACACGTAAATAATATCTTTATTGACAGTTGGTAGAATGTATAATGCACACAACTACTACAACCCAAGAAAAACAGTCAACATTATTTCGATTATCAAACTACCAGATCGTGATTCACCTACGACAATTCTTAACCTTTTCTAAACATTTCATGCCACTCAAATACTCTTGTTTGATTGAACGGTCGTGATTAAATAATATAAATTAATATTTTTATCGACAGTTGGTAGGAATGTATAATGCACACAACTATTACGACCCAAGAAAAACAGTCAATATTATTTCGATAATCAAATTACCAAAACGGGATTCATCTACGACAATTCTGAACCTTTTCTAAACATTTTATACCCCTCAAATACTCTTGTATGGATGAACAGTCGTGATTAAATAATATTAAATAATATTTTTATCGACAGTTGGTAGAAATGTATAATGCACACGACTACTACAACCCAAGAAAAACAGTCAATATTATTTCGATTATCAAACTACCAGATCGTGATTCTTCTATGACGATTCTGAACATTTTATGCCACTCAAATACTCTTGTTTGGATGAACAGTCGTGATTAAAAGATTTGGGAAACATTTCAAAGGATTATTGTATCAGAAGTTTCATTGTAGCTTCAAAATTTATATGTATCTACCTTACCATTTTGGAAACTCATCAGAATGAAAATTCTAATCTCGATAAAAACAGTTTCAATTTCAAACAAAATTTTAAAAGAATCAAATACTGAATGTTGCTCGGCGTTTATTTAAATTGGAAAATTATTTCAAAAAAATCTTTCAAACAATTTCTACCATATACAATTTTAACTCCTTGTGTGGAGTAAAAGAAATAGTTATCAAACGAAACTTCGGCTCTCATATTTCAACGAAATGACAATTTTGACATTGTTTAAAAGAACTGTGTGAAGTTTCGGCTTTATATCTACACGTGGGTACGACAAAACTTAATCGTATTATTAGCCTAAATATGTTGAAATTTTGTATTTAGGACTACTGTATCATCTATTAGATACTCTCGATATTTTGTATTTAGAACTACTGTAACATCTATTAAATACCCCTCGCTGACCATGTACCTTGAAAGAAAGGTTCCAGTCTTGTGGATGTCCAAGGAGGAGAAAAAAACGCTAAGACACCCTAAAAAAGAGAGAAAGAAAACTTCTGTGAGAGACACGGGGAAAGCCAAAACTCAGACAGTAGATGGTAAAAAAAAACATCTGGAACCGTAAAATCAAATCAAAACAAACAATGGAGTACATTAGCCGGAACACGAGTGTCATCCAGGAAAGAATCCTTTCTGTCCCTTAATGAGTACATGCTACTCGCCTGGGATAGATGTGTTAGTAAATTGGAGGTTTTTTTATGCTTACCATATTTTTAGATATGTTGTAACGTTTAGCTGTGTATCTCCCGTTTTGATTGCAATCAGGGCTCTATGCAACAAAAGAATTTCATCAGAAGTATTAAAACGCAACCGGCTGCCACCAGGTGGAAGTACTTGAGCTCACTCGTTGTTGAATAAGTATATGCATAACTCGAATACAATTCTTCTCAATTTTCATTTTTATGTTATTATGATCTGATATTAAAGAGATTGTTAATTCCCCACTTTGTTAAAGATTTAGATTATATTTCACACTTAACACTAGATTTACGGATGTTGATCATATATCTAAATTTACTGAAGTGAGCCAATTTGACTCATACAAGAAAATTGAAGTTTTTTGCAGAGAAAATAGTTCCAAATTAATTTAAATAAAATGTTTATTATCAAAAAATTCATGGAAAACATTTTTTACATATAAAATCTGTTTTTGAAGCACATTTTCCTCAAACATTTCTATTACATTTAGCACAATGGTTTCTACATCTGTTTCTTTTGCATGATTGTTGAACTTGACAATTCTTCCGTGCGTCAGTAGCATGAATTTCTGTCATTGGAATGGAAGTGTTCTCGATTTCTTCTCTATATTTACTTCTTAGCTCTTCAGCCAATTGGAAAATAAAATCTTGACTGTTGCCCAGGCCTAATAGGACCAATAAATTTCATGTTATGCGATTCACCCTTAATTTGACAAGATGTTTTTTCAAATATTTTTTTTAATTTCTGTTATTTTCCCATGTCTGTATAGACATTAGGATCTCTGTAAAGCAAACAAAAAAAATATCATTTTCCATTTTTGAGATAATTAATATCCGCTATGGATAATACTGACAATTATGTTATATACTAGTTATAAATATATATGTCCGGTGTAGCGGCCAGACAGCCAAATTAAGGGTTAACTGTTAAACCATTCTATGTGCCAAATTGGCTCACAACCGTGAAAATAGATATAAATGAAGGAGTCTGCGGGGAAGAGGAATGAAAGTTTACATATAGTTTATTACTTAACTTAAAACCAATGTATGTTTTTGAAAATGATATTAAAGTTTTATATATATATAGTGATCAAATTTTTAATGAGTCAAATTGGCTCGGTCCGTAAATCTAGTGTTAAAGAAGTTTAAATGAAGTGCAGCAAAAATGTTCATAATTTAATACTTATACAAGGAAGTCATATAGTGTCCAAATCAGTTTTCTTAAATGAAACACACTGCTTCTTAATCACACTAGTATATACAATATAATTTCTTTAAAATAAACTCATTTTTATTACTTGACTAAAAACCAACGTATGTTTTTGAAAAGTGACATTAAAATTTTTTATATATATAGTGATCAAATTTGTAATGAGTCAAATTGGCTCGGTCCGTAAATCTAATGTTAAAGAAGTTTAAATGAAGTGCAGCAAAAATGTTGATAGTTTAATACGTATACAAGGAAGTCATATGGTGTCCAAGTCAGTTTTCTTAAATGAAACACACTGCTTCTTAATCACACTAGTATATACATTATAATTTCTTTAAAAAAACTTTTTATTACTTAACTAAAAGCCAACGTATGTTTTTGAAGATGATATTAAAGTTTTATATATATATATATATATACATATATATATACATATATATATACACATATACATATATATACATATATATATATATATATATATAGTGATCAAATTTTTAATGAGTCAAATTGGCTCGGTCCGTAAATCTAGTGTTAAAGAAGTTTAAATGAAGTGCAGCAAAAATGTTCATAATTTAATACGTATACAAGGAAGTCATATGGTGTCCAAGTCAGTTTTCTGAAATGAAACACACTGCTTCTTAATCACACTAGTATATACATTATAATTTCTTAAAAAAAACTCCTTTTTATTACTTAACTAAAAACCAACGTATGTTTTTGAAAATGATATTAAAGTTTTATGTATATATAGTGATCAAATTTTTAATGAGTCAAATTGGCTCGGTCCGTAAATCTAGTGTTAAAGAAGTTTAAATGAAGTGCAGCAAAAATGTTCATAATTTAATCCGTATACAAGGAAGTCATATGGTGTCCAAGTCAGTTTTCTGAAATGAAACACACTGCTTCTTAATCACACTAGTATATACATTATAATTTCTTTAAAAAAAAAACTCCTTTTTATTACTTAACTAAAAACCAACGTATGTTTTTGAAAATGATATTAAAGTTTTATGTATATATAGTGATCAAATTTTTAATGAGTCAAATTGGTTCGATCCGTAAATCTAGTGTTAAAGAAGTTTAAATGAAGTGCAGCAAAAATGTTCATAATTTAATACGTATACAAGGAAGTCATATGGTGTCCAAGTCAGTTTTCTGAAATGAAACACACTGCTTCTTAATCACACTAGTATATACATTATAATTTCTTTAAAAAAACTTTTTATTACTTAACTAAAAGCCAAAGTATGTTTTTGAAGATGATATTAAAGTTTTATATATATATATATATATATATATATATATATATATATATATATATATATATATATATATATATATATATATATATATATATATATATATAGTGATCAAATTTTTAATGAATCAAATTGGCTAGGTTCGTAAATCTAGTGTTAAAGAAGTTTAAATGAAGTGCAGCAAAAAATGTTCAGAATTTAATACGTATACAAGGAAGTCATATGGTGTCCAAGTCAGTTTTCTGAAATGAAACTCACTGCTTCTTAATCACACTAGTATATACATTTTAATTTCTTTAAAAAAAAACTCCTAAGAAGCAGATGAGGAAGCTAAAATAAATCTGTAATTTCCAATTCGCTACCGGAACAACAGTAGGAGTTGTCGAGGAGAAAAAAAATTTATATCGGTCACGCATCGTCTACGTTTATTTCAACACTGCTGGGAGTGTTAAGTGATGACTGGAGAGCAAACATTTCGTAAAAGTGGGTGAAAAGGCTCTTCTTGGACATGACAGCACCCCACATCTCGCAACCACCCGGACCCAAGACACGCTTTCGATTCTGACATCATATACTTAAGAGTTGTGCAATCTTTATAGAAATACGAAACGGGAAATAAATCTCTAGCAATAAAGATTTCAATTTTTAGTAAAAAGTCGTATAAGAAAGACTTTTTCCCAATGTACTTTTAGTATAGAGTAGAGCAGGGGAACTTTTTTTACCATAAGAGGATACATTTAAACTAGGCAATATGAACTGTAAATAATGAGGCCGCATGACTCATACATATAAAGGTGATTTGGGGGAAATTATTGTAACTTTTGTATAGTTCTCAATTTGTATATGTTATCCATTTATTTCATTTTATACACAACTGTTCCATCCAGCGCCACATAGCACCTAGCGCATGCAGGAGGCTAGGAGAGAGTCGGAAAGAAGAAAGACAATGTTGGCCCGTGCTAATCTTTTGTGTTATGCAAACATATATCTAAATCTGTGTATATAATGTTTGTAAATAGTTTCTTTTTTTAATATAATTTCATTTAATATACTTAAACTAGTCTGTTATTTATAACTGACTTGTGTCATTAATTTTGTTAGAAGTTGCAGCCGAATTGGCACCATCTCAACCTCCGGTGAATCCCGGCAATTTGTTTTTGTTTTGTTTAAAGTTAACCGAGGCTTCTTAATCGCCATTTGTAAAGCTGACTCTCGCTGTATGTTTGATTGTGACTTCAACTCTCGGCAGCTACGAACGGTGTTATTTTGTGATTGGCTGAGTGGGAGAGGAAGTTGCATGTATATGTTAAATTTTATGCGATGTCTGCTGCTGGATATATAAGAGGATTGTTGGATGTTTTTTGGGGGGGTACTTGTGCATTTTCCTGGCACGTAGGCGGACATCGTAGAATATGTTTTTTTATTTTAAGATTTAAAATAAATCTACATTTTAGTTTTTAAATAGTTCGTCATTTTCTTTATCACTACCAGAACCTTGATCTGCTAATGTACCGGTATTGAGTTGTTCGTTGCAATACCGGTAACAAATTTAACCAGATTAACTGGATCGTGGTAGCTCAGCCGGTAAAGGCAACGATCTCGTAACTGAGAGGTTTCGGGCTCGGAACCAGAGCCGGCCTAAGATCCGCCGTGTTCTTTAAAGGTGACTGGGGCACGTAAAATAGGTTCGCGGTCACAATGTCCTCCAAGTTCTCAATCAATGCCTTTGGGGTTGGCAGGCCAAGTCTATGGGTCTTCTACTTGGTTCCTTCTTCAAAATTACGAAGACCCACTTGAGCATAAGTCGCACTTTTTCCCTTGAGATGCTCGTTATAGACAAAAGGCGCATCCCTTTGCCTTAATACGAGTAGCCACCGGCTCAATCATGCTTGGTTTCACCAAGTAGCATAAGTCAACACTTTATAACCAAGTGGCATTAACAACAAAGTGGCATAAGTCAGCACTTTATAAGATTAACTTTATAGAATACATCAACAGACGATATATCAACAGTCGCCACCAGTCCACATCTTGCATAAAAGGAACAGCCAAGGTAACTTTACCTGCAATATTATAGAACTTCAGAATTACCTAAAACAGAAGGTAATACACAATACAATAATTAACCCCTTCCGGTAAAATGACGAGTCTAGCTCGTCATTAGTTTTTCATTCCATACCGCACAATGAGGAGCTACACTCGTCATGCGATTAAAGTTACTGTTAAATATGATAATTAATTTAGTTTAAAATTTCTAGTGAATTTGGCAACACTTTTATCACTTGTGAAAATCACAAGTCACTATTGCATATTGTTTACTTGGTACAAGTCATTGCTAAATTAATGAGTCAGAATAAAAGAAAACCTACTAAGAAATGCCGTGTGTGTTACAAGAATCAAATTAAAAGTGAGACTACTTGGCGGTGTAAACAATTAAGAATTCCTTTGCACTTTGTTTTGAAAAGTACCACTAGCTTGAAGACTATTATCTGTATACCTTATTAATGTTTTGCTTTGATATTTTCTTAGTTTTACTGTTTCTGATATTATTTAACACTATGTAAAAAGTGGATTTTAATTAAGAATATGTAAGAATTGTAAAATGAAACAAGTTTTTTAAATAAAAATTAAATGGTTATTTCATACACAGTTTTTCATTATTAAATCATACCGGAAGGGGTTAAAAAACATTGTAATTTATTATTTAAAATTAAGATAAGAGCATAAAATTTTCTTGTATTCACGTATGGGTTTATCACTTGTTGTAACATTAATCTTTAATTACTTTTTAATAAACAACTAGATATTCAAATTTCACTTGCAAAAAAAAATAATAAAGTAGAAGTAATTTAAATAAATTTAATATATTATAAAGAAATACAATAGAAATATTAAGATACCAAGTCTTAAAAATCTAACATAGAAACAATGCAACTCTACTATTTTTCAAATTGTCATAATCTATAAGTATTAAAACAAAAGCTATCTTTTATCTAAAAGCCTCAAAAGTAATTCATAGAGTCAGCATGCGCCCTCAAGGAAGCATGTTTCGCATTTATATAGTATAGAGCTTACTATTTTGCTCTCTTTGAAAGAAATTGTTCTTAAATTTATGTATTAGATAAATAAAATAATTTTCCAATGTTTAAACCACTCGTTGACTTGTTATGGAAAAATCAAACGAAACTTAATTGGTAGGGTTAAAAAGGGCGTTCTATAATATGTAGAAAAAAAAATATTTGTTCAGAATTATCCTATTAAAAAATTCGAGGAAACTGGCAAGATGTTTGAATGACTGCGGGGAGAGAAGGTGTAAATGCATGCACGTTAAAAAAATTAAGCAAAATTCAGATGATAAATTTAATACTTATATTAACAGTTTTCATTGTTATACACGGTTTCTTTTCATAAGAATAGGTATGCGGTACAAGAATTGAAGGTATTAAATGATTACAGGTGACTCGATCGTGTGGTTGTTTATGCCAGATGAGCAAAAGTTTGAATTCCCCTCCAGCATATTCATAAATATGCTTGTTTAAACTGGAGTTTGAAACACCAGCACTTGGGTTTGGACAGTGAGTTAATGTGATGGACAGTGACGAGTATCGCTTTAGTCTAACCGAATTCTCATCGAATAACGATATGGAGAGAACGTGGAACACTTTTAACCAAGAATACATCACGAAAAGACATAAATTTTCAAAGGGAGTCGATGGGTGCAGACACCTCCACATCTTTGAGTTGGGGTCTGTTACTGCTTCAAGGTACAGAAACGAAATACTTGAGCCATACGTTATCTTATCTCGAGATGCTTTGAGTCCAAGATTCCTATTCATGGATAATAACTCACATTGTCACGGTACGGTCCTGTTGAAAGACTTCGTAGTATTAAAAAAGAATTCGAAAGTGACAATATCTAGCGCATACAGTGGCCTGCTTAATCTCCTGATCTTATTCCTATCAAACATGTGTGGGATATGCTCAGATAACTTCCCGATTTTCAGCACTCAATAAACTTTTCCAAAACAGAAACAAGCTCTTCATAACACTTGGAACTCTTGGATGCCCCAACTGGTCTACAAGCCCATAGAAAATACGGGAAATCATTGTAGAGCATGCGTGACTGCGAAAGGTAATCATACACCTTGTTAAGCTACTAAATCCCATTTTCATTTTTATTTCTTCAACTAACGTATAAAATATCCGTCTGTGCATTTTTCTTTCAAACTTTTTTTCTAGTTAATAAAACCGAATAAAATCCTTTTGCATAGTTTTCTTTTGTTAAGCCTGTATAACACTTGCGTACCACGTTTCTCGCTCTTCTGATTTAAATATTAGCATAACTATCATTTATGCTTAATTTTTATACCAGTGTAGATATTAATCTACAACTTAAATTACATTAATCCGAAAACTACATTCTATAAAATAAATTAATGATACAGAATTTTTTATAGAAACAGTTCGTAAGTACATGAAATTATAACTAATTAGTCATTCAAAATAACCTAATTTTAATTATCTAAATAACATTAATTCATTTTACAGATAATACAATTGTAGACAAACAGAAAAAAATTAGGCTTATATATTGAGTAGAATTTTTTAAATCGATCGGATAGTAATATAACATAGTTTTAATTTCCTTTATAGTAATTGTTCCATATTTTTACTGTAATCGTTTAAGAGAATTAATTTCAAAATTTATAATAGATGAAGTATTGAATATTTATCGAATCTTTCCATAATTCTAGTAAGTATTCAAAACTTTGTGGTACTTCCAAATAAATATCGTTGCAGCTTGCACCTATTTCATTTTAGGTATATAAGAACTTTAAAAAAATAGATTTCGAGCATTTATTAAGCTGTCTTTATTCTCTTATGTGTAAAGCCTTAAAACACGAAAACAAATACAAAGAAACTTGTGAAAGTAGAATTATTTTTTATTTATTATTTCCACAGCGTGAACACATTATTCCAGAAGACACTTAGCTCAGCTTATTACCATACATTAAGTACTGCATCCTGGCATTTCATCTGGTCTTCAGCCTCCTATAAATAAGAATACTTATAAAAAAAAGAGCTATTATTGTGAATAAGAGGTTAGACAAATTATTCCCATTTAATTTTTCGTAACGGTATCCATGATAAATCTCCTGCTCTTCGTAAAGTGAAAGCTACATTGCCCTGAGGTATCTTTGAAGGAAACACTTTCTCCGTCAGGTAAAATAATACTTGGCGGTCAAGGTTTATCTGAAAAGGAAGATAATAGATTTAATTGCCCAAATAACACAAATATTTCACGTACGTGTCTAGACTTAATGAAAACATATATCGTGTGTTGCTATATAAAAAAAATTTATCTTAGCTCATATTTAGCCAAGTCAAAACTACAAGAACTTATCATTTCTTTATCGCTTCTTTTATCGGAAGTTTCTACGTATCATAATAAAAGTGATGATAGATTCAATCATCACTCTTATTACAATGCATTAAAGATGTGATTTTGATGTACGTTCGATCAAAATTATCTCTGACAGATAGAGTCCGAGTCTTTTGAGTAATTTTGATTGATTACTTTTTAAGTTATTCTTCTCGATGAAGCTCTTGTAAGGAATGCAGGTATCAAATTCTACTCCAAACTGTACAGTAGCCTAAAGAGTTGCAATAGTTGTATAACAAGGGTAAATGATCCCTAGGGCAAATCATTTTTCTTTGTTCCTCCGTCATTACTATCAGTTAAAGTGTATAAATCGACAAAAATATTTGTCTTTGCGGCGCCACAGAATTCTGGCTCCAGGGTTATATGTCTCTTTACCATTCCTTCCTACGCTAATGAGTTGTGGTGGACCTGAAACGGTAATTCAGAACCCTAGGTTAGTAGAATTACAAAGGTTAATTGTGCCTGGGGTAAATGAATTTGTTATCCTTCGTCGTCAAATCTGTCAATAAATATATGTAAATCGATATAAATATTTTGCGTTTGCGGCGCCACAGAATTCTGGCTCCAGGGATAAGTACTTTCTTCTCGCCAATAAGTTGTAATGGACCTCAAATTGTAACAGAGAGTGGGAAATTGAGAGTGAGTCCGTTTTGTGCATTGTGTATATTAGACTAACTAATCAAGCTCAGTCAGATGTAATCATCCAGAAATCTCTACTCTCTTCAGTATTCCACACTATGCAATAAGTTACAGTGGACCTCAAATGGTAAAAGAGACTTATTATAAATAGTGCGTGATCAAGTGAAAAGAGGGAATCTCTCGGTACTGCGTTGTGTACATCAGAATAACTGAGCATGCTCAGGCAGATTTTAGTTAACCCCTTCCGGTAAAATGACGAGCTACACTCGTCATGCGATTATAGTTAGTGTTAAATATGATAATTAATTTAGTTTAAAATTTCTAGTGTATGGATTTGGCAACACTTTTATCACTTGTGAAAATCACAAGTCACTATTGCATATTGTTTACTTAGAATTTCTTGGTACAAGTCATTGCCAAATTAATGAGTCAGAATAAAAGAAAACCTACTAAGAAATGCCGTGTGTGTTACAAGAATCAAATTAAAAGTGTGACTACTTGGCGGTGTAAACAATTAAGAATTCCTTTGCACTTTGTTTTGAAAAGTACCACTAGCTTGAAGACTATTATCTGTATACCTTTCTAATGTTTTGCTTTGATATTTTCTTAATTTTACTGTTTCTGATATTATTTAACGCTATGTAAAAAGTGGATTTTAATCAAGAATATGTAAGAATTGTAAAATGAAACAAGTTTTTTAAATAAAAAGTAAATGGTTATTTCATGCACAGTTTTTCATTATTAAATCGTACCGGAAGAGGTTAATTACTCAGAAATCTCTGTATTCTACTTATTATTACATCCTGAGCCAATGCGATGCAGTGGACCTTAAAAGATACTAAGTTCTGTTACAATGATACTAAGATATGTTCTGCGCTATCTATTGGCATGTGGGGGGACTCCGTTTTGTACTTTGTGTGCCTTGCAATTATAGAGCATGTTCAGAAAGATTTTCATAACCATTCCATAAATATCTGTCTCTCTTTAGCTGAATGATGGCCGAATGGTTAGAGCGCTTATCGTTGGTACCGGAGTTCGTGGTTTCGAATCCCACTGAAGCATGGATGTTGATAGCAGTTAGGAGCCGACTTTAAGCAGTAGGTCCCGGTCTCATTAGCCCTAGTGTTGCAAAAAGTAGACTGTAGCTCTCCAAATAAAACCAAACCTGTTAGACTCCATGGTTAAATCTTATCTCTTGCAGTCAGGGTTGGCATGATTTAAATCAGTTGATTTTTTTTTTAAAATCATTGATTTAAATCATTTTTTTCACTTCTCTTAAAATCTACATTCGAAAGACAGGAGAATTGGGAATCAGTCAGTACAGAAATACCAATAAGTAAATAAGTGTAAATAGATAGTATGTTTTCTAAGAATTTAGGGGTTGTTATCAGAAAGTATGTAGTAGGGGTAGGTACAATGACTAGTTATGACTAGTAGAATTTATTTTATGTAATGGGGGATAAAGAGAGTATTACAGAACTTGAAATCCAGTTTGTCTACCAAATAACAACAGCCGTCACATTATCTGCTAGAATGGAAAGACAGTTTTCTTCTTTTGGTATTGTTTATTCTAGCCTTCGTAACCAATTAGGAGTGGATACGACATCAAAACTAGTGTTTTTTATGAAACAGTTAAATCCATAATTCGTTGCTTAAAAATATTGAAATAATTGTGAATTTTTTGTTTTTTAATAAACAGTTTGAATTAAATGAATATTTAATTTGTTCGTTAAATTTACATCTTATTTAGTTTGCACCATCCAATTACAAAATAATCAAATGTATTTAGATTAAAATTTATGTATTTAATTTTAGGTAATCAGTGTGCAGATAATACTAGATAGATCAGTTGTTACTTATAACAAACTATTCCATGTATATTGCAAAAAATATAAAAACACAACAATAATTAAAATTAGAATTCAGAAAAAAAAATCAAATAAATCTGATTTAAATCGAAAAAATATGATCTAAATCAAATAAATCTGAATTTTTTTATCTTTTTTTTTTAAATAATAATTTTTTTCCAACCCTGCTTGCAGTAGCTCTTCCCCGAAGCGTCATTCCGGGACATTCCTAATTTGTTTAAATCAGGGCTTCGAACCGTAATTTTTTTTTTGTTCCGGTTTCCGTTCCGGTTCAACTAAAAAATTAATAAAAATAACGGTTTTCGGTTCAGTTCCGGTTTTCTCTCCGCCAAAAATAACTGTTTTCGTTTCAGTTCCAAATGAATAATTTCATTTTATGTATATTCTTATTTGTACTAAAAATATAATTCTATCATAAACAAAAAATGTAATTCTATCAAAATTTAGAAGATTTTATTCTTTTTTTAATTGGTACACTGTGTGAATTGATACAAACAGCAGGCCTAATGAAATACTACTATTACGAAACATTTGAATCGCCGCCATTACCAAACACCCATTTGATGCGCAGAAGATTTGATAGATGCTTCATGCTACGTCACTTAGGGCCTCTCCTGTCTATTTACTCCTCCCTGATCTAAACAGTCTATACAAACATCCGTGGATGATCGCATGCTGAGATGTGAAAAATAAAATATAACTCGATATTTTTCTTAAAAAATCATCTATACTTCTAGTTTAATCAACTGAATTAAATATGTCTTCTACAAGTAGTTTCATGCGAAACTGAAACAGAAAATACTAGTGAATATCAAAATAGGAAATCGAGAAGCAGTATACATGTAATGATAATTATAAAGTTGACGTTAAATTAGAAAATATTGATAAGTTGGTAACAGTAACAAAATGACTGAAAGATATATCGAACCGAAATAAACCGATATTTTTTTTCGGTTCAGTTCCGGTTTTCGTTCCGACCAAAATAACGGTTTTTTCCGGTTTTCGGTTTTCGGTTCAGTTCCGGTTCGAAGCCCTGGTTTAAATACAGTGTTTTGTTTGCTTAGCCGAGTGGGTGGCTTGTTCGTTTGCCTATCGTGGAGGTAGTATTACTTTTGTCTCATGACTGGCTCGTTGTATTTAAATTTTGTTGACCATTAAGTACGCTAATTGCTTCATTTCCTTATACTTATGTTTGATAAATTTAATGTCTGAGTTTATGTCTTATGTTAGTTATAACTAAATGGAATTTTATACTTTTAGACCGTAGTTGTTTCTGTTATCTCGAGCCATTTTTATTTTTCATTACATTTCAGTTAACATATTAGGGTTACTATCTTCCGGGAAGTAGCAAACCTGTCTCTCTTTATCATCCTATCATACGGCAATGAGTTGTAGAGAGCCTCAAATAATAACCGAGGTCTGTTTTAAAAGGTGTGTGATCTATCTAGTTGTGAGAATGAGACTCGTGCAGTGCTCTTTAGTAATTTAAATTACTGAGCATTCACAAACAGACTTTAATTTATAATCCAGAAATTACTCATTATAAAAATAAACAACTAGACGATGTCATTTTTCGAGATTGCAATACTTCCTTTATTTTTTATAACTACGTTAACGGTAATTTTTTACTGTCAGGTGTAATTTGTGGCTGGGTGTCAGTTATATTCCTCTACCTACATGTTGAAGCATAGAGAAAATTGTTGTACTTCTGGGCGATCTACATTTAAAGTATGCTACCATATTGTGGCCGAGGTATGACACAGGCGACTTCCATATCATAATTATGTCAAAATTCGTCCTGATGATGTCAGAAGTCGCCAAAGAGGAGGATTTGTAGTATCAAATTCCCATCTGTGACTTCAATATGACGCGAAAATCGCCTGTGACATATCCTGACCTTAATAGGGAAGCATCCAAAGATTTTTTAAACAAATTTTACAACGTGAGAGAGAAGAGAATTCTCCAGGGTTATGGGCCACTAAATTCTTAAAAAGAAGGAAATAAATGTATTCAATTTTTAATTGGAAAAAAATTTAATGTAATTTTCTTTTGACGCAAATAAGGGCATTTTCCCAACATAAATTTAAAAAAAAGGTCACACATACTATCTAGAAGAAGGGCATTTTTTCCCACTGATAAACACGAAGTTAAATATTAAAAAAGTTCACACCTAGAACCCGAATATTTTTTCCACTGATTTACATGGCTTTAAATTTTAAAAAAGGTCACTATCACCACCCAGAAGCAGAACAATTCTTCCACTGTTTAACAAAGAGTTAAAATATTATAAAGGTCACGAATACCATCCAGAAGCAGAAAAAATTTTTTCCACTGTATAACAAAGAGTGAAATTTTAAAAAAGGTCACAAATACCACCCAGAAGCAAAACAATTTTTCCCACTATTTAATAAAGAGTTAAATTTTAAAAAAAAAGTCACAAATACCACCCAGAAGCAGAACACGTTTTCCTCTGTTTAACAAAGTGTTAAATTTTAAAAATGGTCCCAAATATTACCCAGAAGCAGAATATTTTTTCCACTGTTTAACAAAGAGTTAAATTTTAAAAAAGGTCTCAAATACCACCCAGAAGCAGAACAATTTTTTCCACTGCTTAACAAAGAGTTAAATTTTAAAAAAGGTCACAAATACCACCCAGAAGCAGAACAATTTTTTCCACTGTTTAACAAAGAGTTAAATTTTTAAAAAAGTCACAAATACCACCCAGAAGCAGAACAATTTTATCCACTCTTTAACAAAGAATTAAATTTTAAAAAGATCACGAATACCACCCAGAAGCAGAACAATTTTTTCCACTGTTTAACAAAGAGTTAAATTTTATAAAAAGTGACGAATACCACCCAGAAGCAGAATAATTTTTTTTCACTGTTTAACAAAGAATTAAACTTTAAAAAAGGTCACAAATACCCTTCAGAAGAGAAACATTTTTTTCCACTGTTTAACAAAGAGTTAAATTATAAAAATGGTCACAAATACCACCCAGAATCAGAACAATTTTTCCACTGTTTAACAAAGAAATAAATTTTAAAAAAGGTCACGAGTACCACTCAGAAGCAGAACAATTTTTCCACTGTTTAACAAAGAGTTAACTAATAAAAAAGGTCACGTATGCCATTCAGAAGCAGAACAATTTTTTTCAACTGATTAACAAGAAGTTATGGAAATCCGATACAGCATTCAACATTACCTTATAGTGGTGCTGAGGCACCATAAAACATTCCTGAAATATTATTGAATTAAATAACGACGATGCAGTCACTGTATCACTTACTTTCCTTCTTCCTGAGTCAAATGTCTTTAATGAATACTTTTTATTTTCCTCTGCCCGCTATTAAATGTCACCAAGGTATTCATTCGTTAGTTTTCTTAATGAATATTTTGCAGATGACGACAGTATCATAAAGTCTGTCACAAAGCTTTTTAAAATAGTTTTTTGTTTCTCCCCTACAATTATTAGGCGTGGCTATTTTTACTCAGGATAATAAACAGGAAGTACACCGTTAAAAGACCTGATTTCAATGAGATATGTCTGTAAACAGGCTTATGTAACTGATTTTTAACCACTACATTATTTTGTATAATTTAAATGTATTTTTAATGGAAAATTTTATGATAAAAATCTTGAATTTTATCTTGCATGATATTTTTAATAAAATTTTATTAACGTCATTCACAAACCTTTTAATTCAGAAAAACATAGTCTCATTATTATAACCTACCTACATATATTATATATATATGTGTGTGTGTGTGTGTGTGTGTGTGTGTGTGTGTAATAAAATGGAATTCTCGATGAGTAGTTGCAGTCAAGGACCATAAAAATGACACCGTTTTAGCTAAAGACCTGTATTAAGATAGCGTTGGAGAACGGGTTCCCACTTCATCATAGCGACAGGACAAACTGAAGGGTCAGCTAGAATGAAATTATATCTATAAGACCCTTAACATCTGAGTCAACATCTGTGGATAAATCTCTAGAAAAATCTGCTCCGACAGTGTGCATTTCCTTTTCGTTTAAGAATTTCCTAAATTGTCCCCTAGGGAAAAATAGACTTATAATTGGTAAGACCCCTTCATTGAGGGCTTAAACTGTAGCCCTAGTGGTCAATTTAGGTTATAAAAAGGGGAATGCAAAAGAACGCGAGAATTTTTAGCCCTTGACAGATTTGAAAACCTCTGAGAATTTTCATTACATATATATATATATATATATATATATATATAAATATATATATATATATATATATATATATATATATATATATATATATATATATATATATATATATATATATATATATATATATATATATATAATATATATATGTATATATATACATATATATATATATATATATATATATATATATATATATATATATATATGTATATATATATATATATATATATATATATATATATATATATATAGTATATATATATATGTATATATATATATTTATATATATATATATATATATATATATATATATTATATATATATATATATATATATATATATATATTATGTTTCTATAATGTATCTAATATTGCACTTTAATTATGAAAAATATTTATTAAATGTAGTGTTATTTAGAATCGAAAAAAGAAAAACTTTTTTGCTATTCGTATATTTAATAATTATTCTATAATAATTTCTGTTATATTGAGAAAGTTATTAGCTAAAATGTTAATTTTAAGAACTATATTAATAAATACAGGCCTCTTTAGGAGCGAAAAGAGGAAAGACTTTCTATTCTTTGTATATATAGTAATTATTCTAAATACAAAAATTGGTGTAATATTCAAGTTGTAATTAGCTAAAATATTAATTTTAAAAACTATTATAATAAATAATAATTTTAAACAACACAGGATGTAGCTTATAAAAACAGAAAAACTTCGGGGTAAGAGTTTTATTTAGTATTATTCTTGTAAGTAATAAATAATAGATAAAGCTATTCATGCTTTGAGACGATGTATCGGACAAAAAAAAAAAAAAAAAAAAAAAGGTAAATTTGTCTGCGACACTCAAAAAATCATAAAATGTTTGTCCAAATCTCAAAATTAGAATTAATCGGCGATACTCAAAAATTTGCTAGAGTGTTTATACCAGAGGTTTTCAACCTGGGTTACGTGGAACCCTAGGTTTCCCCTGGAGACATATTTCCGCAAGTGATCACTATTTGCTAAGTTAAAAGAGCCAAACTTTTATTAAAATCTTAATTTTTACAAAATATCGAATTCTTAAAGGCAGTTTGCCAATAAAAATAAATATAAGTAAACATTTTATAGAGAAAATAAAATCTTAAATTTCGCAAAATTCAGATGTTCCAAATACATTAATCGGGAAGTATTAAGTCATATATTAGTCAAAATTATAGACGAAGTTAGTTATTTCTACCTCTCTTCCTAAGTTTTCGAAGATGCCTAAGCATCTGGATTATCTGGGATAAAGACGAACCTTTGGGTTGTAAAATATATCCGTACAACCAAACCAAATCAAACCATTAAAAGAATTTTCTTTTTATTAATTTTTTCAAATTACTAAAAAGAAAATTCGATTTTAAATAAGCATTATATTTATTAAATATTTTTCATAATTAAAGTGCAATATTAGATACATTATAGAGACATTATATATATATATATATATATATATATATATATATATATATATATATATATATATATATATATATATATATATATACATACTGTCTCCAGGGAAACATAGGGTTCCTTATAATCAAGGTTGAAAACCTCTGGTATAAACAATCTACAAAATTTCCGAGTACACTCTGAACATTATACAAATTATTATAACGATTATTATGTTTAAGGATAACAGAAAATCTGTTCTCTTTTTGCTCCTAAATATTATTAAAAGTTAATTAGTATTTATTAAAACAGCTTTTTGAATTAATATTTTAGCTAATTACAACTTGAATATTGCACCAATTTTTCTATTTAGAATAATTACTACATATATGAAGAGCAGAAAATCTTTTCACTTTTCACTCCTAAAGAGGCCTGTATTTATTAATATAGTTCTTAAAATCAACATTTTAGCTAATTACTTTCTCAATATAACAGAAATTATTATAGAATAATTATTAAATATACGAATAGCAAAAAAGTTTTCCTTTTTTCGATTTTAAATAACATTATATTTATTAAATATTTTTCATAATTAAAGTGCAATATTAGATACATTATATAGACATAATATATATATATATATATATATATATATATATATACATGCATATATATATACATAATTTAAAGTATCGTTGCTTTTGTTTAATATTCATCGAATATATTTTGAAAAACCAAAAATAACCCCATTTCTTATTAAGTTGTTTGTTTTCTTATAAAATAAAGATACAATATTTTTGTAAATTTGAGTAGGTGAAAGCTTTGGTATTCCATTTTTTTTTTGTTCTGTGATCAGGAGGTTCCTTCAAGAAAACGATGAGCTCACCAAAGTGTAAAAGTTTCAACACCCTTAGTTTATACCATCGTTATTGTACCAAAGAGTTACAGTTCAACAACGCCAGCGCGAAACTGACCTAGAGGTGAAAGTGGTTTGAGTGACCCTCCTTCGACCCCATTGGTCAAGAGGGGTTGCTAACCTCGGAGTAGCCAAGGCAACGCTGTGCAACGAACTTTTTCGGGAGATCTGAGGGCACTAGCGTCTGGATCACACAACATCATAAATGCACAGGCTGTACAGCGAATGCGCAGTTGTTCTGGGAGCTTTAAAGATGGGAGATTTGGCGAGCGCGGGAGATAAGAAAATTAGGTTTACCGTATAAACAGGTCTTTACAGTAGCTTTGTGTTGTTAAGATGGAAAGTGTTTTTTCTGTTAATGAGCAAAAAAAATTCCTTTTCAGGCCCAAAAATTTCTAAAAATAATACTTCGGGCTTATGACATCCCCTTCGCTTTTCGACTGTATGTTTACTATGAAAAATATCGTTGCAATACATACTATGTTCAAATATTTATGCTACAACAAACATGTGTTTTTTATATAAAATGCTGCTTGATAATAAAACAGTTTCATTAAAATACTTTTCTTGGACTAAGTTACATAATTTGCATAGTTTTCTATAATCATAATTATAAAATAAATTTCCAGTAAAAAATCATTCTTTTAGAAATTACCAATTTTAAGACAAATTAAAATAAGACAAATTTAGAAAAATTTAATTTTGAAACAAAAATATTTGCCACAGATTCATTTATGTGTGATTTGTAATTAAAAAGATGTTAGTGTTTACTGTAGATACTTTCATATGTCTTTTTCAGACCGATGTATTTATGTTGTGGTGATCGATACTACCGATTTTAAGACAAGAAAAATTAAAGTAATAAAACATTACAAAAAATGTCATTTTAAAACGAAATTATCTCAGGTGGCATGATCATAAATGTACCCGCCTTTTTTTCTGACTGGTGCAATTGTGATGTTGCGATAAAAGCTAGTGTTTACCATAGCCGTTTTCACACGGGTGCATTTAAATGCACTAGCCGGTTTCAGACCGGTGCACTTATGATGTTGTGACCACCGGATGCTAGTTCGCTAAATGTGGCAAATATTTGGCGCAATTTGAGGCCGGTGCATTTATGATGTTGTGTTACTGAGAAGCTAGTATCTGAGGGCCCCCTCAGAGAGAGAGCAAGGAAGAAGGAGTGTAGAGCTTAATATCTTCTGCGGAGTTCTAACATCCTTTTCTTTATAAGACCAAGACGACATGTTGGCAAAACCTTGATCGAGTGTGGTCCCTTTGGCATGATAGCCTAAATAGAATTTTATTTCCTATTTACACCTTTATTTATATTCAAAACAAACAAAATTCAGCAGGAGGAATTAGTTTTATTTCAATTTTGTATTTTCTCACGAATACTTCACTTATACAAGCAGCTGGCCTAGACGCTCAGTCGGTTTTCACCTTAACAGTTATCTACCTCCAATGAAAAGGAAAACTGTGTCCGAGAAAACATACAAATTCTACAAGTTATATCTAATAATGAAGTTATAATGAATAGTTATAATGAATATTGTAGGCCACCGAATGAGTTAGCAAACAATCCAAACTATGAATGGAGATTCTCAGGGTTATTTTTGATGCATATCGAAAGTGTGGAGATGCTACACTTGAATTTTCCAAAGGTATGCTGTATTTCATCTTCAGAGTAGATAATTATTGAAGAATTTAATGATATTCTAATCTTTGAAATTCAACAAGGGCAACACTAAATGATTTAAATAGTTCTCAAAAAGGACATTTTCTTGCTTTTGCCTTCAGTTTTTGAAGGAAGAGCCCAAAGGAAGAAAAGTATTTGTTAAATATACTCACTTAATTCAAAATATTACCCTTAAAATTTAGTAAGTCCCTAAAAGGAGCGATAGGTATTCGTGGGTTAATCATAAATATGGAGATATAGTCCAACAAAACCTATAGTGGAAGTCATTATATAAATAACGGATTTTCATATCTTCTTTGTTTGAGCACTTTTCAACATTTATAATTCGTTCGATCCATTAACATTCCATTTCTTTCCACACAGAAGCGAGTGATGTGTAACTGTAACCGCAAATACCACAAACCGGGAGGAGTTGAATGCATAATTTCTCATTAACTAAGTATTCGAAGATTGCATTCATTTTGGATTTTCCCCACTTCCTCAATGTATAAGTATTTAAAACTTAGACAACCGTTTTAGACTACCGTAATTTTGGGTAAATAAGCCTCCCTAGCGTATACGCTGCACGCATGATAATTTACTTAAAAATAATGAAAGATTATCGAATAGGCCGTTCTGGCGTATAAGCCGCACACGTGATAATTTACTTAAAAATAATGAAAATTCATCGAATGAGCTATCCTAGAGTACACGCCGCACTTGTAATACGCAGTTCCGGCGTATACTCCGCACACTTGATTATTAACATACAAATAATGAAAGTTCCTCAAATAATCCGGGCATATACGACGCTCATTTAATTGACGAAAACAAAATAAAGATTCTCCGGATCATTGGTCCGAACGATGGCCGATTGGTTAGGGTGCTGCCCTTCGGTACCGTAGCTCGTGGGTTCGAATCCCACATTTGAATGGATGTTCGTATTCGTTCGGAATCGGCTTTAAGCTGTAGGTCCTGGTCTCATTAGCCCTCGTGTCGCAAAAAGTAGACCGTAGCACTCCAAACCAAACCAAACCGGATCATTGGTCCTCAAAGATTTAATTCTCATTTTTTAGCAATTACTTTTGATTGCAGATGAATTCTAACTGTTTACGCGATAATTCCTTTTATCTCATCTCTTTCGCCCATTTCTCTAAATAGTCTTCCAAAATAAGCAAGGTTATGACACCATGTCTAGCAAAATACCGGGTGATCCAAAAGTCAGGACGAACTTTAAAAATGAATAATTCGAAAACGAATGAAGATACAAAGATACGGTTTGCACCAAACGGATGAAAAAGATACCGGATTTTGTGTGGCAACGAAAGAAGAATAGTTCTGTCAGTGACGAACAGATGGCGCTATAGTGTTTATATGTTATATATATATATATATATATATATATATATATATATATATATATATATATATATTTATTATATATCTATATATTATATATATTATATAGATATATATATATATATATATTTATATATATATACATATACATATATACATATATATATATATGTGTGTATATACATATATATACATATACATTATATATATATATATACACATTATATATATATATATATATATATATATATATATATAAGGAAACTTCTCAGGGGTTTTCAAAACTTAAACCAAGGGTTAAAATTTACTCGTCATTTTCCATTCCCCCTTTTAACCCCTAACCAAAATTGACCACTGGGGCTACAGTTTACGCCCTCGGAGAAGAGGCTTGACCAATTATAATCCTACATGGCCCTAGCGGACAATTTAAGAAATTTCCAAATAAAGAGGAGATACACGCTGTCGGAGACAGATTTTTCTAGAGATATTTTCCCACAGATGTTGACCCAGGTGTTACGTGTCTTGTACATAAAACTTCATTCTAGCTGATCCTTCAGTTTGTCCTATCCCTATGATGAAGTGGGAACCCGTCCTTCACCGTTATCTTAATAAAGGTCTAGCTGAAATGGTATCATTTTTATGGCCATGACTGCAACCACCCATAGAGTAGTCCGTCTCATTACATATATATATATATATATATATATATATATATATATATATATATATATATATATATATATATATATATATATATATATATATATATATATATATATTTAATTAAAAAGTATATTTTTTGGTTAGTAACGGAAAAATAAAAATTTCTTCAATTAGTCCAAGGACGTTAAATTTCACCCTTTATACACATATAAGCCATGGCTTACCTACTTAAAATTACGGTATTTCATAAGAACCCCAATAAAATGTTTCCCTTCGAATCAGAAAAGTGTAGTTCAGCGAAATGGTCTGTAAGTTTTTTCATGAGTCCATTAATGGTGTCTTATAATGAAACCAAAGCTTAATAATGATAATCGATTTAGTATTGTCGTCCTTCAAAGAGATGATTAAGATGCTAAGTTGTTGGGAATTATTCCCTAATTACTCTTAGATACAAAAATAATGTACAAAGGTTATTTATTAAATGACTGGACAATGATTTAGTCATAGTAGGAGTGTTCTTTAATTATAACGGTTAAGTTATCTCGTGTCACGTTTTGCTTATTTATAATTATGCTTGTAATTCTTTTTTTGGAAAATGATGTATGATCAGAGCATTGTATTGAAAACGCCCAAAGTTGCGACGCATTCGGTGTTTAAATACACCGCATGCGTCGTAACCTATACTCTTAAGTCTGTTAAGATGTGCTGTAATCCAGCTCTTTGAAGAGAAATGTTGCAAACAAAAGCTTTTAAGATCAAAAATTTTTATATAATGTTATATGTGTTTTATTTTAACTTATTGAACATTAATAATGGAAGAATATGAATATTAATGATAAACTTTCCAAAATAACTGAAAGGAAAAAGAATCCAGTTTCGATCTTAACTTGTTAACATGACACTGACAGATCGGCACCCACCTCAGTCTAGTATGGGTAATCTCGTGTTTTAGAACACTATAGAACTTTTCATTCTATAATGAATTTTGTATGCCAACGAATGAGTTAGCAAACAATGCAAACTATGAATGGAGTTTCTCAGGGTAATTTGTGATTCATAACGAAAGTGTGGATATGATGCTCTTCCAAAAGTATGCTGCGTTTTATCTTCAGAGTAGGTAACTATTGAAGAATCTAATGGTATTCTAATCTTTGAAATTCAACAAGGGCAACACTAAATGATTTGAATAGTTCTCAGAAATGACAAAAAGGACATCTTCTTGCTCTTGCGTTTAGCTTCCGAAGGAAGAGCCCAAAGGGAAAAAAAGTATTTGTTAAATTAATTCACTTTATTCAAAAAATTACCATTAAAATTTAGTAATAGGTAATGAAATTACTATGTTGCTATTTAATCCTACTTTACATCCGCATACACCAAGAATGATAAAAAAAAAACTCATTTATCAGATCATGATGAATATCACTGATTAATTTATCTCTGAGTTGTAAAATAATTTCGAAATAAAATTTGTGAATGTGAATTTGTACGCGTGTGTATGAAAACTATAAGTTAAAAACACAATGATTTATGAGATTGATATTTTAAAGATGGTACATACGCCAAAATTAATCATTTTGAAGAAGTTATTTACATGAACCCAGATTTAGCCAATGAGAGAGTGAGGTAACTGAGAGAAAAGATCTATGATTCTTTATATTTAACTGTATATTAATGCTTATGTCATTTTTAGAGTCACCTGCATACAAAAATTGTGTAACGGACATGAGTTTCACGTGACCTGAAATAGGTGCCAAGACTGTTACTATTTTTCCAGATTTGGTGATATATCAGTAAACTTTACATTTTTTTAGCTCACTTTCAGTGAAATGACAGTCGATTAAAAAAAATCTTCTTCCATATAAAGTATAAAAAATCAGATCTTGGAGCTGCAGTTGAGTTTTACTCTCAAGAAAGCGTGCAGCACCAAGTTATGTATATATATATATATATATATATATATATATATATATATATATATATATATATATATATATATATATATATATATATATATATATATATGTCAAGGCTCAGCATTCCATGACTCTTACAAACTGTGAGTGGCAACGGCGAAGAAAATAGTGCGACAGTCGTTACAGACAGACAGAATGATGTACAACAACGCGTTGACTTTAAACTCAAATAAAAAACGACGATGTTAAGTGTTTATGGTGTTAAATTTCATGATGATTTCTTACCCCCGTGTAGCAAAAAGTAGATAGTAGCGTTCTAAACCAAATTAGATATTTTTTAACAGTTTTGCTTAACCAAGAATTAAATTTAATCGAAAAAAATATATGTTATTAAGTCTAACAATAAGCTATATGTTTGAACATATTAAAGAATTGAATTCTTACCTTATTTATCTATATATATGTATATACACATATATATGTGTGTATTCTTTTTTTCAAAATTGTGTCAAAAATATGTAAATACTCTCTGCATATATTATGTAAGCACACACACGTATATGCATATATATATATATATAATATATATATATATATATATATATATTATATATATATATATATATATATATATAAATATATATATATATATATAAAAAGAGAGAGCAGAGATTGAGAAATTGAGGAGTCGTAAGTATTCATTTACATTACGGTATCCTTATTCAATAATACAAGAAACTTAAACGAAAATAGTTGACATTAGCATCGAAATATTTCTGTATTATTCACTGCAACCGAGATAACTTCTGTTCATCAATAACACTGGATTATAAATCTGAAAATTATGCTGATGTTTATAAGAAAAATAACTGCATATTAACAAGTCTTCGGGTTTATATAATAGCATTTAGCATAATAAGTATTGAATCTTTACCTTATACGTCATTATTAATAACAGCTTCAATTTTAATGACAGATTACTGCATTTTCATTGAGATTTAATTGATTAATTCGACATTATAATGACCGTA
The DNA here is from genome assembly GCA_032207245.1 of Pardosa pseudoannulata. Classification (NCBI taxonomy): domain Eukaryota; kingdom Metazoa; phylum Arthropoda; class Arachnida; order Araneae; family Lycosidae; genus Pardosa; species Pardosa pseudoannulata. Next base: position 40,340,972 of record CM063506.1, read on the forward strand.
AATCGACGTTATACTCCACTTGTTTATCGCATGTATTAAGTAGGAAATAAAAGAAACACAATGGCCGTCAGTGCACCAGTCTTTGGCATTGCCAACAGCAAAGGTGGAGACTAGTAAAGTAAAAGAGAAAAGATGAATTGTATTTTTCACTTACTTATTTTATTCAAGTCTACAGACGCTTTGTATACTAAAAAAAATTAATTATTAAGGATTTATCTTTCATGACATTTTAAATAGTTAAGAACTTTTAAGCTATCAAGTCTTTATTAAAATAGTCTATTTTTGATTTATTGTAAAATTTTAAAAATAAAGCTCTATTTAGACTTTAAAACAATTGAAAACTATTTTAGACTATTTAAAAATTACTAATTATTTAAAAAAACTATTAAAACTATTTAGATTAAAAAAACTATTTAGAACTTTATTTACAATACTTTATAAAAATTAGTGTTGTTAGACGAAGAAATACAATTTTTAAAAAAGAAAATATATACAACAAGTGAAAAAAATAGAAATCCACTTAACAGAAAAAGAACTTAATTAGAAACTAATTTATAACAAAATAAAAGTTAATAACTTTTGAGCTAGCAAGCCTTTATTATAACAGACTATTTTTGATTCACTGTAGAGTTTGAAAACTAAAGCTCTATTTAGAACAAAACTTTTCATAAATCATTTATAAAAATCAAACTTTATAAAAACTAGTGTTGTTAGATGAAGTAATACATTTTTAGAAAAGGGAAATATATACAACATATGAAAAAAAAATAGAAATCCACTTACCAGAAAAATAACTTAATTAGAAACTAATTTATAACAAAATAAAAGTTAATAACTTTTGAGCTATCAAGTCTTTATTAAAATAGTCTATTTTTGATTTATTGTAAAATTTTAAAAATAAAGCTCTATTTAGAACAAAACTTTTCATAAATCATTTATAAAGGTATAACTTTATAAAAATTAGTGTTGTTAGACGAAGAAATACAATTTTTAAAAAAGAAAATATATACAACAAGTGAAAAAAATAGAAATCCACTTAACAGAAAAAGAACTTAATTAGAAACTAATTTATAACAAAATAAAAGTTAATAACTTTTGAGCTAGCAAGCCTTTATTATAACAGACTATTTTTGATTCACTGTAGAGTTTGAAAACTAAAGCTCTATTTAGAACAAAACTTTACACAAATCAATTATAAAGATCTAACTTTATGAAAATTAGTGTTGTTAGATGAAGTAATACATTTTTAGAAAAGGGAAATATATACAACAAGTAAAAAAATAGAAATCCACTTACCAGAAAAATAACTTAATTAGAAACTAATTTATAACAAAATAAAAGTTAATAACTTTTGAGCTAGCAAGTCTTTATTAAAATAGTCTATTTTTGATTTATTATAAAATTTAAAAAATAAAGCTCTATTTAGAATAAAACTTTTCATAAATCATTTATAAAAATCAAACTTTATAAAAACTAGTGTTGTTAGATGAAGTAATACATTATTTAAAAAAGAACATATTTACAACAAGTGAAAAAAAAATAGAAATCCACTTACCAGAAAAATAACTTAATTAGAAACTAATTTATAACAAAATAAAAGTTAATAACTTTTGAGCTAGCAAGTCTTTATTATAACAGTCTATTTTTGATTCATTGTAGAATTTAAAAAATAAAGCTCTATTTAGAACAAAACTTTACACAAATCAATTATAAAGATCTAACTTTATGAAAATTAGTGTTGTTAGATGAAGTAATACATTTTTTTAAAAAGGGAAATATATACAAGTAAAAAAATAGAAATCCACTTACCAGAAAAATAACTTAATTAGAAACTAATTTATAACAAAATAAAAGTTAATAACTTTTGAGCTAGCAAGTCTTTATTATAACAGTCTATTTTTGATTCATTGTAGAATTTAAAAAATAAAGCTCTATTTAGAACAAAACTTTACACAAATCAATTATAAAGATCTAACTTTATGAAAATTAGTGTTGTTAGATGAAGTAATACATTATTTAAAAAAGAACATATTTACAACAAGTGAAAAAAAAATAGAAAATTTGTAAATTAGAAATTAATTTTTAACAACAAACAAAAGTTAGTAATCTCTTTTATTTTGTGAACTTTATTTACTTTATAGAATTACAAAGAATAATTACTTAACTTTCAATTTCTTAATTGTTTTGAAGTTTTTAAACTTTAATATGTCAAGTATCTGTAAAGTTTTGATTTAGAGAATAAACTGATATTTTACTTTAATTTCATTTATAAATTTAGTTAATATAAACTTCATAAACTATCTTGCGGGCAATTGAATTTTATTTTTTCATTTGGTTGTATTTTTTATATTAGTTTTTAAAATATACCTCTAGAAATGGCAAAACCAAATAATATTATTAACTCTAAATCATTATTAAACAGCTTTGAATTCTAATTTCTAAAAATTTAATTCTAAATGAGCAGAACTTTTTTGTGGGTGGGATGAATCGAAACATTCGGTTGTAATGAAGATTTTAAAACTCGAAAGGTATTATGTCCCCTTACAATTAAGCTTTTAGCTGTCTTTTCTACGGTCCCTCTTGCTGTTTTCTAAAATGATAAAGGGAACTAATACATAAACGCATTACCCTTTCTTAATTGTTTTTAATCATAAGGTAATTTTTTTGCAACAAAAGGGCTAATTTTACAGAATTATATCTTTAAAAGGCAATTCTAAAAAGACTAAAAATTTATTCTAAAAAACAGTCGTGTTAATAAAGTTATTTGAAACCGGCTTCAGATACTAAAAGACAGCTCCTTACCAATTTGATCCTCCCCAGGAGTCTTTCGTAATGAAGAACAAAGGATAATTAGGATAAAATTGCTTTAGAATTATGTAAAAAGAATTTATTGCTAGATATTATGGGTTTCTGTATTAGTTATGGTTGGTGCATTATAGATAACTAGACTAAGACTTTAGATTTAATTTTTTTAATATGGAAACTATAGAAATGCATTACAAATTCTGATATAAAATGTATGCATGTGTAAACACACACACACACATCCCTATGCCTATATATATATATATATATATATATATATATATATAATATATATATATATATATATATATATATATATATATATATATATATATATATATATATATATATATATATATATATATATATATATATATATATACATATATATATATATATATATATATATACATATAAATATATATATATATATATATATATATATATACATACATATATATATATATATATATATACATACATACATATATTTATATACATACATATATACATATATATATATATATATATATTATATATATATATATATATATATATATATATATATATATATATATATATATATATAGAGAGAGAGAGAGAGAGAGAGAGAGAGAGAAGGGGGTAAAGATAGATAATAAATAGATAATAGATAGATAGAGATAGATACATATATGTTTATATATATATATGTGTGTGTGTGTGTGTGTGTGTGTATGCGTATGTGTGTATATATATTCATATATATATAAATATCTATAGATATATAGAGAGAAAGAGAGAGTCTGCGAGTAAGAGTCCTAATTACACACACACACACCACACACACACGCACACACACACACATATATATATATATATATATATATATATATATTTACTAATTTAATTCAGTCCTTTTCGTGAACCATCCCAGATGGGGATAATGTAATAATAATAATCTGTTTTAAAGAAATCAGTCAGGAATTTTTAAGAATAAAAATTAGTAAGAGAAATTAATACAACAAAACTATTTCTAATTTTCTTTATTGTGTACCTACTGTTTTCTTCAATGTTAATACCATTTGAATTATTCTTAGTTCAAAGTAATATTTTAGATCTATAGAAAACATGTATTTTAGATTAAATTAAAATATTAAATTTATTTTTGGTTGTAAACTGGGACTTTATATCTATGGAAACACATTTAGAGCTGAAAAATGAGTTAAATCTAGATAAAAATATTTTTAATGCATTTTTCCACTTTTAATGCATTTTTCCACTGAAGATTTGCACTTGAAACGTTTTAATCCCTAGATCCCTTGGAAAGCTTCGTAACCTGGTTCTGCTGCGTATAGGCCTGGCTTCTGGAGTGCATCCAACACAAAATGGACTCTTTTCATTTTGTGATGAGTCAAAAATCTTATGACACACACACGTATGTATATATGTATATATATATATATATATACTTATGTATATATATATGTATATATATATATATGTATATATATATATCTGTGTGTGTGTGTGTGTGTGTGGGTGGGTGGGTGGGTGTGGGTGTGGGTGTATATATATACATATACATACATACATACGTATATATACATACTTATATATAGGTATATACATACATATGTATGTATACTTATATATATATATATATATATATATATATATAAACTAAACTTAACTCTTCATCGCAACAGCCAGGGCCTACGGTACCAATCTCCGTTTACAAAACCAAGGACCCTGGGATGCGAAGCATATGATCCGGTTAGGTGGTCAACCTCACTCGGAACTCCCTGTTTCGTTTTTAAGTATGTTTGATCCTCAGTTTGTCCACCCACTGAAGGGATGAAAAGCTATGTCCTCCTTACCAAGCTCTTGGATCTAACATTGGACCTGTGTCGTGAAAGCTCGAAGCGTTACCCCAGTGTCACCATATATATATTTATATATATATTTATATACATACATACACATATTATATATATATATGTAATAATATCAATATCTAAGCCCTAAAGCGTATTCCAAAATTATCCCTTTTCCCCATTCATTATTCTAGATCTTAATTTCTTCTCTTTATATTAACCATATTTCCCAGCCATCCAATTTAAACGAGAATGTTTTCATTCCTTCAGCCGAACCCCGAAATTCTTTCTATGATTCCCAAAACAGAAAATGATATAGCTGGCATTTTAATGAGGAAGTTATAACTTTCCCATGAAAATTTGTAACGATCAGCAGTAATGCTCCTCTGACACGCCACACTTTGCAGATGGCTCGAGTCAAAGGTTACTTTCTATAAGCAATTAAAACACTTGCCTCAGCATTTTCCCACACATGAGTTTTAGCCGTCTCTCGCAGAAGGTTGGCATTACTATTACTGATATAGAGCGTTCTGACTCCGTCGGATTCAGACGTCTCTGGATTCTGTGCTATTTTTATCGGATGAAATAAAAGTTAAGTTCGGCCACGACGAATGATGTGCTTCTTTCTGACGGACGGTTAACGGGACACTTGGCAGCCCAGCATGCCCGAGCTGAGGAAAATAATAGGGGCAATTTTAAAATGAGTTTTTAAGTGTAAAGTTCGGGGCTAGTTGGTCCCTGGACGATTACATATACATATATATATATATATATATATATATATATATATATATATATATATATATATATATATATATATATATATATATATATATATATATATATATATATATAATATATATATATATATATATATATATATATATATATATATATATACATGCAATATATATATATATACAGTTTATGTATACATACATGTGCATAAAATCTTTATTATATAAAAGAATGGGGAAATTAACATTAGTAAAGACTAGTTAATGCTACGGTAGAGTTACAGTTTTGATTATTTTTTCTCTAATAAATTAATTATATTGCAGAGCTGATATAAATACATGCATACCTTTATACCAAGAAACACGTGTATTGACAATACTTATGAAAGTACAATCCTAAAGAACATTGTGACTCTAAATAAGATTTTACTACGGTACAATTTCAAAAAGCTTTAGTAGTTGTACTTCCTTTTTATTATTAAAATCTTATTTAAATAAATAACTTTCATCTTCGCAGTATTCAAATTATACCACTTTTCTAACACTATCAATTTAATCATTTAATTTAAATACAATCGATAGTAAAAATTATTTAAAGATAAGATTATAAACAGCTGCTATTGTGGTACGTATCAGCACGATCAACACAAATGAAGGACTGCATTTGCGTAGCGGGTCTAAAACATGAATTGTTTATTCCGTAATAAGAAAGACTGGAAAATACTCTTCGTCTGCCTTTATGTTTTGTAAACATATCGATGCCTACTAAAGAATGGTTCATAAATGTTTCTTTGTCTAACACAAATGATCAATTAACTAGCTAGAGGGTTGATTGATGTAAAAATGATGACGGGTTTGTTTCCATTTCGCTTTTGCTAGCCTTAAGGGGTGGAGATGAAAGAAATATCGTCTGCGGACATCCGCCCGGTCTACAACCTTGCCAACAGCAAGGGTGGGGGAGATCAAGAAACTCGCTGTGGACCGAACAAAAGGATTGAGTGGCCTCCCTCCTCCCATTATACGCTTTTTAATGTTTTTATTTCTCTCGTCCACCTGACGTTAGAAGGGATGAATCTGCGAGATGATGGACAAAGTGATTAACTTCTCAATGCCACTCATAAAGTGTAGGCAGGACGCCGACTGAGTGTCGGTTCATTTTTATAGCGTTTGAAAAGAACGGCTATAACAGTTATTTCAAGCTATTAAGGCAAGAGTGGGGACCGAAACTGGACTGCAAATAATGTATTTTCTGTCTTAATTAAATTGTGAAATACGCATTAAAACGGGAAAAAAACGCACTGCTGAAAAATTGACTTATGTCTTTTTTTTTATTTTTAATGCTTTTAAAATGAAACATTGCAACCAAATTAATGTTCACATAATGGGACATTATACTCATTTATTTCAACTATTATTAACACATTCTAGTTAATTAATTGGCATACGAATATAAAACAAACAACAAAATATACCTATGTACATTTTCAATAGTATAGAACCGTAATTCCATAATATTATATAGATTTTTTATTATAATTTTCAAAAATTTCCCGGTGCGAAACATTGTAAATAATGTTTTCTAGAAATCAATTTTTATTATTCAGTACTGATTACCTATGTACATTTGAAATAGTATAGAACTTTCAATAGTTTTAACTAATTTCTTAATAATATACTAAACTTAATTTTTTTATGAATAATGTTGTAAACATAGTATTGTATTATGGCTTCATGCATCAAATAAAAAAAATTATTCAGTACTGAGTTATTTAACCTTTATTTTTAATTACAGATTTAATACGTAATTCCATAATATTATATAGATTTTTTGTTATAATTTTCAAAACTTTCCCTGTGCGAAACATGATAATGTTTTCTAGAAATCAATTTTTGTTATTCAGTACTGATTACCTATGTAAGTTTGCAATAGTATAGAACCTTCAATAGTTTTAACTAAATTCTCAATAGTATACTAAACTTAATTTTTTTATGAATAATGTTGTAAACATAGTATTACGGCTTAATGCAAATATAAAGTGTTAAAAATAAAGTAGTTCGTTGACCAAATGTAAGGATAAACCCTCAAATAGAAGAAACTAAAGCATTTTTATGCATCATAATTTATTTTTAAATTAAACTAGCCCGAAAAAGTGTTTTGAAAGACGCCAGTAATTATGTATACCCAGACCGAAGGCTGGGTGTGAAGCGGTTATTGATAACATCTTTCGCAATTAAAAAATCAGAAATATCAATATTGGTTGAATCTAAAGCAAATGTTTCACTTGCAGGAATGGAATCTAAACAAATGCACTTCTGTTAACAGTCTTGTAACAATTCTTCCCTTAAGGGCATACATATTTTTTGCTTCTCTATTCTTTATGGAAATAAGCATAAAACAGCATTGATTTAATAAATTAAAAGAGAATAATCATTTTTATGGCACTCGAAGAATCCCGGGTATTTTTATCTCTTCTCGTTTTCCCAAACGCGTGAAAGTTATTTCCCCTTTGCTTGGCTAACGATGCAAGAAATATATATACCTAAGAATCGGACTCAGGACAAAACTCAGCAATAACGATTCTAAGCTATCATTTCATACATTTATTTCTTGAAAATAGGTAAAATACCTTGTCGCTCTTATATTTCTCTCTATAAATAAACACATCTCAACCAAGGAAATAACATGAATATTTGAATCACAAAATGTTCAGGGTCTCGGCCGTTGACAGCTTTTTAGCTTCAGCCTGAAGAATGAGTGTTACTTAACGAGACGTTTCTTAAACAGAGATTACAGTATTCAATGCAAATCTCTTTTTTCAAGTAATGCAGAAAATGCAGTTTTTCTGTGTTTTTTACGAAAATGCGGTAGAATATCCGTTAGTTCAAATTGAGACTGAGCCATGCATTGATATATCACGAAATACCGATATCATGGTGACACCGATTTCCCAGTAGTTAGCTTGACGATGCATCACGACGTAGAACAAACACTAACTAAATTAACTAATATAATTGATTGAATTTTTAGTTAGTTAATCGATTCCGATTAATCGGAATCGATTAACTAACGGAAGATTAATATTTCTTCCGTTAGTTAATCATCGATCTCCGATGTGAAGTCATCTTTCTGGTATTCCGACAGTACCAACAAATGTACGGGATAGCATTCTCTAATGTCATGTCCTGATATACAAACATCGTCCTTTGATTTCCCGACTCGTAACAGCGCATGCGCGATATAACCTGATCGCTGATTTACCTACATCGTTAAATCACGAAATATCGGTATGACGTGTTACAAGGGGACACCGATTTTCAAATTTTAAACTTGCCGATATGTCATGATGTATAACAAACACTAACTAAATTATCTAACATAATTCATTTAATCTTTAGTTAATCGATTCCGATTAATCGGAATCGATTAACTAACGGAAGATTAATATTTCTTCCGTTAGTTAATCATCGATCTCCGATGTGAAGTCATCTTTCTGGTATTCCGACAGTACCAACAAATGTACGGGATAGCATTCTCTAATGTCATGTCCCATATACAAACATCGTCCTTTGATTTCTCTTGTAACAGCGCATGCGCGATATAACCTGATCGCTGATTTACCTACATCGTTAAATCGGTTTTTCGAATTCCCGATAAGGAGTAAAGAGATACGCCCTGTAGTGGTCCCCAATCCAACATCGTCTTTTCAATTTCTCGACATTGTGAGAGAGATAATGGCTGCTGCTCACGATGATAATCTACACCACTAGATTATCTAATGACGTCACTAGAAGTACATTTCGGCACGTTGGGTTTTGTCGAAGATGGGAGCTTTTACTACTATAGAGGGGAGTTTTCTTCAGAATGAGGAGCCCGGTCAAAAAAATCGACTATTCCGATAGTCTGCACCAACGAGGACCGTTGACTTTAACACAAAGGTTTGAGATGTTTTGGGTGTCCCCGGGTGTACAATCCACATCCAGCTCATAATGTACAATGCAGTATAAATACAGTAAAAATATTACAAACCAGCATATACAAATACAGAACAAAGAAAATAGCACTTAGAAATACAAAAATAGCAATAAAGGCAATTTGTCGAACGTCACAAACTACTATAAAGCCCTTTCCATTCACTTTCATGTTTACAAACAGCCAATAGACAAGCAATAAACTGTCCTCCCATTTGAAACAAAAGCCAGAATAGAGCAATTTCATGCAACGTCACTAACTACTTTAATGCCCTTCCCATTCATTTGCATGTTTACGACAGCCAATAGGCAAACAGTAAGCTACCCTTCCGTTTTAAGCAAGAATCAGAATTGTTATAAGTTGAGATGTACCCTGCTGCGTGAAATTGCCTTATTGTCATAATTTGAGAATTTGCCCTACTGCGCAAAATCGCCTTATAATAATAAAATCTTAAAAAATTAAATTTAAATTAAATTATAATAATTATTATTACAAGAGAATTGCATAAAAATAAATACAATAGTGCAGTACAGTGAAAGTTACGCATTCCGATAGTTTACAGTCCCTGTGAGTATTATCCTACAAAAGAGTATCGATTGTCGATTTATCTGCAATCTACATCATTTAGGACCGGTATCACCAAAGTCGTTTAATGGCTAACCGCGATTAATCCATGGTGCCAACCAATGGTGGGACGCAATTCTCCGTTTAAACAGATATTAATCGTGATTAGCCGTTAAACAACTTTGGTGAGACCGGTCCTAAATAGGTTTTATGACAGCAAGTACGTACAGACGTTATATGAAAATTTGACCAGTAAAACTAGTAAAAGTTTTATTGCACCTAATTACAATATATAGAGTCTTTTAAAAGCACAAAGGTGCAGAGTCCCTTGAATAAGGGTCGGTCTCACTAAAGCCGTTTAGTGGCTAACCGCTATTAACCCATGGTGCCAACCAATGGTGGGACGCAATTCTCCGTTTAAACAGATATTAATCGTGATTAGCCGTTAAACAACTTTGGTGAGACCAGCCCTTATTGTCGTAAAGTAAAAATTATACTCAAAAGTGTTCTTCCATGTTATTACTTGTGTGCATGCCGAATAAATTTATATGTTTCACTTGCTTATATTTCTTGCTTTATCATAACACTTTATGATGAATACTTTTAAACTATTTATAGAAACTTAATTTCTATTGAAATAAAATACTTTTAAAAACCATTTTCTAAAACACTTTTATTTTAAGCATATCGTATAGTGATATGATGTAATAACACTTAAAACAAACTTTAAAAATTATGAAAATGTAATTTCTTATATCGATGTATCTTTAAATCACGATGTAAAGCTGATTATATATCGTGATGTAAGATATTTATAATCACTCATTTAAAGATCATATGCACAATGCTATATTTATTTTGAGCACAATGTAGAAATGGTCCTAAATTTTACTCATGTTTGTTTCTTTATTGGAGGAGAAGAATTGCCCCAGATTTAAACCTGTTTTGTCCATAATACATGGATAATTAAAGGATTAAATATAATTGAAAAATAAGCGTAGTTAAAACCTGAAAAAACCAAAATGAGAAAGACAAGTTAATTGTAGCATCAATCAAATTTGTTAACATTTGCATTTCCAAGAAGCAAGCACTAAACGCTTATATCTACTATTATATATACAATGTTAACAAGAGTTTTCTTCAATCAAACCGGTTTCTATATACATCTTCAGCAAAATATCTACGAAAGAAAACTCAAAGTTTCAGAAAATTAATCAAGATTTCAACAGAATCAGGGTCACGTGAAGAATGTTGTTTTTTTAATAACGTTGGGTCACTTGCCTGTTAAGTATTTGTTCATACAATGTTGCAGAAATTGTTGGCTATTTTATTATAGGAGAATCGTTTAACTGGCCAGCATTACTACCTAGGACAATACAAAAAAAAATGTGTCCTAGTGATTAAAAGTCAAACACTGGATTGAATAGTTAATGAATTTCGAATTTGAATAATCACGAATCTTGAACTTTGGGTTTTAAGAATTATTTTAAGTTAATTAATAACTGTAAATATAATTGAAAAATAAGCGTAGTTAAAACCTGAGAAAACCAAAATGAGAAACACAAGTTAATTGTATCATCAATCAAATTTGGTAACATTTCCATTTCCAAGAATCAAGCTCTAAACGCTTATATCCACAATTATGTTTACAATGTTAACAAGAGTTTTCTTCAAACAAACCGGTTTGTATATACATCTTCAGCAAAATATATACGAAAGAAAACTCAAAGTTTCAGAAAATTAATCAAGATTTCAACAGAGTCAGGGTCACGTGAAGAATGTTGTTGATTTTAATAACGCAGAGTCACTTGCCTGTTAGGTATTTGTTCATACAATGCTGCGGAAATTGTTGGCTATTTTATTGTAGTAACATCATTTAGCTGGCCAGCATTACTACCTAGGACAACACAAACAAAATGTGTCCTCGTGATTAAAAACCAAAGACCAAGCAGAAAACACACAGGCTTGGCCTGCCACCTCCAGATCAATTATTTGAGAACTTAAAGGGTATTGTAACCATGAACATATTTTACGTTCCCAATCCCCCATTAATGAACACGGTGGATCTTTAACCGGCTCGAGTCAGAAACCGCAACCCTTCGGTTAAGTTATAGCTTCCTTTGCCGACTGAGCTACAGCGTTTCCCCTGAAAAAAAAATGTAATACTATTGTAAAACTAGCATATAGCCCATCATATGACGGAATCAGTAAAATTTTTAATTTTCCAGAATTGTAAAGTACCTTATGAGGCAAATTACCTATTAGATACATATGTATATATCTGCATGTATAAATGTGTTATGGTATTTTAACCCAAACTACTAACAAACTTAATTATAAATGTATTCTGAAATAACATTGTGGCGATTTTCTCCCTCAAATTTTGTTCTTTGACAAAATACCCTTGTTTATATTCAGATGGTAGGAGCCTTTGTTGACTTCGAACATCAAAATACTTAGTTCACCTATAGTTATATAACACCTTTACATAACTTAGTTTCACTTTTTCACACGTTATTATTCGATTAATATCAAGATTTTCATTGTCTGGTTCACTAGCGTCCCCACGCTGGTAGATAAACAATTAGCGTAAACTAGCATATAGCCCGTCATATGACGGGATTAGTACAATTTTTAATTTTCCAGAATTGTAAGGTACCCTATGAAGCAGGTAAAAAATGGTTTGTTTTTTAGCTGATAATTATCTGGTACACGCTCAATAATTTGTTTATCTTCATACTCCGATAAAGTCCCCAGATATTGTGAATGCAGTCAGAATCACATTGAATTCATTTATTCAAACCAAGGCCGTATACAGGGGGAGGGATTTGGGGGACTGGTCCCCCCCCCCGAAATTTTGAAAGACCATTTTGTAGATAGACAATGTCCCACGTTTGTCTGTGTGTGCTATCTGCCTAGATGTTCATGAACATAAACAGTTATTCTGTTAAAAAAAACTGCTCAGACCATAAAAGCCTTCCTTGGCCGCTGGCCGGAAATACAGCACTATATTCCGGAAATACAGTGTTTTCCCTTTCATCAATTGAAGTTTTACTCACAAATAAAGATGTCTTTCTCCCTTGGTCCACCTCCGAAAATATTTTCTGGCTACGGCCCTGATTCAAACCGTATGGCTATGTATAAAAAACAAACACATAAACGAACTTCTTAATTTTCAAAGATATATAACTTAACCCATATTAGACCATATCAACTAAATATTTCTGAAAGCTATTAAAACTTTCTTATCATATAATATGGATAACTAAGCATATTAAAAATAATCAAAATTGAAAAAAAATTTTTGTTAAAGAAATTAGCTGACCTATAAAAAGGACAACTCCAATGCACTACTAAATATAACAAAATATCACTTTAAGATTTCATTAAACTTGTCTAATATTAGGACATTGTTTATACTTACAAAATACACCGGAAAAATATTTTTTCAATATTTTGTCTTTATTATTAGCTCTAAATTAAATCAGTATGAAACCACCACAATGATTGTAAAAATTATAATAATAATAAATATGAATTAAAGATTATAAAATGACAATCTTTAAAGGTTGCATAAAATATAATTTTAAACAGAATCAATTAATTTGATTCTCATTTTTTTTTTGTTTCTATACTAAAGTGAGTTTTTATTAATATTATCTGGTACAAAATAAAATATCTCAAAAAATAATTAAAAACTTGAATTCATTTTAAATTGTGGTTTTATGCTGTCCTTTATAGGACAGCTGTCCAATAAATGGGTTAAAACGACTAGATATTTATACTCCATGAAATAGACTCCTAGAATTTTATAAAAAAGAATTTGTTGTTAATACCGGTGATAAAATTTTCATTGCAACAAAAAATAATCGATAATTAATTTTAAAATTATCACATATGTACCTAATCTATTATTTAAGCCAAATATATAAGAAAATTATTTAGGTAATATCTAAGTTCAGTGATAAAACGTAGGAAAACAATGCAGACGATATTTAAATAATTTAAACTGATTAAATGAGATAGTTAAAGGAATGACGTCATAATGCCAGAAAAAAATTATTTTTTCCTACTTATTATGAGATAAATTGATTAAATTTTCACCATGGCGAATAATAGAAACCCACCCGAAAAGGGGGAAGGGGGATTTTTACGTTTTAAATATAAAAGATAGCTTTGAATTTTTCTAACCCTAACTCATTAAGAATCCAATATGGATGCCCCTAACATAAGATCCAAGCTTCATAAAATTCAGAAGAAAATAATATCTTTAGAATAATGGGATTAAAAAATAAACAAATTCTGTTAACAGAATCTATATAGGGATTAGTACAATTTTTAATTTTCCAGAATTGTAAGGTACCCTATGAAGCAGGTAAAAAATGGTTTGTTTTTTAGCTGATAATTATATGGTACACGCTCAATAATTTGTTTATCTTCATACCCCGATAAAGTCTCCAGATACTGTGAATGCAGTCAGAATCACATTGAATTCATTTAATCAAAATGTGGGGTTATGTATAAAAACCAAACACGCAAACGAACAAACTTCTTAATTACAAATATATAAATGTAACTTAAAAGTTAGATATTTATTTACTCTGTAAAATAGACTCCTAGACTTTTTAAAAGAGAATTTTGTTGTTAATAAAAAAATGATAAAAAATTCATTGCAAAAAATAATCGATGATCAATTTAAAATTATCACATATGTACCTAATCTTATTTAATACAAATAAATAAGAAAATTAATTTACGTAATTTAAGTTCAGTGATATGTAGGAAAATGATGCCGACGATATTAAATAATTTAAAAAACAGATTAACCCTCCGAGATGAACGCACGATTAAAAAAGTCTCCAAAAATACGCTAAAGGTTTATAGTGTCAATGGCCAAAGCATTCTATGATTTTTTACTTCACCCTTTGTAGACTAGAATGGAATAAGGGAAACCCACCCTCGTTACTGTCCCTTTACTTCCGGTTATAAATAGATATATAAATAGATATTATAGATTGTTAATTTTTAATACACATAAAGCTCGTTAAGTCTCGAAGATCATCCATAAGAAATAATGGATTCTAAAAGTACAAATAAAAATATTCTTTAAGAAAATTATTTATATTTTTTACGAAAGTTATCCAAGATATTTAAGTGGTGAAATTAGAGATACATCTATTACCGCTAACGAAATACTTCGAAATAGAGATTTACAAAGCCATGAAAAGCTATCATCGTCTTTGTGCCTCAGGGAGTAGGGGTGAATTCCTCAATAAATGTCAGTCAAAAAGGGATGCAATTTCTAAACAATCGACCTGACCCTCCTACCTCAAACACTGGCAGAAATGTACATTAGATCAATTTTCGGAACGTTTTTGGAGGTCGAAAATTGTACGTGACAACCGCTTAAGACATCATCGGTTTGGCGGAATTGTACGTGCGAACCGCTTAGAGGGGTAAAAGTTAATGGTTAAGATGACGTCATAATGCTAGAAAAAATGCATCAAAACATTTTTATATTTATTATGTGATAAAATTTATCGCCTCTCATTGAGAAAAAAATTGAAATAATGGTATTAGAGATAGTCCTTAAGATAGAGATATTTCCTCGTAATTCCTTAATATATTTATTGAATATAAATTATAAAAAATAATCATCCATTTTTATCTAGAGTGCGCGATGTTTAAAATATCTCAAAAAATAATCTCCTATTAAAAGCTTTGTATTTTCCTAAAATCTATGATTTCAATGCAATTATCCAAAATTTTACAAGATAATTCGAATATCTTGTGGAGTCAGTGTTACGTGAAAAACATGTTAATTTTAAAAAAATCTAAAAAATTTTAAATGGAATCTTCCTTTTTATCAGATGAAAGACACATATATAAAAGTAAAACCAAACCGGGTAATACACGCTCTAATGCTAACATTTAACTTTCTCTATAGAGAAAAAGATGAAAACTTAGTTGAAAAAGAAAGCATTACATAAACGTGTGCATAATGGCAGAAATTGTCATCCAACGTACAGCATAATCCTGTCGCGTATTCCTTTTGAGGATACCGTCTGACACACCCTTCCCAGGCCGTGGGTTCGAACACGGATTATACGTGCAGAAAACCTTGCGTAGTAATAAGATATGCTTGAGATGGACTCACGTTTCGTAACAACAGATGAATCAGCATTTTATCATATATGGAGTTGGCTGAAATCCTTGAGGTGCGATGAGACACAAACACTACTGATCGAATTTCGAGACGTAATTTATATGCAGAAAAACGAACAGCTTGTAAACATCAAAACATATATTTTTTAAAATTAATATCAATATGTGTGTGTGTGTAATATATCAAAGTTACTCCCTCTCAAATAGGTATCTAAATTCTCGTTTTTTCTCTTGTAATTTTTAATACCTAATTTCTTTTCTATGTGTGTGTGTGTGTGCGTGTCTAATATATCAAAATTATTACCACTAAAATAGATATCTTAAATTCTCCTTTTTTCTCTTATAATTTTTAATACCTAATTTCTCTTGTGTGTGTGTATGTGCGTGTGTAATATATCAAAACTGTTACCTAAAATAGATATCTTAAATTCTCCTTTTTTTCTCTTATAATTTTTAATACCAAATTTCGCTTATGTGTTTGAAATATATCAAGATTATTACCCCTAAAATAGATATCTTAAATTCTCCTTTTTCCCTTACAATTTTTAATACCCAATTTCTCTTATGTGTGTGTTTGCGTGTGAAATATATCAATAATATTACCCCTAAAATAGATATCTTAAATTCTCATTTTTCCCTTTAAATTTTTAATATCTAATTTCCCTTACGTGTGTGTGCGTGTGTAATATATCAAAATTATTACCACTAAAATAGATATCTTAAATTTCAATTAATACCCAATTTATCTTATGTATGTGTGTGTATAATATTTAACAATTATTACCCCTAAAATAGGTATCTTAAATTCTCCTTTACTCCCTTATAATTTTTAATACCCAATTTCTCTTATGTGTGTGTTTGCGTGTGAAATATATCAATATTATTACCCCTAAAATAGATATCTTAAATTCTCCTTTTTTCCCTTGAAATTTTTAATACCTAATTTCCCTTATGTGTGTGTGCGTGTGTAATATATCAAAATTATTACCACTAAAATAGATATCTTAAATTTTCCTTTTTTCACTTAATACCCAATTTTTAATACCCAATTTCTCTTATGTATGTGTGTGTGTGTAATATTTAAAAATTATTACCCCTAAAATAGGTATCTTAAATTCTCCTTTTCTCCCTTATAATTTTTAATACCCAATTTCTCTTATGTGTGTGTTTGCGTGTGAAATATATCAATATTATTACCCTTAAAATAGATATCTTAAATTCTCCTTATTCCCTTTAAATTTTTAATACTAATTTCCCTTATGTGTGTGTGCGTGTGTAATGTATCAAATTTATTACCCATAAAATAGGTATCTTAAATTCTCCTTTTTTCCCTTATAATTTTTAATACCCAATTTCTCTTATGTGTGTGTTTGCGTGTGTAATATATCAATATTATTACCCATAAATAAATACCTTAATTTCTGCTTTTTCCCTTATAATATTTTATACCAAATTTTTCTTGTGTGTGTGTGTGCGTGTGCAATATATAAAAATTATTACCCCTAAAATAGATAACTTATATTCTCCTTTTTTCCCTTAAAACTTTAATACCTAATTTCCCTTATGTGTGTGTGCGTATATCAAAATTCTAACCCAAAAAATAGATATCTTAAATTCTCCTTTTTTCCCTTATAATTTTAATACCATATTTCCCTTATTTTTAATACCTAATTTCCCAATCATAAAATGCTAAATAAAGCAGTGTTCTCCGACTCAAATTCTTTTTTACCCATCTCTCAAAACTAACGCTAGAATAGATGCTAATTTTCAGTCGATATTTTTCAACTGTCTCAGGAAAATGGTTTTCGCTTCTGCGATAATTAAATTGCTTTCCCTGTGATTTTCGAGCTAACATAAATGATCAAGGTTTACTCTTGTCTACCAAAATTGCTGATCCATCTTAAGTCTGGTGGGAACAAAATCACAAGACTCGTTCGCTGTGGGACCGACCTCAGTGACAAATGAGTATATTCTTGAAGCATTCTATTCAGAGTTGTAGCACTGTAAACTCGGTCGGTAGATCAATACGTTTTTGATGGTCAGTAAATGCTAACTTCCACATTGCTGAACTCGTTTTCTGATCGCTGCATTGCTGCAACTTGACGAAAAGTTATTTTTGCCCAGCAATCCCAGGCAAATTAAATAAGAGGGGTCCATTTCCAGTGTAATCGGGGAAAAGTATTTTACCTAGTTATTTATATACACTGTCTACCAATAAGTATTTGGACACCTGTGATAGAAAAGAAAAACTAACTTTATTCAAAATCAGTAGTTGGTAGAGCCTCCATGAGAGGCAATTACAGCGTGAACCCTCCGGGGCATACTTTCCACAAGTCTTTGTATTACAGCTAGTGGTATTGTCTTCCACTCGGCTTGGAGTAGACATACAAGTTCCTTCACCGATTTTGGAAGGGTAGTGCACCCCTTAATTCGGCTATCCAACTCGTCCCAGAGGTTCTCGATAGGATTCAGGTCTGGGCTCTGGGCATATCAGTCCATTCGATGAACTCCATTGGCACCATACCAAGCCTTGATTAGCCACGAAACATGACAACTGCCATTGTCGTCCTGAAAGTAACAGGGCTCCAACCCATAAAACTGCCACAACGTTGGAAGCACATTATCATCCAAAATAGTGCAGTAGGCATCGGCATTTGAGCTTATCATGAATGGGGACCAAGGGTCCCAGTCCATACCAGGAAAAACACCCCAGACCATAATTCCACCTCCGCTGAACTTGACTGTTGGTACAATGCATTCTGGCAGGAAACGTTCTCCAGGCAGACGCCAGACCCAGACCCTGACATCCGAACAGTAAAGGGTGAACCTAGATTCGTCGCTCCAAAGAACCCGTTTCCACTGATCTATGGTCCAATTTCGATGTGCTTTGCACCACATTAACCGAGCAGCGCGGTTGGACTTTGTGATCAAAGGCTTATGGGCAGCAGCACGACCATGAAAACCAAGCAGATGTGCTTCCTTACGGATGGTATTCATTGAAACAATACTCCCGGATGCCTGTTGAAACTCCTCGTGGATGAGGGTCATAGGTTGGGTGTGGTTCTTCCGAATTTCTCTGGACAACACTCGTCGGTCTCTATCTCAAAGTTTCATTGGTCTGCCGACTCGGGGCACATTCCGACAATTACCGCTCACCTTCCACTTCTTAATCACATAGGCCACTGTCGATTTAGGGTACTTCAGATAGCTAGATATGTCCCTTAAGGATCGGCCACATTTGTGATACCCGATAATTATACCTTTCTCGAAATCAGAGAGCTCCGAACTGCGCGGCATCTTGCATGCGACTAATGCCGATGCTGTTTCCTACACTATATATACTAGCAGAGGCCGTGACGTACCTCAGGGCCGCAGATATCGTCATTTGCATGGGTGTCCAAATACTTATTGGTAGACAGTGTATATGTGTATGAAATGGGTGTTTTAGCCCCACCAGAAATGAAAAATGGTTTCCACGCTATAAAGAATGCAGTCGTTTTGCCCTACATTTTGCAATGAACTCGCCTGGATGACGTGGAAAGCACGTGATCAGGTGAAAGTCGTATTTAACTGCTGCTGAACATTTACTTCTGTGTGTAATGGAAAAGGCTGCGGACCTAAGCGATTTTGATAGAGGGTAGATAGTAATGGCTCGAAGGCTCGGAACAAGCATTTCTGAAACTGCTCAACTCGTGAATTGTTCGCGATCTACAGTTGTTAATACTTATGCAAAGTGGATGAATGACGGTGAAACCAGCAGTAGACGACATGGTGTGGGACTTCCACACGCTATCAAAGAAAAAGGTCGTCGGAGACTGTCTCGCATGGTGAAGCAAAATCGGAGCCAGACAACCCAATACAATGCAAGGCCAAATAGAATAGTATCGGGGCACACTGTTGAATGGCCACTATTGCATATAAGGCTAAGCAGCAAACGTCCCTCTCGTATGCCTATGCTGACCAATCGTCATCGCCATCTGTGCCTACGCTGAGCCCTGGAACATCGCAACTGGTCCATGGATCAGTGGGAGAAATTTGCCGGGTCAGATGAATCCCGGCTTGTCCTTCATCACGCCGATGGCTGTGTCAGGATAAGCCATCTTCCAGGCGAACAGTTGCTCTCTCAATGGTGCAGTATGTCATACACAGGCCGGTGGTGGGGGTATTATTCTTTGGAAGGCGTTCTCTTGGACGTCTCTGGGACCCGTGGTTGTGGTAGAGCAGACCATGAATGCTACAGGGTATCTGAACATCATTGCGGACCAGTTGCACCCTTACATGGCCTCTGTTTTTCCATCTGGAAATGGAATGTTCCAACAGGACAACGCCCCTTGTCACAAGGCTAAAATTGTGTTGAAGTGGTTCCAGGAACATGATGCTGAATTCCAGTTAATGTCTTGGCCACCTAACTCACCGGATCTCAATCCAATAGAACACATTTGGGATTCATGGGACGGCAGCTCAGAGTTCAAAGACCATCCATTCGCAATATCTCGGATTTGCGTAACCGTTGCTTAAGCATTTGGTACAATCTGTCTCCGGCCATCTACCAAGGACTTGTGGCACCCATGCCAGGATGGGTTGAAGCTGTATTGCGCACCAAACATGGGCCAACTCGTTACTGACAGGTGGTCATAATGTTTTGGCTCTTGAGTGTAAGTACAAATTTTTATGAGTTATCACTATAATTTATTTATGTTCATTAGCGAGAATGAAAATGCACCCTCGATATCGGATATTACCAGTGAAAATAATTATATTGGTTTGAAATCATCCCAACATTAGGAACTGTATTTATATTAGATTTACGAAACCAGTCAAAATGACTAGTTTTGCAATTGCAATTGAGTGTATATTTAAATTGCTAGTAAATCTAGTGTTAAAGGGTAGTGACATTAATAAGTTTCAGAACTGCTGCTCTAGACGCTAAAGCCAAAAAGGTAAATATTGTTTCGGAAGATTCTAGAACCGGAACTGAATAGTTGAATAAATTTACATAGCAATTTTAGTTAGCAGATGTAAAGGAATACCAATTAAATTAAAATTTTCCTTGAGCAATTCATTCGGGATTCATATCGACAGCCTTGAGATTTCAAAACAAAGATTTCACCGATGAGGCAGAATTGTTCAATCGTTTTCCACTTATGTGTGTCAACATTATTTAATTTGCTTGTATGAAATACAATTTCGATAAAATGCAGCAATATATTTTAATAATTTATTTTTGTTACTCATATCACTAGTATAGGAAAGGCTCCAATAGCATCATATCACAATAACCATCGCAACCACATCGCAATATGCGACTAGACCATGGCTAAAGGTAATATGCAATTTCATTTGAGAGTGGAACCACGAGTGTTGAAGATTAAAAAAACAAGAAGGGGTGTGTTTTTCGTTTGATGAGCACTGCTAGGGTGAAAGAAGGAGTGTTGCTCAAGTGGTGGGTCAAGTTTAGAAGCAGGGAGTAGCAGAATATCCACTAGCCTTGACCTACCACTTCCAGAGGTATCGTTTGAGAACTTGTAGAACATAGCGACCAAGCATTTATTTGTTGTTATTAATGTTGACCAGTTGCAAACAATGAACATGGCGGATCTTTGACTGCTCGAGCCTCTATTATGAAAATGGGAGAGCGAGAATGGTTTCAGCTTTTCTAGTTCAAAGACCTCCTGTTTACATTTTTGTAAAGAAAAAAAAAGAAGTCTGCACCCTGACCCTGAAATCCAGTTTCTTGGTAATAAGATCATAATTGTGAATGAGGGGAAATTTCTCATCATAATCTTTGACAAAAGGCTCACTTTTGCACCCCATATCTCAACTTTACGGAAGAATTGCGAAAGAAAGCTCAACATTCTAAAGTCTTTTCGAAGAACTACTGGGGAACTGATCGGGCATCCCTAATTAAGATATGCAATGCACTCATCCGCTCAAAACTGGAGTACGGATATCCTGTGTATGAGTCAGTACGTGTTTCTGTTCTAAAAAAGCTGAATACCATTCACCATTCTGCTCTTCGATTGTGCTCAGGGGCTTTTCAGAACATCTCCTATAGAAAGTCTCTATGTTGACTGCTGTGAGGCTCTTCTTGAATTTCGTCTTCAGGTATTGTGTGTGTCTACAGTACTACTTCAGAACAGCATCATATGTCAATCATCCCTTTCATCAGCATACTCTCAATCCTTACCTCTCATAGCTCTATGATGCTAGACCCTCTTGTGTTCTGCCCTTTCAGGAAAGAATAAAAGGAATTTTAAGCGATCTTAACTTTGATAATATTGATACTATTCCTATAGATATTAGAATACATCCTTGGTACACTCCTAATTTTATTATTATAAACCCTTTTAAATCATTTGAAAAAAGGTCAACTCTAATAACATATATCAACAAATATTTGAAGATTACAAACAATATTTTACAACTTAGACCCCTGTTTTTACCGATGGCTCCAAATTCACGAACTTGATTAGCTGTGCATACAGTATAGAAGGAAAGATTAACAGCTATAGACTACATTCTAAACTCTCCATCTTTTCTGCTGAAGCCTTTGCTAACTTGAAGGCTTTTACAGGAAATGATACATCACAATAGTAAAAATTTTATTATCTATACTGACTCTCAAAGTGTTTTAAATTCATTACTGTCGTAATAATCCTATCATTTTCAAAATTCTCACTTTAACCCCTTCCGGTAAAATGATGAGTCTAGCTCGTCATTAGTTTTTCCTTCCATACCGCACAATGACGAGCTACACTCGTCATGCGATTAAAGTTACTGTTAAATATGATAATTAATTTAGTTTAAAATTTCTAGTGTACTGAATTTGACAACACTTTTATCACTTGTGAAAATCACAAGTCACTATTGCATATTGTTTACTTAGAATTTCTTGGTACAAGTCATTGCCAAATTAATGAGTCAGAATAAAAGAAAACCTACTAAGAAATGTCGTGTGTGTTACAAGAATCAAATTAAAAGTGAGACTACTTGGCGGTGTAAACAATTAATAATTCCTTTGCACTTTGTTTTGAAAAGTACCACTAGCTTGAAGACTATTATCTGTATACCTTATTAATGTTTTGCTTTGATATTTTCTTAATTTTACTGTTTCTGATATTATTTAACACTATGTAAAAAGTGGATTTTAATTAAGAATATGTAAGAATTGTAAAATGAAACAAGTTTTTTAAATAAAAATTAAATGGTTATTTCATGCACAGTTTTTCATTATTAAATCATACCGGAAGGGGTTAATAACCAATCTTAAATCCATGGGAATCTCGTTAATTTTTAGCTGAGTTCCCTCTCATGTTAGCATCAAAGGAAATGAACTTGTGGATACAGCTGCCAAGTCTGCAGAAAACTATCTTAACACTGGCCTTCCTTATCCTGACTTGAAAATTTACATCAAAGATTTACTAACTCTAAATGGCAGAATTCTTGGGTTAACACATTGTCAAATAAATTGCGAGATTTAAAAGAAAAAATTTCTAAGTGGCCTCAACTACCTTCTAGAAGATATGACGTGATAATCACTCTTCTACGGGTGGATCACTGCCGACTCACATATGCCCATCTCTTGCTTGGTGAGGCGCCTCCACAGTGTGCGTATTGTAAGACTACTTAAACAGTACATATCTTACATATCTTAACTTCTTGTAGATGTTTTAAATCTCTGTACATAAAATTCTTTGGAAATTCGTCACCTAATCTTAATTCAATTATTGGGGAAATGCTACATCCAGGCTTATTCCCTTTTCTTCGCTGTACTGGCTTGTTTATCGAAATCTGATTTGTATTTGTTTTTGTAACTTTTGATGTTCAATTTTTTACTATTTGATTCTTAATCTTTTATTTTCTTCAATTTTGAATTTTGTTTTCAATTATTTTTTTAATTTTTTGTTCAGTTTTATTTTGTTTTAGTTTGTTTTCAATGCGGCTTGATTCCCTTATTTCAATTTTTAATATTTTAATAATTTTGAATCTTTAAATTCATAAATTTCATTTCTGTGCTGTACGTTTTTCAATTTTCCAGTTTGTGTTTTACATTTTTAATGTTTAATTTTTAATCAAACTTTGCTGATTATCGTTTTTTTTTTGTTGTTGTTGTTGTTTTTCTAAATTTTAATTTATTTGTTTTTAAATTTTCCTATTATTGGCATCTTTCTTTTTTTTTACGTTTCATTAAAATTGATTTTTTCATTGTGTTGTTCTATTGGCTTTTCGTCTTGTTTGGCGCAGTTTGTAATTATAAATTTAACCACCAACCAACCAACCTCTATTCGAAACCCTCATGTTACAAGATTGTTGCATTTCTCAGTTACGAAGGCTTAAAATTATTTTAAGCAATTCATCGGGATTCATACCGTTATTTCAAAACAAAAATTTCCTTTCTGAGGTTAAATCATCTTTCTTTTTTTACGTTTCATCAAAATTGATTTTTTCAAAATTGTGTTGTTCTATTGGGTTTTTCGTCTTGTTTGGCGCAGTTTGTCCCAAGATGAATTAGCGCCACTAAATTTCAACCAACCAACCAATCAACCAACCTCTATTCCGAAACCCTCAGGTTACGAGATTGCTGCATTTCTCAGTTACGACGGCTTAAAATGCGTTTTAAGTCATTCATCCTGGATTCATACCGAAAACTTTGAAATTTCAAAACAAAAATTTCCTTTCTGAGGTTAAATCATCTTTCTTTTTTTACGTTTCATCAAAATTGATTTTTTCAAAATTGTGTTGTTCTATTGGGTTTTTCGTCTTGTTTGGCGCAGTTTTTCCCAAAAGGAATTAGCGCATTAAATTTCAACCAACAACCAACCAACCAAACAACCTCTATCCCGAAACCCTCAGGTTACGAGATTGCTGCATTTCTCAGTTACCACGGCTTAAAAGTTATCTTAAGCAATTCATCCAGGATTCATACCGAAAACCTTGAAATTTCAAAACAAAAATTTCCTTTCTGAGGTTAAATCATCCTTCTTTTTTTACGCTTCATCAAATTTGATTTTCTTCCAAATTGTGTTGTTCTATTGGATTTTCTTTTTGTTTGGTGCAGTTTGTCCCAAGAGGAATTAGCTCCACTAAATTTCAACCAAAACCAACCTACCAACCAACCTCTATCCTGAAACCCTTAGGTTACGAGATTGCTGCATTTCTCAGTTACGACAGCTTAAAATTTATCTTAAGCAATTCATCCGGGATTCATACCGAAAACTTTGAAATTTCAAAACAAAAATTTCCTTTCTGAGGTTAAATCATCTTTCTTTTTTT
>CM063506.1:40378841-40443841 GCA_032207245.1 Pardosa pseudoannulata
ACACAAAATATATATATATATATATATATATATATATATATATATATATATATATATATACCTTTGCATTTGTGCATATGGTTACTCTGAATTCCTCATGAAATTTTGCATTGTGATTGAAGAAAATTGTTTGAAATAGAGCAGGGGGATTGTTATAACACCCTGTTCTGGGGCGCTATACTTGCGTGGGACCTGCCCGCCTAATGTACTGGGGCAGGTATGTTTCGACAGTGGTCACTGGGATGCATGTACTCAAATATATTTTCTCCGGAAACTTGGACGGACAACACAACATTTTATTTACATTTTTGCACACATGAAATAACAAATTTAAAAAAATCAAACATTAATGAGTCTCAGAGCCAATCCCAGCTAGATATTTTAAATAACCGAGCTTCGTCTTTTTTCACATCAGCGTAGAGAGATGTTTCTCGGCTCGCATCTCTATCTCGACTCCCCAACTCTCTTACCTCCGCTGCCCGCTTGCAGATTCCTCCTTTCTTCGGGGGTGGGTGGGTGGGGGGTGTCTGGAAACTTGAGCCCCGCCGAAGAGAGCACTTCCTCCTTCTCCAAGGCTCTGCAAAAACAAACCACGACACCGAAAATCCTTATCGGCCCCCCTTCTGCCGGCCGGCTTCTTACTTCCCCCAAGAAATGCCATGTGGAAGGGGTCAAAATGGGGCGATTCTGCCGATGTCATCCAGAGCACACAAAGTCGTGGGTGCACATTCTTTACAGGGATATAGAACGTACTTTTCATTCTGAAGTAGGTTTTAACGCCATTTAATGCATTTTATTTTTAATTACGGGCTAAAGTAATTCAAACATTTTAAATAACTTATTTTATGAGATAATGTTTAAAATAGGCTTTGAAATCATAAGTTTTAGGGCTTTTTAACGAGATTTTCTTGATGAATAATGCAATTTTAAATTATTTTTATTTCTCTCTCTCTAATTTCGCTATTTCAGTCTCTGATTTACAGCATGTCAGACATGATTGAAGTAGTTTTTAAAATCAAAGGGGAAGGTATAAAATACTGATGTTGCTTCAATATTCTTGAATGATTAATTTGTTCTTATCTAAAATGCTATTTTTGCGGAATTCCAATAAATGTAATTTTTTCTGTCTTAAGCATACGTCTGTATTATATAAACTTGTTATTTTACATGTTATTCAATTTGATTACTTATGATTAATTTTGTTTTCTAGTTTAAAAGTTTTTCTTCTATCATTTAACTTAAAAATAGCGGTAATAAAAGGCTGCATTGTGCTATGATGCATATAGATAGCTCTGTCAAGCTGCATTCCATTAAAACTAAGGCATAAGGGCGACATTGTGCAAAACTGCATCAAAGTGAGAAAATCTAAAAATCTACCTCACTATTCTAGCTCAATGAATTATTCGACAGGGACTATACGACATTATTGCGACAATTTATTAAAATTATGTTGGGGACTAGAGTTATAAATATAAAAAAGCCTCACTTTGAAAAGAATACCTATTAAAAAATGTTATTGCTATTTTTCACTATGGTTACAAATAAACAATTATTACTAAAAGGATATATTTTAGTAATAAACTGTTTCCATAATCATTATTACACAGTGATTATTACATTACTCTTTTCTAAAGTAAAGCTATGATTGTATATCCACTGAAAATTGCTTTAAAGAATCACAGCCCATCATTGTTTGCAAATATTTAGCTGTAATATGATACTGATCTTTCAAAGCCGACATAATTAAGCACTCTATTTAGTAGCTCCATTACTTGCTTAGCACTTGCTACACTTTTAGTGTCAATCTTGGCAACTTCTGTAAAATTCGTCCTGAATTCCGAACTTTGATTATATCAGGACCAGAATATTGTTTTACACATTCCTAGTATGCATCACATTTAAGTGTTACTGATGGATCATCAAATTCTAGAAAACTTTTGAGAATGCTACTGTCATTAATATTCAGTTCATCCATTTGTTACAGATCAAACACCATTCGATCAGCCGTCATGAAGTTCAAATCTGGATGACAAAACAGGTACATCGTTTTATGGAGAAATTCAGTTATGGGTCATAGGGTTCAATTAGGTTACCGTTTTGTGAAAACATATCTTGTTCCTTTCTCACATATAAGGAAAGGCGGAAGAAAAGATTGACAAATTTGTCTTATCCCATAACTAAGAAAAGGGTGAAAGAGAGGATAGCAAACTGACTTAGTTAGTCTTAGAATCAAAAGTAAAGTCTTGGTAAAAGTAAAATTATAAAGGAAAATGGGAATTAAGAGGACGATGGTAGATTATGTAAAATTTCGCATTTTTCATACTTTATCAAATGTAAAGCTTCATACAGAACTACATTGAGCATAGTTTCGTGAACATTTATTGTGTATTATGTGGAGTCAAAACTGTGTGGTGGCGCTGGCAATTGTGATTGAAAGCAGAAGGATAACTGCAACTCAATTTATTAAGTTTACATTATTTTATATTGTCATCATGGCGCTTGAGTTTCAAGGCGGTTGTTCTTCTACTTTATTTTGCAAAGATGTGGATAATATGCTTCCATTTAATTCCCACTCTGTGTGGAATTTTGCAGCCCATGATCCTATTAGGAAAAGATCTGCGTATGTATAGTTTTTTTTAATATATGTATATAACAGTATTCATCCGGTATGAAATGTTTCACATTTAGAAATTGTTCTGTTTAAAAGTTTATACCGTCTATTATAATGTTTAAATCCAAAAGGCAGTTCATATTTTAGTCAAGGTCTATGGTTTAATAAAATTGATTACTGTTTAAAAAATGTTTGTTTTAAAGTTTTAGGGGTTTTTTATTGCTACTATCGTTTTTAAACTTTCGTGCCATTGGCTTGTTAAATAATTGAGGTATTATCTAAAACACATTAGAACTCCTATAGTCGTTTTTTTCCTTTTAAATTGGTGTATTAGGGTGTATTTTAACATCTAAATTATTTTGTTCAATTGCATACATTGTAGGTTTATTAAAATGTCCCAACAAAAATTAGAGCCCCCTAAATTGTACACATTGGCCAATTTAAATCCCTTGTATTTGTGTAAAATACTTGCATCCTAGAGTTACCTGAAAGTTAAGAATACAATGGTGTGTCTAATTTATATTACAAACATGTAATATTTTGTTATGTGTGAAATCATAAATTGATTAACTTTACCCTTTAATAATTATGCCTTTTTCTCCTAGGGCAGCTAATTGCATAGCATTTTTTTTTTCACAGTTGTGTGATTTTGTTTCATTTCACAAACAAATTTGTATCTTATTTTTTTCTTTAAAAATGTATGTTTTCTCTAATTCTTAGAAGATTTAAAAAAATGCATTTTTTACACTTTTAGGGGAAAAAATTCCCTGAGCAAATTTCTGAAACAAATCTTAATAATGTAAATTTTTCTCAACTATTCTTTTAAAGATAAAGCTTTTTATTTGATACAGGGTATTAATGTCATTAAAAAAAATTTTGTTCCTAAATTTCTATTTTGTTCTAGATGTGCTGTATACTTTGTTTCTTAACCTTTTATAAAAAAAAAAAAAAAAAATTGAATAGGAGGAAATCATGGAAAACACAAGGTATTCTCATACTTTAGACTGTTAGTAATTTATATAAATATATTTTTTATATTTAGGAGACCTATGGTTACTGGAGCATCAGTTTTAGGAATATCATTCGATGAAGGTGTATTAATCTGTGCAGATACTTTAGGCTCTTATGGATCAATGGCACGATTCTTAAACTGTAGAAGAGTTATGAAAGTTAATGAGCAAACTCTTCTTGGAGTTGGTGGTGATGTGGCTGATTTTCAGTATTTGCAGTCTGTTATTGAGCAGTCTGTGTAAGTATTGTAATAACATTTCTATGAATTTGTATTGACTAGTAATTGTTTTTAATTTGAGATCGGTTTGGTCATTTTGCCAGCAAAATGGTATTTTTGCCAGGACAGTGGCAAAAATGGCAAAATCTAGAAAAATTGGCTGGATTTTAAAAATGTACAAAATAATTAATAACAAAATAATAATTTTGTATATAATACATTTGAGACTTAAATCAGAATATTAATTAGGTATCTCATTAGTATTAATTTGACAATTTAAACAAATTAAAATAATTTTCATTGATGTTAGCAATGAAAATACAATATTCTATTTTTGTAAATAAATGGATGTTTGTAAATAATGTAATGGAGGCATGAGAGAAAAAATATTTTCTTTATTTATCAATTTAATATAGTAATGTTGTCTTTAATTTTAATGTGTATATATACATATATAAGATATATATATATATATATTATATAAGTACTAAAAACATTTAAACCTACAGTTTGAAGGGAAATAGACTAATAATTACATTAAACACAACATTGCACATAAAAACTTGCAAAATCAATCTTCATTTTATGTTTTTTTTTTTTTTTTTTTATCTCTAGGTAGTATAACTTTAGATTTAGATTACTGTTTCAATAACACATTGAATATTCTGTGTTAAAAACATTATGTATTTTTAGATTAGAGTTAAAATTAGTAAAAGTCAAAATAGTTACATCCCCATAAATAAAACATATCAATTTTTGCCAGGAGGTTTTTTACCGGTTTTTTCCACCTTTGATAAAAATGTGCCAACCCTAATTTGAGATTACTCATGCTGGTTTTTTTATATGTTGTTACCCTCTAGATTTTGGGATCACCCCAAAACTGTTAAGATGTTTATTTTCTTTTGATAAATTTCTTCAGGTAATCAGAAAATTTATTCAATTAGGCAAATAAAGAAATTATGTATTGAATGAAATGACACTTATAAAGTGAAGCTCCAATAATTTCAATTTAAAATGGATAATTTTACAAATAAACATATAAAATTAAAAAGCATAAGTAGATAAAAAAAAATTATTAATCTATAAATATATTATTAGTAGTAGATTTATTAATAAGTTTCAACCATTTGTGTATCAAAAAACATTTTTCTTCCTGCAAATACAAAAGCAGGTTTTGTATCTTTCCTAGGGGAAAAATCGTGCTTCATCATTTTGATGGATTGAATGTTTCTTATAAACTTTCAATTAGGAATATAATGGTTATCTGGCCTTCATCCAGCATATCTGGATAATATATCAGATAATTGGCAGTAGCCGGATATTATGATTATACAGCAATACACACGGCTAAAAATTATACATTGAGAAATAAGATAAATATAACAAAAAAAATTTTAAACAATATACTATATGTAACAATACACAAGTATTTTGGAGCATTATGAAAAAAAGAAAAGAGCTTTATGGAAAAAAAATTAAGTTTATTCATTACAAAAAATCATTAATCATTCTTTTTCAGTCTCAACTGCAAAATTGTGTTATTGCATCTGAGAACACAAAAGACATCAGCATTAGCAATTTGAAAATAATTTTTTTTTAAAAAAATCAGATTTATATATTTAAATCAGATGATTTTTTCTGAATTCTAATTTTAGTTACTGTTGTGTTTTTATATTTTTTGTAATATACATGAAATAGTTTGTTATAAGTAACAACTGATCTATCTAGTATAATCTACACACTGATTACCTAAAATTAAATACATAAATTTTAATCTAAAAACATTTTATTTTGTAATTGGATGATGCAAACTAAATAAGATGTAAATTTAAAGAACAAATTAAATATTCATTTAATGCAAACTATTTATTAACAAAAAATTCACAATTATTTCAATATTTTTAAGCAACAAATAATGGATTTAACTGTTTCAATAAAAACACTAGTTTCGATGTCATATCCACTCCTAATTGGTTACAAAGGCTAGAATGAAGAATACCAAAAGAAGAAAACTGTCTTTCCGTTCTAGCAGGTAATGTGACGGCTGCTGTTATTTGGTAGACAAACTGGATTTCAAGTTCTGTAATACTCTCTTTACCCCCCATTACATACAATTCCACTAGTCATAACTAGTCATTGTACCTCTTCTACACTGATAACAAGAAATTCAGACATACTATCTATTTACACTTACTTATTGGTATTTCTGTGCTGACTGATTCCCAATTCTCCTGTCTTTCGAATGTAGGTTTTAAGAGAAGTAAAAAAAGATTTAAATCAACGATTTTTTTTTTATAATCAACTAATTTTAATCACTGCAAGAGGGCAGTGGGATTCAGGCCTGTGACTGGGCGACATCTCTTGTTTTGATGTGAGAGACCACGACAGTTTTGTGTTTGGACTTAAAAATATGCTTGGTTTATTCTTTCTGATTCATGCAGGTGCTGAGGTTCTAAATATGTCATTTTGATTTTCTTTCATTTTTCGTCAATTTTGTTTTGTAAATAAAATGTGTGTTGTCCGTCTAAGCCTTTTGAGCCTTATTTTGGGTTATGCATCTCAGCGATAGTCAGTGAACATACCTGCCCCAGTAAAGTAGGCGGGCAGGTCCCACGCAAGAACAGGGTGTTATTACAACATGATCCCCGGAGTGGGGGGTGGGTCATTACAATTACCTCTAGTCTTAATATATACATGATATGCAATACAGACTTCACAAAACATTAATATATAATCACTTGTAATCATCGTTAGCAGAGACCCAGAAAACTTGTAAATCTGTGCAATTATGCCCACACAGATTTTGTTTTTGACTCAAGAAATTTGAGTATCTGCTGTAACAATCATAAGTTTAAGCCTTTTTATTATAATTGTTCATGCTTTTTCTATTCTCTATCTGCAGTTCACTGTTCATGTGAAAGAATCAATTATATTAGAGATAAAAGGAATAGACATTTTTCATTGCATTATAAGTAAAAAATGGGTTTTATACATTTTTGACATGACGATAAAAACTGTCATACATCCTAAAACTTGCCATCTCTATTCATTTTTTGCTTCCTGTTTTAAAACTTCAATCCTCTGTTATAGCTTTATTGTATATGTGAATACTACTAATAGATTGCTATTTCTAGATTTAATATTGTTTTAAATATATTTAAATAATATTTGATTTTTAATAATTTTGATAAAATTGTTTTATAGGATTGATGATGAGTGTTTGAATGACGGATTCAGTTTAAAACCCAAATCGCTTCATTGCTGGTTAACCCGAACATTGTATAACAGGTATGATGGTATAATTATTATATTTTGGAATTAAATGATTTTCACTATTCCTGTTTAAATATCTTTATTTTCTTGCTTTTCTTAGGCGATCTCAGTTTGATCCTTTATGGAATGTGTTTGCAGTTGGAGGCATGCAAGATGGTGTCCCGTAAGTTATTGATTATGAAAAATATTTTTTATTTAGTTTGTATTGTTGTATTTTTTCTTGTGGTAAAATATTTCACACAGTTACATACCCTCCAACTGCTTTGGATTGCTATGGTAGATGCAGAGTAATTACTGAATTATGCATCAGTAAAAAGATGTGAAAAGTCACAATTTTCTTGGCATATTTCTACAAAATGTGCAAAACAGCCTAATTCAAATGCATGTTTTCTTTTATGTACACACTTTTTTCATACAATCTAATAAATAATTATGAAATTATCATGAGACCAATTGTCTGCTACAACCATTTGATTAGCTATGTTTACCTTTATTTTTCCATAAATGTGTTTAGTGAATTTTTTTTCTTTGCATATTCTGTTCTGTTACACTTTAATTTGATTGGTCATTCTTATATCCAAAGATCATTTAAGGAGACTTTGTATATCCATCAAAAATTTTTTTTTAAATTTAAGGTTGTTTTGTTAAATTCCTACCTATCCTAAAAGAATATTGCATATGTAGATGACACTCCAAAATGTTTTTAAGATAAACTATTAAAGAAAAAAAATCTTAAATTATTTTCTTGTTTATTTTTTAAAGCCTCTGCTATCTCAGATGTTTTTTGAAACTTTTATGTTTAATATAAATTTTACGATAAATCACAACTTGAAAAAATGCATGTTATAATTTTTTTTTGGTATTTTATAGAAAAAAATAAGGTATATGCAAAACACAATAACTCCAAAATAAATAATGCTATCACTGTTTTATAAAATGTGTAGTGTTTCTAATTCTATGTTTCAGGGAATAGACTTGTGGTAAAGGCAATTCATGAATTAAATAATTGTAGATACCAAATTATTTTGTAACTTCAATTCTAGTCTATACCCTGGATATATATTTATATAACACATACTTTAACTAGGTATTTGACCTAAATTTTTTCAGTCATGTTTTTTGGTAAGCAAAATTACACAAAAATCAATTTTGAGTAAAATAAATAAACAATGTACTGGAAAAGTTATATATAAACAATTATAATACCATAAAATACCTTTGTTAATTTGCCGGTCGATCACGCTGTTTCTTTGTCCAGTAGTCCGTCACACCCTAGTCATTGGGATATGACTTTGCTTGGGTCTTGTATAAGAAGGTATAGAGACAAAAATAATCAGCCATAGAGGATTAAACTTAACAAGGGTTTGATTTATATAAAACCAGAAAGAAACGTTTAAGGAACAATAAACTCAAATGCTGATATAACATATCGTCCAGAGAGGAGTTCATTATACATTCAACCTTCTCTCTTAAAAGTTCAGCCAATGGTACCCTCCTGTTTCTTCTTTTCCAAACAGGAAACCTCAGTTTTAGGGGAGATCGACCCCTCCCCCTGCTTTGACCCTTGTCCTTGGGGTAGCCGAAACGCCCTTTGGCATGCAGCCGACTCGATCACACAAAGCACAATTTCTTTTCTCTGTCGGTGCGTTGACAAAAATGGCAAACTTGACGCTGTTACCTACCACTGTTACAAGTGTGAGATAGATAACTAAGTTATTGGTATAGATAGAAAAAAGGTTGTTTGCAGTGGAAGCTTAAAAAATAAAGACGGCTAGAGCAAATAATAACTAACTTTTTAATGGAACATACCAGTCTTGGTATCTGTACAAAATAAGGTTGCTACTCACAAACCTTCTTAAAAGAAAAACATACTTGACAAAAACCTTGATAGATCATGCAGCGGTAAAAAAATGCTAGTCCAACTGCAGTAGTATTTAAACACGGTTCCACAGGTCTGCCTCCTTGGCTGTGTGCAGCAGGCATTTCTGCTTCACCTCGAACTTGAACTACTTCACCGGGCGAAAACATCGGCTTTTATATCTGCCGGGTTAACATCTCCGCCGACCTCCATCTTCCAGCATTCTTGCTCGTCGCTCTGCTCACCATGACGTGAGCATGCTCATCGTCGACACATCATGTTCATGTGCTATTTTCGTGATGCACGCTTCATCTGCCTTGTCTTTAAGGTGAGGGATAAGTTGAAATATTGGTTTAAAAAATAAAAGGGAAATTTACAAGTATTTAATATTTCCTAACAGTGGCCCGCCTCACATGCCTTCAAGACTTAAAATAATTGCTTTCGACTTTCTCGAGTCTTTCACATTATGTGAAATATATTTTGAGATCGATGTTCCAAAAACATTTTCTAAAAGAAATTTAACTTATTCTTTTCCTACATGAAAATTTTGTTAATAAATGTTTGTAAACCAACTTTAGGCAACGGTTTTGTAAAGACATCTGCAAAGTTACTTTTAGTGTTTATGTACTTTAAAGTAATCAACTTATCTTTAATTAAATTCTTTACGAAATGGTATTTAACATGCTTAGAGTGGGTATTTTCAATAGGTGAATTTGAAAAGTCAATGGTAGCCCTATTATCACAAAACAGCACTGCTCACCGAAAAGATTGAATTTGCATTACCCGGGCACACCATACCAGTTCTTTGACAGCTATGGTGAGAGCAATGAACTCAGCCTCAAATGTCGATAAAGCTATGCACTTTTGCTTGAATGTCCTCCAACCAATTGGTTCATTTTCAAAGAACAAAATGAGTCTGCCCATTGAGACTGTCGTCTCGATTAGCTGCAAAGTCAGCTTTGCTGAAACAGTTTATATTTAATTCATTTAAATAAACTTCATTAGAGAGTTTTAATTTCAAATCTCGTGTTTGATAAACATAACCTAAAATTTTCAATAGAAGATTCCAATGTACTATTCCAGGATTAGACTGAAATTGTGAAAATATATTAACGGCAAAGCTGATATCAGGTCTTGTACAGCTTGCCAGAAATAATAAACACCCGATCAAGTTCCTATATGGATATCTCTGCATTTGTTGTTTTTCAGCTTCATTCTTGGACATTGGTCTTTTGATAAGATAATACCTGGGGCAATAGGTAAAGATACCTTTGGAATCTTATATTCTTGAAATCTCTTGTATATTATATTAATATATTCGGTTTGGTGGATGTACAACTGGCTGTCCACCTCCTAAAAACTAACCCCTAATAGTTTAGAAGTCCTACCCAAAATTTTTAAATCAAATTTTTTGCCTAATTTACTTATTGTTTCGTTTAACACAAACTTATTTCTTCTGAATAGCACAATGTCGTCTACGTATAAAAGTAATAAAACATCAGATTCAAGTACATACGTACAATTGGCCCATTCTAATTTTTGGAATTTCAACTCTTCAAGGCTGTCATGCATTTCCCCAAACCATTCTCTACCATTTTGGTGGAGACTGTATGCCTTCTCTAGGCATCAAACGTAATGGGGTGTTTTGGAATTTTTATACCCTGGGGGTTGATCTATATAAACTATTTCATTTAAAGAAGCATGTAGGTAAGCAGATTTTACATCTAACTGGTAGTAGTACCACTTGTACTGAGAAACTAAAACTGAGAAAAACAATCTTATAGTAAAATTGACAACAGGGCTAAAAACTTCATTATTATCGATACCCTTTCGTGATCGAAAGCCTTGAGCTACTAAACGAGCTTTATACTTAATGATCTTGCCTTCCTCATTTTGTTTAACTCCGTATACCTATCGACATCCAATCACTTTTCTGTTCTCAGGTTTAGGAACTAGTTTCCACATACTGTGATTCATGATAATTTCAATCTCCTCGTTCATCGCCTGCTGCCAGTTTTTTGACTGTGTAGATTTCATGGTTTCGCCGTAGCTCTCAGGAATTTCAATTGCTAGTCAGGATCTTTAGAATTAGAATAGGGCGGCCGATAAGGGCACCAGCACTGCGGCCTGAGACCTATTGTACTGAAAAGGCCCCCATTCGTTAGAACAAAGAGTTCCAGTACAAGGTTAAGAAAAATTAACCATTAGATCTCAGAGAGACCAATAGTTCAGATAAATCTCAGCAGAAATTTAACCGGGATGTTGAACAGCTCTCATGGCTCGATGAAGTGATAACCAAGAAATTCAAATCTCTTGGCACAGTAGTAGTCACATTCACACAAAATATGTGAACTCTCCTCCGCCATATGGCATCCCCTACATACTGGGCTATCCGTAATGCCAATAATGTTGAGGTGCCTCTTAAGGCAACAATGGCCACCCTTAGCTCTTTTCTACTGAGCTTAAGTAGCTCATTAGCCCTCATCCAGGGATAACCCTGGTTAAGCTCCTTCGCCTGCCTTTGATTACCAGAATCAAGCCAGACCTTATAAGTCTCCCATTAGAAGGTCCCTTACGGTCCTTCTCACTGCATTATGAGGAAGACCAAGTACTGGTTTTGCCCAATGAAGGGCAACTGAGAGCAGTACTTAGCGAGATTATTGGCAACCCTCGTACTTCAACCTATGGGAGCAAAGAATTGTCTCCAACTCGACCTGCTTATGAAGAGGAAAAAGGCCCAGGAGCAGGTCCAGAGTCTGTGAGGGAGTAGTCCTCATGGCACTAGTTATAGTGACTGTAGCCATTCTCTGAAGACTAGCTAAGTCAGGAGCTTACATGACTGCTACTCTCAGTCGATCTTGGTACTATATCTGAATGCACATTTTTTCCACTGAAATTAAACATGGAGGGATCAAAATCAATTTTCTTATCTTGACAAAATTTAAGCCTTGCAGCATACCTGCCTATATCCTCATCACCAGTCATTTTTGAAGAAATATATTCATCAGTTAGGCTTACGGCCCTTGCCCGAGAATCTGGCCTAAAATGGGCTTGCAACGTTTTCCAGGCAGTGAGACCATCCTGTATTCCAGATAAAAGGCATCTGTATTCTTTCTCAGTATTCAAATACAATGTACTAAAGGCTTTTCCTGACCGTACTTGAAATTCTTTAACTTCGGTTACCTTTTCATCAGTGGGGTTTTTTTCTTCCCCAGTAACTATACGCCTAAGATTTCAGTCAATAAGAACTGCTGTGATATCTTCTGACCATGAAGAAAAATTTAAGCCGTTTAACTTATCAATCTGTACAGTTTCCATATTTATCCTTAAAATAATGCTCAGCCAGCTAGCTTCTTTAACAACCTACCGATAACCTGGGCCCATAACCCTGTTACCTCCCACTTTTAAAAGTGTGAGATAACTAAATTATCAGTATGAAAAAAAGGTTGTTAGCACTCATGAGGATGCAGTACAATTTTGTCTACAGGGTCATAGTCATCGAATTCAACGAAAGCATACCCTCTTCTCTTGCTATCTTTATCGGTAACAATATTCACACCTACGATGTTTCCGTAGGAACCAAAATATTGGCA
Organism: Pardosa pseudoannulata; assembly: GCA_032207245.1. NCBI lineage: Eukaryota > Metazoa > Arthropoda > Arachnida > Araneae > Lycosidae > Pardosa > Pardosa pseudoannulata. Next base: position 40,391,405 of record CM063506.1, read on the forward strand.
TAAATCCTCTTTATTAATGTCTTCAGTAATACCTGAAATGTATATTTTGTTAATGGTACTCAAAGCTCCTGGTTTACTCGATTGTTCTTGGGGGAAAACCCTCTTAGATATAATTACACATCCATCAATTTTATGGGGTTGTGCGGCTTGTGCATTGTCAACCATGTGAGAACGCTTATAAGTAATAAAGCTGAAACATCTGGATTGTCCAGTGATATGATCCTTTTTAATTGAACAATAAACAATTTCGCCAAATTTCTCAAAGTGAGATTTCAATTATGCTTTGGTAGTTTCTTAATGTAAGCTATTAATGAATAGACTTTAATGTGTTATGCCACCTTTTAGATCCAATCATTCTATAATAGATATCATTGTGGGATTGTCCAGTGATATGATCCTTTTTAATTGAACAATAAACAATTTCGCCAAATTTCTCAAAGTGAGATTTCAATTATGCTTTGGTAGTTTCTTAATGTAAGCTATTAATGAATAGACTTTAATGTGTTATGCCACCTTTTAGATCCAATCATTCTATAATAGATATCATTCCGGGATTTATCCTTCCTAGTTACGGTACGTCTTACCCAGACTATGTCCTCTTCGGGAGCTGGGGGTCTGGGTTCCTCCCTGTCAATTTCGGAAGCCACTTTACCTTCCGAGCTTTCACTAGGTTTGACTGTGCTTTCATCCTCAGATTCTGGAATTATATTTGGACTAGGGTCCGACTCATACCTATATATTTAATGTTCATATTGAATAGGGTCCAGCACTGCTCTACTTTTAAAATGTCCTTCCATAATTTTAACATTCTGCTCAGGTGAATAGGTGTTTATCCTTTCCACTCTAATTCCTTGTTTTTCAAGAAACTGGCTAAATTCTTGATGACAGAATTCTATCCCATTATCAGTTCGGATATTCACAATCTTTGAATTAAAAAAAATGATCTGCTCTAGCCTGGTACTGCATGAAACATTCAAAGACTTCAGTTTTTTTTTTCTTTACAGGATAAACAGTTACTTTATGAGAAAAGTCATCCGTTATAGTTAAAAAATAATTAAGCCCTCTTAACGATTGACTTGGTAAAGGTCTGCAAAGATCTATATGAAGAAGCTCCAAAGGCCTACTAGACCTAATTTTACAGATCAGTTTAAAAGAAGTCCTCCTTTCTTTGCCAAAGCACACGGTTCACACTTAAAATTGGTTTTAGTTAATACAGGCATGTCCTTCACCGCATTATTCTTACAGGTAGTTAAAACTTATTAAAGATTAATATGGCAGTACCTGTTATGCCATATGCCTAATTTTGATTCCTTACTTTCCGATAAAGTAAAACACTTATGTTTTTTCTCAAGACTATTTACCAAACTTTTATTTCTAGAAGGATATTTCGGGTTGAAGGAAATACAACCCATTTTCCTTCTTTGCAATACAAATTTTTCTTCCCTTGGTGTTAAAAAACAATTTTTCCTCGGCTGCCTACAAAGGTTGCTCTACCCTTATCAAAAAGGGGGCCCGTCATCAAATTACACCATAACTTTGGTGAATACAAAACATTATGAAGGTTTACAATTTCCTCTTCCCCTTCGATTCTAAAAGATATTCTAACTCTTCCTATTCCTTCTATCTTACATGTCACGCCATGAATAGCGACGACTAGATCCTTATTGGAAACAGGATTAAAATCTAATAAAAGCTCTCTATTGCAATAGAAATGACTTGAGGCTGCCATATCAGAAAACCAACGCCTCACAATTTGGTGTTTCTTGATCATGACATGCTTCAAGCATGTAATGGCTTTCTGCGTTTTCCTGGCTAGTTTTCTTTTTGAATTTAACTTTACAGTCAGCAATTAAGTGCCCAAATTTTCCACACCAAAAACACTTTGTATCTCTAAAGTTTTTCTTTTTACCAGCGGTTTCAATGTTTACTTTCTCATTTGTACTAGTGGGGATTTTTTTGTATTACTGGCCAATGCCATGGCTAAATGATCAGTATTTTATAATTTTATACGTGCTCCTTTGGCTAAAAGTTCCTGCAACACCTTAGCGAACGTAAACTCCTCATCAGACCAATGATATTATGGACTGGATTATCCCAGTATAGTCAGGTGGCAAAAAGCGAATGAGTTGGAAGGGTTGGTACCACTCTGTTACTGGCTTTCCCACATCTTTTAATTGGTTGATGATATTTTTAAGCCTTGCAGCATACCTGCCTATATCCTCATCACCAGTCATTTTTGAAGAAATATATTCATCAGTTAGGCTTACGGCCCTTGCCCGAGAATCTGGCCTAAAATGGGCTTGCAACGTTTTCCAGGCAGTGAGACCATCCTGTATTCCAGATAAAGGATATCTGTGCTCTTTCTCTATTCAAATACAATGTACTAAAGGCTTTTTCTGATCGTACTTGAAAATTCTTTAACTTCAGCTACCTTTTAACTAGTGGGGTTTTTTTTCTTCCCAGTAACTACCTGCCAAAGATTTCGGTCAATAAGAACTGCTGTGATATCTTCTGACCATGAAGAAAAATTTAAGCTGTTTAACTTATCAATCTGTACAGTTTCCATATTTATCCTTAAAATAATGCTCAGCCAGCTAGCTTCCTTAACAACCTACAGATAAACTGGGCTTATAACCCTGTTACCTCCCACTCTTAAAAGTGTGAGATAGATAACTAAATTATTGGTATAGATAGAAAAAAGTTTGTTTGCACTCATGAGGATGCAGTACAATTTTGTCTACAGGGTCATAGTCATCGAATTCAACGAAAGCATACCCTCTTCTCTTGCTATCTTTATCGGTAACAATATTCACACCTACGATGTTTCCGTAGGAACCAAAATATTGGCATAAATCCTCTTTATTAATGTCTTCAGTAATACCTGAAATGTATATTTTGTTAATGGTACTCAAAGCTCCTGGTTTACTCGATTGTTCTTGGGGGAAAACCCTCTTAGATATAATTACACATCCATCAATTTTATGGGGTTGTGCGGCTTGTGCATTGTCAACCATGTGAGAACGCTTATAAGTAATAAAGCTGAAACATCTGGATTGTCCAGTGATATGATCCTTTTTAATTGAACAATAAACAATCGCCAGTGCGTCAAAAAGACCATTACTGGTACAATACTGCCGTTTTCAATTGTTCAAAAGATTAAAAGTTCTCCTGACCACTGACAGAGATGGACTCGACTCTTGCACGTCTTACCTAAGTTTGAAATTTGCTTCCAAAGGGCTAATTTCAAACCCTTTGAGCATCCAGCTCTGTGATGCACTGCAGCCTGTTCCCTTCATCCATTGCTTCCATGGTTTAGGTGCAATTGCCATTGAAACTTAAAAGTTCTTCATCTTTGCTGTGCTTAACATAGCACTTACATAAAAAAAAAAAAATACCTCTTTACACACAGAATGGGCCTAAACCCCATTTTAACCTATATCATTGCATGTAATTATTATACATTAAACAAAAAAAAAAAAAAAAATTACGGAGCTGGGAGACAAATAACAAGCATGCAAATAAATGAAATATATAAAAAAAGTTAACTATTAAGTACTGGGTGACTAAAATTAAATTTGAAACTAAATCTGATTACAGGCGTGCGACACATATAAAATACACAAAAGAAGTTACATTAATTATATACACAAGACATTACTCAGAAATTAAACTGCAATTCCATGTGCATTTCAGCACCGCAGGTTGGATGTGCTACCCTGGCTTGTGTAATATGGCACCATCCTCATTTCTCGAACACTTTATCCTAATTCGTATGGGATTAACTTTATTTCCTTTCCCATCTTGTTTGCATTTCCTGATGTGATCCGTGAATTCTCTCAAATTCTTACTCCCTCTCTCCATTTGGTTCCCTGATTGTTCTGGAGAATCAAATGCCTTAATTCCTTTCCAACTTGATTTTTGTGTATGAATGAATGAAATCGCCTTTAGGGCAGCTCTTGGGAGATTCCCCAAGAGCAGGGCACTGCGACCAGAGGTCTATTGTACCCAAACCCAAGAAGAACAAAACACTACCCAAGTGCGCCTAAGAGAAAAGGCCACAAGCTGAGGCAAATCTCAGCAGACAACTGACAGGGATGTCCTGCAGCTCCCATGGCTCAAGGAGGTGGCGACCAAGGTGCTCAAACCTAAGAGCCGAGAAATACTCGCAATCACACAAAATGTGGCGAGCAGTCTCATCCTCAAGACGGCAGCCACGGCACAAGGGATCAGAGCTAATCCCCATTATGTTGAGGTGCCTATTGAGGGCACAATGACCAGTAAGAAGACCAACTGCCTTCCTCAGGCCATTCCTATGAAGCGACAAGAGCTCCTTACTACGCAAGCTGGGGCAGTCACGATTAAGCTCTTTAGCTTGCCTATGACCATTCCCAATAAGCCACTTGGAATACTGAAGGTGCCTAAAATGCCTAAAAACAGAATTCCTAATAGACCCCGGAGCAATACCAAGGACAGGCTCAGGTCCAGTAAAGGAAATGCTGGACCCCTTCCTAGCTAAATCATCAGCTAGCTCATTACCCTGAATTCCCATATGACCAGGAACCCAGTAAAGATTAACCTTGTTGTCTGAGGCAAGGTCACAAAGAGACTCCAAACACTCCCAAACAAATGCAGATTTAATACTACACCTCTACAGGGCTTAGCCTTACTATCACAGCAGATATGAATGTTTTGATTATGCAAATCATTGCCAAGGCAAGTCCTGCAACACATATAGATTGCAAAGACCTCAGCTTGGAAAACAGTAGCATATTTACCAAGCGGAAAGAAAAGCTTGGTGCCATCCATAAGGCAGCACACACCAGCACCCACCTAATGATTAAGTTTAGAACCATCAGTAAACCAAACCCTGCAGTTGCCCTTAAGCCACCTAGGATTTTTAAGCCAGTCCTCCCGAAAAGAGAAATGAATACTATAGGGTTTACAGAATGTAAACCTGGTATTGATAATATCAGTAGGCATTGTAAAAAAAGCCTTGTTATCCACGGAAGAGTCAAAACGTCCCCAAGAGAGATAAAAAGAGTAATCCTTCCAAAGACCCAGACTCTTAAACCGCTTTATACAGATTATAGCCTCAGCTTCAATCCGTAGATGCAAAGGAAGCATGCCTATCAAAAGTTCTAGGGCAGCAATAGGGGTAGTTTTAATACAACCCATGAGTGCAATACAGACCATTCACTACAGCTTATTCAGATCAGACTTAACACAATCAAGTCTGGCCTGGACCACCAGACAATAGAGCCATAGGTGATAATAGGACTAATAATCATATTATAAATCCAGTACACAGCCTTAGGAGAAAGGCCCCAAGTTTTGCCAATAGAATTCCTACAGCTCCAGAAGATCTTAGCCTTCTGCAGACAGTAGGGAACATGACACCCCCAGTTGAGATTCTTGTCAAAATAAACACCAAGAAACTTAACCTCATTAGATAAAGTAAGCTTCTCACCATAGAAGAAGATATCCCTATGATTTAGGTTCTTCTTCCAGGAGAATGCAACAAGCTTAGTCTTAGAAGGATTCACAGACAAGCCAAAATTGTTACACCACAAGGCAGTATGCTTGAGTGCATCATTCATAATGCCAGAGATGGTTTGGCCAAACCTACCCCTAACAATAATAGCAACATCATCTGTATAACCTAAACAGCTGATGCTGCTCTTAGTGAGGTGAACAAGTAAAGTGTCCACCACAATACTCCAAAGAATGGGAGAAAGAACCCCCCCTCCCCCTGAGGACAACCAGATATGGCCTGAACAGCCTTGCTAGGCCCTAGAACATTAACACAAATGCACCTAGTGATCAGCAGATTATTAATCCAGTTGGAAAGAATGTGATTAGTACCCTTTAGCACAAGGGCCTTAACAATAGTATCAATGGGGACTCTATCAAAGGCTCCCTCAATATCTAAAAAAACTGCAAGTACAATTTCCTTATCGTGAATTCTTTTTTCCAAAAAGAAAGAAAGCTCATACATAGCAGAACTCGTTGATCTGCCATGCTGATATGCATGCTGCTGGGGCGACAAGGGATCAGCAACAAGAACAGTCCTTAAGGTACCTGCCAACAAGCTTTTCTAAAGTTTTTAAAAGAAAAGAGGTGAGACTGATAGGTCTAAAAGACTTAGCCTCATAGTAGTTATCTTTCCCTGGTTTGGGAATGAAGACAACCTTAGTATATCTCCAAGACTGAGGAACATGACCATAAGCAATGCAGGATTTAAAAATCCTACAAAGAATGGGAACAAGAAGGGTACTACCCTTCTTAAGAAGGATGAGAATAATCTCATCCAAACCAGGGGACTTGTAAGGCTTAAAAATGCTTAAAGCCCAAACAACCTTTCATAGGATACCACTGCTTTAGCAGCATCCCAATTCTCCTTGCCAACAACTTGAGAAGGAGCAATAACATAGCTCCCATTGGGAATATCGAGATCCCAGGAAGTGCACCCAAAGCATTTCAGCTAAATCCTCCTCCCCAGTCTCACTGAAACTCCCACAAGGAAGCCTAATAAAATTTAGGTTACAACCTTTGTTCTTAGACATTACCTTGACCACTTTGGCAGTTGCAGGTCATTGATTCCCTCACAGAAAAGCTGTCAAGAAAGCCATTTGGCTTTGTGGATAGCCTTACTGTAGGCAGTCAAAGCACAACGATAGGCCTCCCAGTCACCAGACTTTTTGGCCCTATTAAAGTGCTTCTTACACTTCTTACGCAAGTCACTAAGCTCAACAGACCACCAAGGCGCATGCCTTGGGGAGCTAGTGGACATAGCTTTACAATTGCGATAAGCATAGAGAATGGCATGTTGTCAACGGCCGACTCTAAATCAGCAATGGAATTAAACTTGCCCGGAACTACATTGAGTCCAAACTTTAAGTTATTATAGTAGGAACACTAGTTAGTAGTTCGTGGGTTTCTACTCTCAGTTCTAGTACATTCTAGACCCCTTAAAGAAAAAACAATTAGCTGATGATCTGAGGCAGTTACTGCATAAGACACCCTCCAATCACTAATGTAATCAACACAGTTGGAATTACAGATAGTGAGATCAATGACCTCCCTTCTGTTCTTAGTGACAAAGGTAGGTGCATTGCCTCTATTAAGGATATACAGATTGGCAGACAAAATGTAATCCAGAAGCTCATCCCCACGCTTGTTGCAGTTACTGCTATCCCACACAGTGTGGTGAGCATTAACATCAGAGCCAAAGATGAGCCTCTTATCAGTATTACAAAGATGAATAATGGCCTTACACCTATCCTTCAGAAGGAACAACCTCCTCAAAAGGAAGATAAGCAGATACTAAGACAAAATCACCTAAAGATCTTTTGTTAGAAATCTTAACAGCCACCATGTCACCACATAGGTAGCTGGCAAGATTTAAAGCATTAAGCCTAGAGCTCACAATAATGCAAGCCCTTGGTCTATTGCTCAGAAGGTTATAAAAATATTAAACCCACTAGCATTAAAGACCCATAACCTTACCGTTACGAATCCAGGACTCTTGAATAAGAGCAATATCAAGTTCTCCCCCTACCAGCCTTTTAACAAGGAGAGGAGAGAGTTCTCTGCTGTGGTGGAGATTTAATTGACCTACTTTAATGCCAGGCATGAAGGCAAAAAGAGGGAAAGAAAAAGGCAGAATGGGAACTTACCCTTACTACTTCAAGGCAGGGGGAGCACATTCGTCCCCACCCTCATCCTTTAGTTGCTCCAGAGCCCTGTCAATATCTGAGGGGGGAGCACTCTGATATCCCACAGACAGTACCTGATTCTGAGGTGACCTCAACATCCTCAAACTCAGGTATGCCTGAGGATCCTAGTGCAGAAGCAGCTTAAGAGGAAGTTGCCTCATGTTTGTCCTCTGGAGGCTTGTTCACAGGGGGCCCTCTTTCAGCGTCATTCTTCTTGTTCATTGGGTCAAACAGGATCTTGAAAACACCCTTATCCAACCCAGAGTAGTCTCTTAAGTTGAGCTGTTTAATGGAACCCACGTCAGCTTCATCCACCTCAAAAATCCATCTGGAGCTATTCGACTCAGAAGAGACATGTAAAGCTCTCCAGTGACTGGTACTAAGGCCTTCATTAAACCTTTGAAGGCACTTTAGTATGATGCCAGAATCCGTAGTGTATACGTTCCTGGCCCTGTAGGCAATCTTACATGGTTTCGGTAGCTCATTAGCACTCAACACTTTGAGTACTTCCCCATCCAAAACTTGCCTATCGCCATCAAGAGAGTTCCTTATCCAGTCCACTGTGGTACAATCCCCACACTGGACTATCAAAGCCCCTCTCCAAAACACTGTACCAACAACTTTGAGCGGCAGATTGTCCAGAGGGACAAAATCCATCCGCTCAAGAATGGTACGCCTGATAACATGTGTCTTCTCCTCAGTTAGCTTGTTAGTTGGGTAATTATTCCCTATAACAGCTAACTTAATGGTCTTCACTGCACCCGCATAAGAGCTAGGTTGGAGATACTTCCTAGACTTCTTTAGGGGTGCCTTCAAACCAGGAGATGGGGTTGAACTGGACGACAAAGGTCGCTTAGAACCAGCACCACTCCCAGAAGAGACATTGGGCATAGTTGCATTGCCTGCAGACTTCAGCTTTCGGCTCTGATTTCGCTTCTGAGTCTTGGTTAGACCAGAAGATCCAGTGCCTCTGCAGTCAAGTTGCTTGGCACTAGGGCCCGAGTGCTCGCCCAGCGGTGGACCTTGGACTTAGCCCTTTCTTGACTTGAAGCCAAGGGTGTGATACAGCTCAACTCTGTCCCAGAGCTGCCCGGTTGACAAGTGTCACCACAGGCAACATCAGAGGGAAGGCTGGCCTTCTCACTAGGTGTTGCTTTCTCTAACAGAGAGAGCTTAGAGTTGTCAGCGGCTCGCGAAGAACCAGCTGATCCTGGAGACTGTAACATACTTTTTGAACAGGATCCTCTACCTAAATCCTGAATGCGTCCCTTTTTTAAATGCATGATGGACGATGCAACATCCTCTATCTTTTCCTGGTTTTCATGTTTTGTAAGAGTGGGTGTGTTGTAGTTCATCAGGTACATCACTGACAGCTTGTTCGACATGGGTGACCCTGCCAGTAGTAAAACTACCGTCAACATAGCCCATCAGGTCATTGGCACACGCAAGCCCACTCACCACGACAAGGTCACAACACATGAGGGGATTTTTGTGTAGCTTTTGCTATGTGCCTACATCTTATCCATAAAACAACTCTTCCTCCTTCTCCTTCAGAAGAAATATACACCTCACTAGCCCTACACAAAAATTCTTTTATCTTATTTTTGAGGATGTGTCCAGTCAACTCATCCCTCAGATCCACTATAATAGACTGCTACTTAAAGTACCTTTTTACTTTTATGAGTTCCTTCAAATGCATGCCAAAATGTTTGGCGGACTCCTGAATTAACACCATTTTTTCCTTTCCGAATACCTTTTCTCTTAATCCTAACTTGTTTGAATGAGCCTTAAGTGCACTTTGTAAGCAAGCTATTATTTCCTCTTGCTTCCCTTCTGTTGTTTCCATACCCAAGAATCAGATAACTTCATCCTCCCCCTTTTCTCTCTTCGGGAATGAAAGGAACCCTCTGAAAACTGCAAAGTTTAGCCTGAGTCCCCTCCGGCTCTTTATTCTCCTCTCTTGGCCGATAACACTGGCTCCTTTGTTCTGACCATGCGAAAGAAACTGGTCTTCGCACATTTTCCTTCTGCCTTGGCTAACGTTGAACAACTCATTATCTTGAGCGTGTGCTCTATCTCTGATAAATCCATCAAACCTTGAAACCTTTTCACTTACTTGGACTGCTTTCTTACATTTAAAAATAATATATGTCCATAATACTACATTTTCCCATTGTAATGGACTCCCCTTGCATACCACAATCCATTCAACTTTTATTGTTGAATTTATCATAAAATCATGTGTTCCATTTAATAGCATTAGATTTTTAGTAATGGGTTGTGTATAACACTGCACCCCCGCCTTCTCTTCAGTCCCGGTTATTTTTGGTAAGTATAAGGATCTTTCTGGTGGCCTCCCATGTACTGATAGTACACACAATATATCCGTTGTAGCCTCCATTAATTTTCTACGAACTCCTGCTACATATGGTAACTACATAAACCACCTTTGCTCCCTTACTAAAACAACTTGGTGCAATATTTCTCCAAAATATCACTCCCATTGGCTACTAATTGAATCCCATTTCAAATGCAATGAAAATTTTGGATTATCTTCAAATCTCTCCTTAAACCCGTCCAAAGAACGTAAGATAAAATCCAATCCATCATCAGTTGTGATGACCCCCGGAATTCCTCTAAAGAACCCACTTCGGTCAAGCTATTAAAATTTGAATTTTATTAAAAACTAATTCTGTCCATCTTGTGTTTTTCTCCACTAACCACAACACATTTTTGTGACCCTTCGAACTATGTGCGTTCTCCGGTCATAATACAACTCCGTTCATACATTGGTATGAAAATTTTGACTTTTTAACTCCGTGAGCCAATATTGTGTCTTAGGTGCACAATATTTCCCCCCCCCCAACTCTTGTTTCCCAACTCTTGTTTCCTAAACTCTTGTTTGAAACCTAAGCCTCTGGTCTTCCAGATTTTTCTGGTCCTGACCACTACCCGATATATGATTGCTTAACTCAGAAGTCTGCACCAAATCTGGGCATTCTTTCTGTTCCAACTTCGGTAGCACTGATTGTGCAATTTCCTCTCCTAGCACCCTATCTAAGTAGTATAGAAATCTTATGCTAGTGACAAAATTTTCCTCATCAGTCTCTGCAATACTCGAACTTTTAGTTCGCTTATTGTTACGCTTTCCTTCTCTCACCCTGGCCGAAATACTAACTTCATTTCTTAACGTTTTTCCCTTTGGGAACAATAGCCCTCTCGACGCGGAAAATCCTTGTCCCTAGTTCAATCCGAGAACTCCCTTTTCCATGTCACTCCCGAGGCATTTGCTATTCTCCGTCCTCCCCTGCCGATTGAGAACTGATCCACACTGGACTGTTCGCAGCCTTTTTCCTTATTGTGAAAAAAATTGATGATTTCTTTTTTCTTGTGCTATTCCACCATCTAAATCCCTGACTTCGCTTTTCTTTTCCATCATTACCTGATGAATTCCTGTGTTGTCTTTATTCAACACATCCCCATCCTTCGTTGATCCATTATTGATTTGTCCTGATCAACCTTATTTTCTTCAGGAATAAGCCTTTTGTTCGAATTTATTCTATTCCTTTCCTGAACCCATCTTAATTCTGCCCACAATATCTCTAACTCAAGTGCCCTTTTCCTTTCTTTTTCCTCCTCAAATAGTTCCTCAATAATTGCCTCTAGAAAACCTCTCGCCATTTCCTGAGCATAATCTTCCCCCTCCACTATAAGCTTTATTATCTTGTTCATTTTAAGAGAAACCTCAATCCCAAAATCACAAGGCAGCTGCACCTTCTCTCTTAAAAGTTCAGCCAGGAGTCCCTTCCCGTTTCTTCTTTCCCAAACAGGAAACCTTGGTTTTAGGGGAGATCAACACCTCTCCCCTCTTTGACCCTTGTCCTTGGGATAGCCGAGATGCCCTTTGATGCCCAGCCGACTCGGTCACACAAAGCACAATTTCTTTTCTCTGTTGGTGGGTTGACAAAAACGGCACACTTGACACCTCTAATCGCCGGTGTGTCAAAAAGACCGCTACTCGTACAATACTGCCATTTTCAATTGTTCAAAAGAATAAAAGTTCTCCCGACCACTGACAGAGACAAATATAATATATATATTTAAAAAAAAAAATTATGAACATCATCCTCTCTAATTTCAAATTCATTTTTTTTTCTTTCTGAGTACTCTTTGGTTATTTTTTAGTGTGAGTAGCACTGATGTATTTTACTCTGATCTAACTGATTGTATCACTTCAAAGTATTATTCACAGGTTCATAAATATTTAATTATTGCAAAGCTATTAAAATAGGTTTTAAAGTCGTCATTGAATGGGATAGTTATCACAGTCCATAGAGCAAGCTGTAATTGAAACAAATTAAAAAATGTTGTCACTTTGACCTTTTTGATAAATTTATTACTGTAAAACTTTATTTTAAATGTTCTTGATATAAATTTATCAATTTTCAATTATTAGAAGTTTTCATAAGAAATACGTATAAAAATGAGAGCAACGTAACTTTAAAAATTTTATAAACACAAGAAAACTTGACAATAAATCTAATTCACTGCAATATTCAGATTCTAAATTTGAGAATGTTATGTCTGCATATTCTTTATAAAAACAATGATGCCTTTAAAGTAACTATGATAACCCTACTAAAGTTCTTTAGTCTAAGATTAATAATGTCTTAATTATATCAGAAGATTTTGTTGAAATTGGAAAAACAATTAGTTTTCAAACAACTAGTAGTTTGCAGAAAAGCACTTAAAACTGATTTTCTACTTGCATTAAAAATGCTGTAGAATATAAAATTCAAGCAGTTATGTGTAGATAAAATATTAGATTTCAATGATATAACAAAGTTTGAAAAACTGAAATTTTGTTGAAATTTACATTTTAAAGGTGTTCAAATACCTTAGTATTTTGCCACCATTTTTTATGGTATATTCTCAACACTTTAAAATGACTCTAGAAATTGAGTCATTAATTAAATGATTGGTTATTGAGAAAAGACAATTTATTTAAGAAAATTGATTTTAAAAAATTCCTGTATATTTTAAAGTTTTGTATTTGATTTAATGTAAAATTATCCCTAATTCTTCGACATTTTTCAACCTGTATTTTTTAAGTCATTTTTATTCATATTTAAATTTTATTATTTACAGGTATGTATACAAAAACACAAACTGATATAAATCAATTTTAATATTTCAAATCAAATAAATACTTAAAGGAAAATCAAAATTGTAAAAATTTTATATGCTATATTTTGTTATATTTTGCACTAATAGCAACCTTTTTTTACAAACGAGCAAAGCGGAATTCTCATAAAGATGACAAACCCTACTAAATATATATTTACATCATCATATTCAATATTTATTTTAAAATCATTCTTTAATTATTTCAGATATATTATATAAATGATAAAATTTAATATTTTTAGTTGTAGTTTGTAGAGCATTAATATAATCTAAAATATTTTTTATGTTCAAAGAATCTTATTTCAAAAGTAATTCCTACCCTTTTTTCTTTCTTGTATGAAGTAAAAGGAAATTTTGTAAACACAAAACATTTTGGTACTCAAATTTCAAGGGAAATGTTCATTAAACCATGTCTGAATGAGTTTTGAAAAGTTTCAGTGTTACATATGCATGTATGTACAAAGTAATTTTAATTTTGTAATGGTGGTTATACATTTTGATCATTTCTGAACTAGCTTTGACTAGTTTCCTCTTGGTGTGTGTTTACATGTACCTATATATCTCCTGAAAGTTTAAAGAATTTATTTAGGATTTTTATATCTAGTTGTGCACCTTCCCTTTAAAATGCAGTCAGAACTCCATATATCAAAAATTTTCAATATAATTTGCATTAACTCTCAGGCATAACTGAAAAATAAGTTAAAAATGTTAGAATTTTGTATTCAGGAAATTATAACGTCTAATTGTGCTCCTTCCTCTTTTAATTGCAATCTCCACTCAGTGTGATGAAAAATTTCAGCATAATGTATATTAACATCTTGAAGCATAAATCAAAAATGAGTAGCCCAAAATATTATGATTTGATGTTTAGGACAATCCAGTTGTGCACCTCCAATTTTGACTGCAATTCGATCTCTATATAATGAAAAATCTCCATATAATGACCATTGTTGCTATCTATCTGTGGTAATACAACTAAAAAATATCAACATATTCATATGCATTTGTAACAGTACTTTTTGAACAATTCATCTAATGATGCTATTGAAGTCCATGTTTAGAAAACAAAACTAAAAGTGGATTAATTGTAGAGAATAAGTTTGAAGTTTTACTGTTTATTACTGTATTATGTGGAGAAAAGAAAGTATTGTAATCACAAAATATTTTGGTTAAAATATTGGTAATTAAGTAATTTTAGGAATTATTTAGAATGAAATATTTATAACAAATTGTCTGTATAACTAGTAATAATACTTCAGGTCTCTGCCTGATGGCTCTATCTCTACCGCATAGAGCTGTAAGCATTTCCTTTTTTTAGAGGGCAATTTCTTTACTAGCAATGCAGTTACTTTGAGAAATCTTTTAACGTTGAAATAAATATTCAAATAAAAATTTGTTCTTGTTTATACATTTCATTTTAGTCATTTTTAAAACTTAAGGCAAATGAGATAAAGGCATTGTAAACAAGTTATTTAAAGGGGCAGAATCATTATAAAAATACTTTTTTATACACTTCTAATTATATTATCTTAAAATTTTGTGACACTATACTAGATGTCCTGAATATTTTTTAAACAAAAATTTGAAAAATATATTTTATTAGATCAAAGGTATCAAGTCTTCTTAAAAGTTTAGATTATAGTGGTGGTTTGCAGTTATCAAAATAATTTTAGCTAATATGTGTATTTCAATTAAAAATCATACTATATTTGTTTATAGTTTTAAAATACTACAGTATTATTACTCTATGCATCTCAATAATATTAATGTTGTGCATCGAGTGACACTAATAAGGACTATGGAGTAGTTGTTGGAGGGTAGGCTGTTATCAAAATTTTTGTATGAATTTAAAGAAATCAATATTTTGATCATAATGTTCTGTTGTAGTTTCCTAGGCTATGTGGATAAAATTGGAACATCCTTTGAGGCTAGAACTATTGCATCTGGATTTGGTGCTCATCTATCTCAGGTAGATTTAAAGTTAAATTTATTGTTTTGGTATTAGTTTGAATTAAATAACTTTAATGAATGTTGTGTTAAGCTGAAGTTTCATTTTTACAAATTATCAATGTAGGAAGAAGTTTTATATATATATATATATATATATATATATATATATATATTACTAGTCAGTTATATGGAAATCATATAAACATGATAGTTAGGTTATATACTATGACTTAAGTTTCAAATGTACTAGGAATTTATAATGTTAAGGATTGGCCAAATATCTTGTGTAAAAATGGCTAAAACTGCAGAATAAACCCTAGAAAATTATAGTTTTTTTTTTCACAAGTACATTTTTCACAAAAAATAATAATAAAAAAAAACTTGAAGGTCTAGACAGACCCCTGGTTTTGTATATTTTGTTTTCCCCGTGTATTTATGTTTAAATGTTTTATTTTTTTCGTTACTTTAAAATGATAATTAAATTCCGTAATTTTAACCATAATTGTTGCCTGAAATAGTTATTTCCTGAAGTCCTGAAATTTTGTTCCTTACCACTACTACCCTTGCATTTTGGGTCTGTAGTAAAAGTTATCAATAAATTTTGAGAAAACTCAGTTTCCTAGAAAGGTTTTTATTCAATTAAGTAGTGCTCTTTTGATTTAAAATTTATCAAAAAATTTCTTCAAAAGATGTTTGTAATGTTATTATTGCAATATTTTACTCAATAATTTATTTTTATATATTCACTGTTTTTGTAATACTAAAATAATTTTGTGCATATCAGCCCTTACTCAGAGATGCTGTGGAAAAGAATCCAGATATTTCTCGAGGTGAAGCTGAAAAGTTGCTGCATGAATGTATGAAAATTCTGTATAAAAGAGATGCAAGATCATTGCCTAGAGTATGTTACATTATTTTATATAACAATGTGCATTGTTTTCTTTGCTAATTTGTATTTTTTCCGTAATAGCAGCAGGTTAAATTTAGATGCTTAAGTAAAATGTTAAGTGTATTCTGTGCTTTGAGTTTAAGTTGTATAAAGTATTAAATTTATAATTAGTATTAACACTTTATATACCAGCTGTAAGTTTAAAAAATTGTATGCATACCTACCAACTTATGTGGTTTAATCATCATTGTATTGCTTTGGGTAACATTGTAAGGTATCCGTTTGCATGTGAAAATCATTAATTATTGGGGTTAATTTTGAAATAAAAAATAATTTTGCAAAAATTGAAAAAAAAATTTATTTTTTATAATTTATGTTGAGGGGAAGTGGAATATATACAAACAGTATCCATTTGTAATGCAATAGATATTACTTTCCACACTGCAAAAATATTGTCTACTGTTGACATCATGTGGTTTGTGGTCAGATAGAACTTTAAAATACAAAAGAATTTGCAAAGTTATACCATATGTTATAACAATGCAGAACATAAGAGAATATTCAACAGTGTTCACAAGATAAGAACAAAATTTTCATCCTGGATAAAAAATAGAAAGTATATTCATAGTTAAAATGACATACATGAGCATTTTTTAAACAGACCCTTGACAAAGAATTTTTAACCAAGGCAAAATCAGCCTCATGTAATAATTTAAAACATGGACTATTGATAGATTTTTCAGTAATGTTCTTCTAGATATTGTTTTATTCAGAATTTTGCGAAGATTTCTATTGTCTATAATTATTTCTATATTGTAAAGATTTTATTAGAGTATAATTGACTAAGATACAAAGTTGTGTATTAAATCATGTGGAAACTTAAACACATAACAGATAATATGCATATAAAGTTCTTCACTGATATTTCATTTTTTTAGAAAAAGAGGGGTCAGCATTTAGAAATTTAAGTAATTACATAAAGATTAAAAAATTATATTTGCTTTGCATATAGGGGAAAGTAGGAATGGATGGAAAACAAAAACAACATTGTAAGTTTCACAGTAACAAAGTGAAACATTTTAACAAGCTTGAAAATATAAACTTGATGGTAATTATAAAAATGAAAGTTTAAAAAAAATTTACAGTAGCAATAAAAATGTCCCACCCCACTATTATATGAGGGATGGATAGGACATGTTTTTAAGTTAAAATATATACATAATTTTCAAAAATATTATGAAAAATAACAAAGATTAAGTCAATCATGTATATAAGCGTTATTGATTTTGATAATATCTATTTTACCAAACATACTTTACCAAGTTCACATTAAATGAACATATTCCTGTGCGCAACTAGTTCTACCAACTATTGTTGGTGGGGACAACTTTGCAACGATGTCTTTTTTTTTATTAGTGATAAGAGTCAGTTACTTTTGGGAACGTAGTTTCCCATTCGTAAAGTATGAATGCATGTACAGTATGACTCAGGAAGGAATGAAGCATGTCCCATCCCTTTCTGCAGCATTTCAATAAATCAGCCTATTACTTGAAGTATGTTACTTTAGTTAGGGTGCTGGCCTTCGGTACCATGGTTCGTGGGTTCGAATCCCACTGTGGCATGGATGTTCGTAGCCGTTCGGAATCGGCTTTAAGCTGTAGGTCCCAGTCTCATTAGCCGTTGTGTTGCAAAAAGTAGACCGTAGCACTCAACCAAACCGAAGCATGTTACTTTTAGGCTTAATGAAGTGCTATTTTATAAAAAAATTTAGTGTATGAAAAATCAAAATTTATTAGGGTAACACCAATGAATAAGATTAAAAATTTGCTTTAAAATAGAGTAGTTATTTATTTTTTATGTTGTAAAATAGTTGTGCCATATAAACTCAATGCTGTAACTAAAATGATTCATATTAACAAGTATAGGGCTATGAGTGCTTAATTTGATGAGAGTCAGAAATCAAAAACTATGTTTATGTTAAGTATAATTCCAGATGTCCCATCCATCTCTATTCTCCCCTAATTCTTAAGCAGTTTTCTTTGAGAAGGATTTATTGAATTATATGTGAAAACTCTCTGTGTGTGTATATTTAAACTTGGTAATATATTTTCAGCCCTGATTTTTTTTAGTTTTTGCATTTAATATGCAATATTGTAAGATTTTCAAAGTTGATGTGTTGTCAGCTATGTGTATGTGTTTTCTGTTTTATAAAATATTTGAAAAAATTCTGGTAGTATTTTTCTAAAAATTTATTCTTTTTTATGTCTAGTATACTATGGGTGTTGTTACTAAGGATGGAGTAGATGTATCTGATCCTATTCCAATCACTGTTGACTGGAGTACTGCCCATTATCAAAGGTAACTTATCAGCTGTTTACCAGCTACCTCTATTGTTTTTATTATAAATTCCTGGTCACCTTTTTAATTTTAAGGGCACAGATGACATTTTGACAGTGTGAATGATTTAATTTAGCATTTTATTTATCCCCGCAAAATTTGGTTATAATTATATACTGAACCTTTTTTTATTTAATATTAAAATGTATATAGTTTATATCGAACAGAAACATTTGCCATATATTAAGAGCAGCTGTTTTATTTTAATCTCTTAATGCTTTAAAGCATCTTATTTTAGATACTGCTAAAAAGATTGCTTTTAGAATTTTTTGTTTTCTTAGATTGTTTTCCTTTTGAGAGTAAGTAGAAGGAATTTTTATAAAAAAAAAACCTACCAAATTTCAATTAATTTCTATTTATAAATTTTCCGTTTGGATAAAAACTTTGATTTTTCGAACAATGCATATAGATTTACTTTTTCTATAGGTACATAGACTGAATTAATCAGAAATTGCTTTATCTTTAAGTTTTTCCGTAATCTGTGCAGTCCATAATCGGCAGAAATGACTGTCATTAGTTAAGAAATGTTAGAAAGAGTTAAGTGTGAGCCAGCAGGGTTAGCAAGGGTGCATCACAGAAAAACCCACTTGAGTTTTCGGGTGGGCCCACCAGCAAAAACCTGCAGGGATTTTGTCCAAGATTTGTGACTATTTCAAAAGTTCTTAAATTACAATAATTTACATAAATTGCAGGATTTTACCACTGTATTTAAAATCAATCATTTTTGTTATTGCTTATAATTTCATGTAGTAAATTTTTCCATCTATTTTAAAGCTTGCTTTAAACATTTTTTCTGCTAATAAATCTTTCATATAAAGTGTCATAACCTAAAATATGTATTCAAATTAAACCATAGCTTGTTTTTTGTTTTTTTTAAGTGAAAGAAATTCACAGTAAATGTATGGTATATATACAGTAAAGTGGGCCTGTCACTTAACCTGGCATATGTTTTTATCACGGAAACGTCCTACTACTACTAATTCATATCATTTCGATGCAACTGTATTCCTGTTTTTGACCTATTTCGTTACTTTGGAGTCCATTTGCTCATGATCTTTCATAAAATTTTAATCTAACCAATGCAAGAAATATTGGATGAACCTGCTTTATTTTTAACAAGCTTTACAATAGCACAGAGGCTACACTCTTGGCTTAATCACATAAAACTGTTAAACAAAATTGAGTTATTTATATTTTATATATCAAACATAAAAATAATAATAATAATAATAGAACAATATTAGACAAGTATTTACAAATGCCCAGAAAAACCTGGGCAGGTTGTGTTTTTGCCAACCCTGTGGGTCACTTTTCTGAAAGAGGGTTGCAAAATGTTTCTTTATATTTTTTATAGGTTTAAAAGCTTGTCATTAGGTAAGGATTTTGCATTTTATAAAAAGTAATAAATATCAATAAATTAAAATATTTTATACAATTTTAAATATGTTTCAATACTTAAAATTGTATAAAATATTTTAAATATATCTTCTGTCATATACTTACATGAAACACAGTTACAGTTTTAAACTACCTTAATAGGTATTCAATCCTAAAAAAAATTGCTAACTTAATTCTTAATAAGATTTTTTAAAATGTATATAAAAAATAAAGTTTTGAGAAAAATTGAAAACTATTTATATGTGTTTTATGTAATTATTAAAATTGTTGTTTTAAAAACTTGTAAGTTCATAATAATTTTGTTAGAACATTTATTTTTCTTTAATTTTAGACTTTTGTATTTATCATTGCCAATCTAAACAACTTTTAGGGATTGCAACCAACATCATACATTCATCTACAACCAGTGTATTTTAAAGAGCAAATCCTATAATAAACTATTTAAGCTCTTCCACCAGTTTGATGTAACTGGTTGCATTATCATTAAAATATATTACTGCACCCAAAATACCTAGTTTTATGTGTTATCACAAAAACTGTTTTTGAAATGTGAATTCTTATTCAGTATTTAAAGCTTTGAGTTCTATGTTTACCCATTAGTACAGTTTAAAAGTTGTCTATCATTAAGAGATACAAATAATTCTTTCATTTTTAACTGTACACTTTCTGCCAAGGAATATTTATTTGAATTTTTCTCATATTATTAAGAATTTATTAAAACTTACACTATCAAATGTTTTAAATTGGTGTACATGGCTCTGTTTACATACTTAAGGCTCTGTTTTAGGTATTTGAATATTATTTGGAATTGTCTCAGCTTGCTCTTTTACAAAATCAATGTTTTGAAGCATTTTATATCATTTGTGCCCTTAAGCTGCACTTTTTTCTCTTAAAAATAGTCAAAGTTAATTTTTAATCATAAATAAGTATGGAATTGTTTTTAGTAAATAATTAATAAAAAATGAAATTCTGAATACAAAAGCATATCTTACCCTGCTTTGGTTTATTTATTTTGCATATTTTTTAATAATTAAAGATTTCATAAAAGCAATTTGAACAAGTATGCATTCTGTTAGTATTTGTAACATTTAACAGTATTACTGTGTCTTGTGTATTGATGTCAGCTTAAAATGAAAAGTTAATATAAGCAGTAATATATTAACTTTAAAAGAATAGGCTAAACAATTGTTTTGTACAATAAATTTTTGTAGCTTCATAAAATTTAATTAAAAACTTTGCAGCTACAAATTTGAGTTAAAATCAGTAAGCATGCAGTAAATTAAAAAAAAATATATTCTTCAGTATAGATGTTATTTCCCACATTGCTTATTACAAAATGAGTTAATTTCAGTGGTACTGAAAAAATAAATTCTCATGTCAGTCTAATCATAAAATGTCAATTCAAATACAAAATTATAAATTATAGTAAATACTCGAAGTTTAGGTGAATTGTTCACACAGGATTACAATCTACCCATGTTGGTAAAAATCTTTTAAATTTTTGTTAGAAATATTAAGCATTAGAAGTGAAGTTATTTAAGTTAAGGTTTTTAATATAATATGATTAATGGTTAATTTTTCTTTATTCTATCTACTTTTTTATTGTGTACAATATTATCTACTTGTGGCATTGTGAAATACATTTTTTTAATCCTTTGCCAATAAACTGTTAATTTTTTCATGGTGTTCAAACTTAAAAATAAACTGTCAAATCAGATTCCAAATCATTAGTATTTCAATAAAAACAAATTCAAGTGAAAATATTGATTTGAATGTCAAATTAGAAAGTCCTTTAAGGAATCTAATTTAACCAAGAGTTTCAATACTAAGGATATTTAAATGTTATTTTTTCTTTACAAATGCTAAGGGTATGTATGAGTTAATGTACCTTCTATTGCTGCTGCTGGTGCAGCACTTAATTAATGCAAAAAAAAAAAAAAAAAAAAAATTGTGTGTGCGAATATTCTTGACTTAAATCATGATAGTATAAATCAACCAACGCTACCAACCCTTCACTTAAAATTTTTTCTATATACTTATTTATACCTAAAATAATATATAGAACAAGGTTAGTTTAAACATCAATGGGTCAAAAAGCTGGTGTTTGTTCACAAATTAGTACTATGTCACATGTGGTAAATTCTGCTAGAAATTCAAGTCTAGCAGACATTTATTGATCCTTATTTTCACTAAAACAAAGCTAACACAGTGGCTATATTTCATAGGTAATTAAGATTCCTTCTAGAACTTTTTATTTTAAGTGATTAATTGTACAAAATCTTGAGCTATTTTTCATTATGTATTTTATTGCTTTATAATGTAAATGCTGTATTAAGTTTTACGTTTTTATTTTCTTTCAGAATAAGGTATTGAAGATGAGGACATTGTGTAACAAGTTATTTATGTAAAACTTTTTTATAAAACATTT
Organism: Pardosa pseudoannulata; assembly: GCA_032207245.1. NCBI lineage: Eukaryota > Metazoa > Arthropoda > Arachnida > Araneae > Lycosidae > Pardosa > Pardosa pseudoannulata. The sequence continues at coordinate 40,413,369 of CM063506.1, forward strand.
GGCAAGTAAATAAAATATTCCACAAACCTATAAATGTTTCACATTTTCTTTTTAATGCAAAGATGGTTGCAGCATTGAACGAGTATGAGAGATTTTCTGGTACTAAACTGAACTTTATGGAATATGGCAGAGAAAAAAATTGAGATATTGGAACTCTTAACTGTGCATGTTTTGGTATTTTGATGTGGGATAAAATTTCTAAATGTATGGTTAACTAATTTTCCAGCCACCCTCCTTGCCGTTTCTCCTTTCAAAGCAGTTACCTTCATGAATTCCATTTGGAATTTGTCATATCATTCAAAAACTCCCCATTTGAAAGTTGTCTGGCTACTTTTAGGTTATTTATTTTCCAGGTTTGGGACACAAAATATTTAATTATCTTTTTGTAATGAATTTTCCCCTCAAATGTGTTTATATGTACATAAAAAGTTGTTCATTAAAATTTCAATTTTAGAAAACTTTAAAAATGAAAGGCATTTTAATTTAACTCTCACATGAACAGCTATTTTTAAATGTTATTTATTTATATATTTTTAAATAATTTCTCTTTGAAATTTTGAAAAATATTACTTTTAATTTAAAAAATTTCGACAAATAAATTAAAGAATAGCTGTATTTAATTTCAATCCTGTAATTAAAATAGAATTTTAGATATATCAATTTGAATTTGACAAATTTTGAAAAGGTCATTCTAAGATAATTGGACTGATTAAAGTGGTTAAGGATAATATAATATAATACATGTATGAAAATTATATAGAGAAAAAGGTTTTATAGGATGCAATATAAGACAATATTGTAGCCAAAATCAAGGTTTTTTTTTGGGGGGGGGGGAGAGGCAATTTAAACTGGACTTAGCCCTGTTTGAGCACCCCCTCCATGAAATTTCACTAACTCTAAACTGAAACATAAAATGTAGTAAAATATTTAAAATTTAATAATTTTGTTTCAGAATTAAGTTTTGAATAAGTATGAGATTGAAAAAATTATATTTGAAAATGTATTTTCGTTAAATTTAATGCAGTAACTGTAGCCTGTCTCTCCCCTGATATAGAATGTTTAAATTTTTCATGGAAAAAGAGCGTTTAAAAAAGTTAATGTAAAATGTATTTAAATAAGAAATATTTTTTTTTACACAAATTAAAATATACTTGGATTTAGAGTATTAAATATATTTTGTGATTGTTTTCAAAATAAAGGATAATGTATAACCAACTGTAGTTTTTGCCTGTGTATCTAATATCTTTTACTCTTTTTCTGTAGATGTTATGTTTAGAAGCACACTTCATGCATCTTCTCCTTGGCTCAGTTTATGTATGATGTATATAGCTTGGGAAATAACATTCAGTTAATTGTAATGAATTGCCTAAGTATTTGAAACAAGTAGCTGATTGATGTTTAGTATGGTATATTTCAATAATTTTTTCAATTGACATTCCTTTTTATAGAAAACAAAAGAATTTGATAAATCTAAAAGATGTTGAAAAATTTCCTTTTAGTATTTCTTTTACTCTTAATTATTGCACTGATAAACAATTGGTCAGTCATATCTACACTACCCATTGTTTTGCTATAATCGAATGTAATATTCAGTTTTGAAATAGTTTAACCTTTTCAAACTTCAATGATAGTTTATCCATCTATTGTCAAAGGCATGCATACTTCCTTTTTTTTTTCTTTTTTATAATGTTTTCTTTTTAAATTGTAATTTTCCCCAATTTTGTTCTTTTTAATAATAGAGGCATACCTGGTTTAACTATTCCATATATCAGTTTTATTTTCGATTAAAATCTGTGACAGTTCTAGAGATGTGTAAACAAACATTTTTAGTTAGTAATTAAGGAATATCATTTCTTTCTCAATTGACTTATTAAGCTCTGAACAGATTTTATTGATAAACAATATTTTTAATGCATTATAAAGTTTCCTTTCTTGTGTAATTTATTAATGTCTAAATGAAGATTTGCACAGCATGAAGTTTAATACTGAATCGGGATAATTTTGGTTATATATATGTTTTCACGATAATCTTTCAAAAAGTAACATTAAGGACTCGCCAACCAAGATATTTTCTTCTAGAACGTAAACAGTTGAAAATTTATTTATGTGCTGAAACACAAAACTTTTCTCAATTTTGAACAGTTTGTGAGGTTTTTTGCTTTTTTATCAGAATGAGTGAAAGGCAATATTCACTGATTATGAAATTCTTACATTTTCCTGGAATGAGGGGGAGAAAAGTTTCACAGCATATTTAGTCCAAAACCAACTTTCTTGGGGGTGGGGTTTGATTTATTCTTTTTAATATAATTAAAGCAACATAAATCTGTGAGGAAGGGGGAGGGGGGAGGTAGACTGGAAGCTGTGCAGGTCTAGAGATTAGCTGGCAGATCTACAGGCTTAGCTCATTCTCACAGGTGTCCGCTGTTCCATACAATACTGATTAGAGATCAGCACACAATCACTGGCAGCCCCCACCACTTGCGCCCAGGTCAGTGGCCCCCAGGGCCCCCCCCCCACATGAAGGGCCCATCTCACCCGCTGGCAATTTAAGTGAACACTCAGGGCCCCGCACACCCACCAGTGTTGCAAGTGGGCCCCCCAAGCCTGGATGCCCCGCCCCCCCCCGTACTCGCCGCCCCGCCACCCGGGGGATTCGCCCATTTCTCCCCGAAGCCGCGGTGGCACATCCCCCCCCCCCGTCCCCCCCCCCCCAAGGGCTGCGTCCTGGCAGCAGCTATGCCACGGGCAGTGACAGTTGCCCCCGGCCCGGCCCCCCTCCGCCCCGCGGGCCCCCCCCCCCCGGGCAGGGCTGCCGGTAGGGGCCCAAACAAGGATGTTTGGGGGCGCCCGGGAAGGGTGTCTGGAGTGCTGAGAGTGTGACGTGGGGTGTTACAGAGGGGCAGGGGGAGGCTCCCAGGGGGGGGTTGAGTAATACGGCCGCCGTGTTGAAACAGGATGACTCAGGGAGTCTGGCTATGTGCATGGTTGCAGGAATGGGGCTTCATGGGTAAAAAGATTAGTTGCAATAACAAATGTAATCTAAATTAAAAGCCCAAAAAGAACTGATTATGATGATGAAGACAGCAAGTTCTTAGCTCATTCTCACTTACAGGTGTCCATTGCTGTTCCATACAATACTATTTTAGTATAGTTTTTTTAAATTTTCTCTCACAAATGCACAGATCATTTCATTTACATTATTATAAAAGAAAATATTTGGTATTCGAAAAGGATGCACATAATTAATTTCAGTCCTGGATTTCCCACAAAAAGAAATTTCAGTGATGCTACTGTGTCTTGAATCTAAGGAACACCAGTCTTACACTTTATCTTCACTTTCTCATCACTGAAGCTTTTGGTTTCATTATCAGATGAGCTCACAATTAAAAAAATGTATCTATTGTAATTTAATTTTATGAAAATACAATTAAATATCTATCTACAAAATCTTAATTCACACTAACATCCAACTGGGATTGAAACTTCAAGCAGTCAACAGAAATATAACATCAGGACTGAATAATTTATAAAAGCGTAAAGTATATCATTCAATATAGTTAGGTGATTTCAAAAAAAAGCTTTACTTAACACTATGGATTTGATTATTTTTGTATTTAAAATAAAAGCCATTTTCCTCCAATTCAAAATATTTGTCAAAGATTTTATGAAGTCATTCCAAAAGCTACTGTCTGGCAATCAGAGTAGGAGCGTTTGGAGTTGGGTGGCCATTTCTCATGAAGCAGAGAGGGTTGGCACATCAATTTTTTTTTTTATTGGTCCCAATACTTTTCCCCCTGTCATTTTTAATTCAACATATTTTAAGCTTACCTAACCCCACCTCCTATGCTGACAAAAATGTAAACAAAAGTAAATTTAACTGTTAGTCACTTAACTGTTGCTTTAGCCAATAGCAATCTGTTATATCCTGTTTGTTTTCCATTTTTGCACATATTTAATGTTAACAGTTTGACTACTGTGCAAGTATAAGTACTGTATCGCTTAAAGTGTTAATCATTACCTTTATTATTATTTTTTTTTTGCTTGGGCTCCAGTTACTGGTAGTCATTTTGCAGCAGGCTTGTCTGTGACGTAAACAAGATAAAATGTTTTGGGAGAGTTTTTAGTTCTTTTGCTTAATCATTGTTTATAACCTGTGTTAATTTAACTGTTTTTCACTCTACAAATGAACTCTCTGTAGAGTGTTTGACGTGAAAATCTATGCTTTGGTCATAACAAGATCACTAAATCAAAAACTTCCCTTCAGCTTACACAGAGCAGGTGCAAAATAATCCCCAGTGTATTGCACCAAAATTCAATATAATCCCTGAATAGTTTGACAACATGTAATCTGCCAGACAAATTGCACATTGATGAAATAAATGGATGATCAGGCAATCTGTCTATGAATATACATGCATGGCTGAATCATTGTTGGCACTGCCAGAGAATGGGTTAAATGTCTTCAACATTAAAAAAAAACAAAAAAGATTGATACAAAACTTGTTAATGTTGAAATTTATAAGAAACAGTAATTATACAAGTAATTAAATATCTAAATTTTAGTATTATAAAATGAAATTTATTTAATACAACATAGTTAAATGAATATCATCGCCTTTTCTTTTTGTTTCCTTTTTTAGCTGCTTGGACATTTTGAGCCTGTTCGCTGGTACCTTTGTTCTGAGTTCTGCTCTTTAATTTTGGTATCATTTCTGCCACATAGATCAAAACCTCTCTTTCTGAAAAGGAAGTATAGTGTGAGTTTATGAAATTCAACACTATTGGCTTAAAATTGCTTTAAACCAATATAAGTAAATAAGGGATGAAACAGTGATTTCATCAGATATCCAGATTGTCTTATTATTCTGGAACTAAATCTTTTATGCTTTATTTGAAAACAAATTATGTTTTGTACATGATTCTTTTAAACATCTTAAATAGACTGCAATGTAATTTTAAAAAATTCTTTAAACATTTCCAAAAATTAGCTAAGAATGTGAGCTGCTAAAAACAGTAAAATATTTTCTAATCAAATTGCTAAAAAGTAAAAGGTTAACCATGAAATAACTACAGCTGATTATGTTTTTACTTTATGATTTAGATAACAATCTCAAGTCTATTTAAAAAAATAAAAAATTAGAAAATCAAAACAGTTCAACTGACTATAAGCTTGCTTAGCTAAATATTGTGATCTCTGTACACAATTGCTCAGTTGGTTCTGGGGCAGTTTATATAGGAATAGCACTAAAACCACATGTAAATTAAACACAGTATAAACACGTAGTATTTAACACTAAATCTACCAAGAGGGGTCAAATGACCCCATTTTTCGTTATTTTTGCCCTTATAAAAAATGTCTGGTAGTTTTAGCGTTAAATAAGTTATGTAATATAGGCATTCAGTTAAAAAAAGTTTTTGAACCAGTAACATGTACAATCTGTGCTATTTCTAATTGGGTTATTTTTTGTGCCAACGTATTACCCTCATTCCCCAATCAAAATGTTGTGTTCAAGAGAAAATCTTGATGATGGAGGTGGAGTTGAAGTACAATTAATTCTACATTAATGTTTTAGTTATTAATAATGTCACTGAAGAAATTTTTCTAAATTTCCTCTCTGGATATCCAGATATTTAAAATTTGCTGGATACCAGATAGTTGTCTGATACTGGTTTCATTCCTAAAGTAAATAGTTTCTAATTCATAAGCAAATAAAAATTCCTTTTTGATAATATTCAATCATTTTATATAAATTTTAGACATTTCAGTAAATGCTTTTACAAAATTATATACATCATACAAAAATACAGTGTAATAATTGTGAATCTAGAGGGTTTTTAGTATGGATAAATGTTTGAAGGAAAAATGAACTCATAACTTAAAAATATATGGTACTCTAATTTTCTATCTTATTTAATAATAATAATTAAAAAAAATATTTATAGATATGTTAAAGACAGTTTACTTGTAGGATACAATTACTTTGGTTTAAATGAATAATTCTTGGTAGGAAAATTTAATATGACTTGTAACCTAATGAACCATTATACCATTAATAACTTAATGTCAAAAAATATGTAATAGAAAATAAGTTAATAGCATTTCCTTAAATGTTGTACAAACTCTTCCCTACTAGGGAAAATTTTTACCTTAATGTACTGAATCAAGACAATTTGTATGTGCGTAATGCACATGAGAACAGCACTTTAAGATATAGAATTAGAGTGACAAGGAGCTTACAGAATATTTATTGTAATTACATACCATTGCTTGCATTGTTAAGTAAATTGGGAAAAGAATCCTGAATTTTTGAAAATTTTGTAATCATCAAAATGTCTACATTTTATTTTCTACTGAAATTACAGTTAAAATATAACAGGGAGAACCTGCAAAACATAGAAATATCATGGAATTTGATGAGGATAAGAATGGTCAAAGAGTTCTTATGGCATTCCACGGTTTTAGTTTGGTTTGGAGCACTATGTTCTACTGTTTTGTTTCATGAAGTCTGAAGAATCATTCTTTCACTTACTTCTGTGTTTTATGGGAAAGGCTGAGGATCTAAATGATTTTGATAGAGGGCAGATTGTAATGGCTCAAAGGCTTGGAACAAGTATTTCCGAAACTGCACGACTTGTGGGTTGTTCGGGATCTACAGTTGTTAGTACTTATGCAAAGTGGATGAATGACAGTAAAACCAGCAGTAGATGAGATGGGGCTGGACGTTCACACGCTATCAAAGAAAAAGGTTGTCAGAGACTGTCTTGCATGGTGAAGCAAAATCAGAAAATTGTGTTGGAGTGGTTCCAGGAACATGAAGCTGAATTCCAGTTAATGTCCTAGCCGCCTAACTTACAGTATCTCAATCCAATAGAACACATTTGGGATAGCATGGGACGGCAGCTCAGAGTTCAAAGACCACCAATTCGCAATATCTGGGATTTGCGTAACCATTGCTTAAACGTCTGATACAATCTGTTTCCGGCCATCTACCAAGGACTTGTGGTATCTATGCCAAGGCGGGTTGAAGCTGTGTTGCGCGCCAAAGGTAGGCAACTCGTTATTGACAGGTGGTCATAATGTTTTGGCTCTTGAGTGTGTGTGTGTATATATATATATATATATATGTATGTGTGTATGGGTTGTGTCAGTGATAGTGTAAGCAAAATTAAATATATTTTTTGCACTTTTTTTTTAAACTCCCTGTTACCTGAAGAATTTTCCTCTTATATGGTAAAAATTTATTTAAAGGAATTTTTAAATGAAAACCACTCAGAAATAGAACAATTTCCTCCCATAGTGTAGCTAAAATAACCATATGTGACTGATACTCAACTACCTTAATAAATAACACAGTCTTCTGAAGATTATATATAAAACTTAATGGGACAATTTAAATCACTATAAAAATAGACAAAAAAAATTACTTGTAGCAAATTTTGGATTAACCAGGGTTCCATCATCATTTTTGAACTGATATCTTACTCGTCCTCTGAATACCACACTATCTTTATTTAATTCACGTGTGTACAGCTTATTCTGCAAAGTAAAAAATGTACAATACATCAGAATTATATAGCAATACATTTCAAAGTTTGTTTTAATTTTGGACATGCTTACTTATAATCAACTCACAAAGATATGTATGAGTGCATAATTAGGTTAAATAAACACAGCAATAAAAATTCATAATTACATATCTAATCATTTGTTAAATTTATTATGGGTAATTTCCCAGTATTCGTAGCATGATGTTATTAAAAAAAATCATTAAATTTTATGGTATTATCCATCAAATGAAAGGTAATGAAACATAGCTTATGAATATGAAACTGATTTTATCAAAAAATTGAGAAACTTTTTAAATTTCATAATTTTTATATATATACATATATACAAATTCAAAAATTGCAGACAAACTTTTTTTTGCCAGTACAATATTTAATACTTTCATTAAGATATATTAGTGTAGACATTGTAATTCAACAATTAACTAAAAACACTGCATATTTATCTTTTGTGTTTCAATATAGGGTGTTTATAGAAAAATGCTGATGACATAGATTGTTCAGATTAAAAGAATGGTTTAGTTTGTGCAAATTCATACTAAATAGAAGATTATTGCATTATATTTGCTCTAAACCATCCAACTAGTTAAACTTTCCTTAAATTCTCCCTTTTCACGTACTCAAAATGCACCATATTATTTTCCAAAGTACACTTAAAACATGTTTCTACATCACTTCATTTGACTTGGTGTCAATTTTTGAAAATGTTCCTGAAGAAAGCCAATGGATTGGTCTATGTTTTAAAGAACATTGATGGACGATAAGTAGTTTTAAACAGACAAAAAAAAAAAAAAAAAAAATTAATACTCAAAATTCATTTCAAGCCTGTAGCAGAACACAAGCTTAAATATTGAGACAAACTACAATATGAAACAAGTTCAGTAATGCAAACTTATCGACTTTGCCATGTGATCAGTCACCTGACCAATCTGACCATTCTTTTTTTATATGATACAAGAATTGATTTAAAGATGAACCACATATTTAATAAATTACAATGTAATTGCATATATCAAATATCTGTGTCAACTTTTAAAATATTTGACAAGGTACTTTTAAGAAATAAATTTAAAAAAAATGTGTAAAAATTGTAAATGAGTTACCAATTACAATTTATAGAATACTAAAGATAACTGTTAATAAAATATAATAAATTAATGATATAATGCCAAATAACATATTATAAGCAAAAAAATCCATTATATATTGCTGTATAGCTATAAACAGAAAAGTATAAATATATATATTTTTATAAAAAAAAATTAAAATATAAATAAAATAAAAAATTTTATGCATAATGTGTACACAGATAGCATATGCAATTAGAGATCAAACTACTGTTTTCTTACCCCCTTTCTCTATTAATGCATTCCATTTTACAGAATGTATCAAAAATAAATATGGGGCACTGAGCAAAAGATCCCTTTGAGGACCTCTAAATTACTATTAATCATTAACAGCAAATTACAAGTCTCTCAACTGACCTTTACTCAAAGCCCCAGATTGTCATGACTGGGGCCTGCCTGTTTAGTCATCATCCTGGAAAAATTTGGAGTTTAACAATAGCAGCATTAGTAACTTCCTTTTAAAAAATGCATAGGTTTATATTGATAGAAATTGCATTTTCAGGACTATTTTTTAAAAAATTGCTTGGCTCCCAACATATTTTGATATATTTATTTCAATTGTTAGTTCTGTACAAAAATTAGGATTTTTAAAATTAAACTCTAATCAGACAATCTTTTCAAAACAGTTCTAGATTTATAAACTATGAAAACACAATATATCTGAATACTGTAAAAAAATTTCAATTAATCTCTTAGTTTATAATTCTGAGCTCTGTAAATATTTTTTTACTATAAAGATGTCCTTTTAACAGTTTATATGGAAATAAACTTAAATTAATTAAAGTTCTGAAAAGAGAACATATGGGAGTATACAGGTCCCTACATATTAAAAATGAAATGTGTTATATAATTTGTTTCCGTGGTTTTTAATGAGAAAAATTCAATATTATTATTCTTTAAAATTTCACGTCTGTTAAAAAGTGAATTATACAATACTTTTAAAATTATACTAATCATTACTTACTTCTACACCTATTTGAAAAGATGCTGCATCTAAAACATCTCTAATTTCTTGACAAGTGGGATTTTCAACACACTAAGAAGTAAATAAAAATTTATTAGAACATACTGCTTAATAAATTCTATGATAGAAGATTAATTCAAACGAATAAATTTGAAAATATGTTATGTAAATATAATTGCAGGAATTTTATTTTGTATTTGTTTTATATTGTGAATATGTAAATATAAAAAATAAAGGATTAAGAAAATAATTTTAGAGATAATGGAATTTTCCAGATTTTTAATATATATCTACTACATATGCACTAATATTTCAGCATTTTTTAGCCAAGTGTGTATATATACATTTATATATGTATATGTGGGAACATACACAACACAAATCTTTATGTGAAGAGTTAAGTATTTGGTAAAAGAAAGATGGCATAAGTGTATGAGTTAAGAATTATGGTAATCTGTTACAATTTCTAAAAGTAATCGGGGCTGTAACGAAGGTGGCATTCACCTCGGACACATCAGTCATAGGGGCCCCAAGCCTTATGCAATATTTTAGCTAAATTTTCAAACATGGTCCAAACAAGAACAATTTGCTCACGAATAGAAATAAGGAAGCATTAAAAAATAATTTTCCAAAATTACAATTAAAGGGTAGGGTTGAAAGACAATAAATTAGAATTATTAATAAAATTGGGCATGAAAATTTACATTAAGTAACTTATTAATGCCTGAGGAGGTAGGTGAAACATTTGCAAATCAACAGAAACATAAAGAACCCTGATCATTGCAAATAAAGGGGAAAAAAAAAAGGTGGCCAAGTGTTTCTTAATACAAAGGTGCTAGAGTTGATTAAAAGAGCTGCAGATCTAGCCCTAAAATAATTTTCTGATTTAGAATCACATGAATTGGTATCAGAAGTTGAGAGTTTCAAATTTCAACTAATTTAGATATTGAAAGACCTTAAATGAAATGAATTCCTGCAAAAAGAGCTAGAAAATATAGATCCAAATTTAGTAATTGCATTGAAAAACTTTTCATGATTGCCTTTGACAACAGCTTAGTATGAACATTCTTTTAGCAAACTAAAACTGCTAAAATTGTATCAATGATCCTCATTGAAGTATGAATGGCTAGAGAACATTATATAATATGCACTGAAAAAAAAAAGTATAACAAAATCAACTACAATAAAATCTTCAATTTATTCGTAAACATTAAAACTCAGAGAGAAATTTTTTAAATTCCTTTCCTTTTTATATAAGTAAAAAGTTGTTACTTTGAGAAACCTTTATATACATTGTTCAGTATGCCAAAGACTCTAGTTCTGGCCATGAAAAAATCAATGTATTTCACATTTAGTTTAGAACTGGTAAAGAATGTAATCAAGTATGAAATTATAGCTATTCTTTCCCAAATTTGATACTTAATACTTACTTTTACTCATATTTAACTATCTATACATGATTATGACGCTGAACTAAAAACTGTGATAATGATCGTTCAGTAAAAATTTAACATAATTTCAAATAAATTATACTATTTCAAAATAACACATGCATGCATATAACTCTGGGCTTCAGAAAAAAAATTTAGAAAAAAAAAAGAAAAAGGAATTCTAAACAAATTTTTTGTTAAAATGAGGAATTTGCACATGTGGGGGATTTGAACAAATTAGTATTTTTCTGATAATACCAGACTCGTAGATTCCAAAAATGTTCTCAAAAATGTAAAAAACTGGGTCCATCATTTTAAAAATTAATTTTAAAGTTAAGCAAAAATCCCGTGACTCCATGATTGTTTCTGACATCTTAGTTCATGATATCCAATATTTTCTTATTGCTTGTAAGCTCACACTATTTTACGATTTTGTTTTTGCAAGTTCTTGAAATTTTCTAACTATCAAAATTTATTTTCATTTAAACCTGAAAGTTCATTTTATTGATCTCGATAGCTTAGTTATCTCAATTTGTATAAATGTCTCTTCTACCTGGATTTACCAAAGGACAGTCGATCAACCTCCCAAAAATTACACGCATGTCAATGTTTTTGTTCTTGGGAAAAAAAAAAAACTCAGTTTTGTAGGAGCAGAAGTACAGGGAATTAAAACCCAAAGGTATATAAAATCATTTATATATTTATCCAATTTAAATTAACATGTATTAATATTTTATTCATGCTAATCCTAGTTCTTCTGTTTGTACACACAGCCAAGTCAAATATATATACATATATCATATACACACACATTTGTAGTAGTATCGATTTTTATAAATAAGGATAGGTGTACTATTAAAATAAAAATTAGAGGAGGTATTTATACTTAATTTTATTGGAAGATATTTTGATCAGGTTAAAACAAAAAGTATCTGAAAATTACTTTAATATTGAAGTTTGAAATGTATTAAAAATCATTCTTTGATTAAAACATCAAAATTATGTATTAAAACCACCATTATGGCCCAAGTTTATTAACATTCCTAGATGTTTACTTTTGTATGTAAAATACCAATTATTTCATATTTACATTCAAAGTAATACAATTTTATTATCTTTTAATATTAATATTAAATAAAAAATGCATACAGTTTCTGAAATTAAATTTACATTTTTTAATCACTATTAAGTATTTTAAATTTGACAAAAAGAAATTTAAAATCTTTAAAAGGCTTTACTTAATTATTTATACTTTTTCAAATAGCAATACAATTTCATTGCCTTTAATATTAATGTTAAATTAAAAAATGCATTAAGTTTCTGAAATTAAATTTAATTTTTAAAGTAATATCATTATTAAGTATTTTAAAAATATTATACTTTTTTCAAATTAGTCACTAATTTAATCGAAAAATATTACTGTGAATTGATACACTAAAGAAAGTATGCATCTCTGAAGAAAATATTTATAATACCTTGAAAATACATAACCTTCTCCCCCGAGTTATTTATTAGATAATTATATGCTTTATCAAACATTTATTGTACTTGAACTCTGTGATAATACTCGAAAATTAGCAGTTTTAAAAGTTAAATAACGCTGGTTAATCAACAGTCCTTTTAAAAGGTATAGATGTATTTTTAATACACTTTAATTGTTCTAAATTAGTAATATTTAAACAAAAGCAAGCATTTACATACTGAAAAATGGGTCTTCATAAACCCATAGAGATGATTTATGTTAATTTGGGGTTTAATTTCACATCCCTTTTCATGGCATTTGTACAGATTTACATGTATTTGGATCTTTGGGAACGCTGAAAAATATCTTCTCATTGCAATTAGTTGTATTTTTAAAGAGTGGCACAATACAATATTTAGAATATGATTTTTTAATGTCAGACATAATAAAAAAATTTCTATGATATGCGATACTTTACACAGAAATAAATTTAAAAGTCGCCTTTTAACATGTAAACAATATAAGCGGTTGGTGTTTTCATGAACCATGATGTCACAAACTCAGCAGAGGAAAAGTATCATTTTTGAGAGATGTTAAAGAGTCCTCTATGAAACTCATTAGAAATCACTAATTAAGACCCCAAATGTAAGAAAAATAGGTACAAAATTCTTCATTACCCTTACTCATTTCAGTATTTAAAAATTTCTTGTAACAACTTATGTTAAATTTTTGAAACCTTGTAAATGCATACTAAAAAGTATTAATATATATCAATTTTCAAAATAAACTTTTGTGAACACTAATTATTAGAAAAATGAAATTTTTAGACTCCCAAATCTATTCATTTCATGCACAATTAATCAAAATATAATTAGTCTAAATATTAGAATTAAATATCTTCCATGAAGAATAAAAAATAGAATAGAAAGGGGTATAAAAATTACTCCTATTTATTATCAAATAAAAAACTTATGGTTCATTTACAAATATATTTGCAATAAAATTTTTAATGTTTCTATGTACCTTTTATAAAAAATAAAAACTATATTTTTAAAAAATTAATCAAGTATTGGGTGCTACAAGAGTATTATAGAAACTGAATATTTAAAGAAATAGTAAAACTGTTCTCCAAAGAAAATTATACATTCATGTGGGAAAGCTAACTATAAAATAAATCATACTTAAAGATCGAACACATCTAAATAAAGAATATGCATCGTTTATTCACGAGTCAAAAATTTAAAAATTACCTTGTCTTTACTAATTCTCCTGCCTTCGGCGTATGTTTTTTTACTGTTTATATAAGCAGGATATATACAAGACCACCTGAAATGAAAACTTTAATCAATGCAATAGAATGAAAACATTTAAAGCGACAGAATTAATAAAACGCTTATAGCAACAAACGTGATAAGAACTTATGCTATGAAGTAGCTGGTCACATGTATGTGTACAAGAGCAAAATTAAAGGGCGCTTTAAAATCTACATAAACATAAAACTTGCATTCTTATGTACAAAGTAGTTAATCAAGTTATAACATTACCTTTCTCTGTCTGAATACTTTTTCTCAGGCGACCAGCATGACACCATATTGCTGCTGTCGTGGTACTTTAGAAAATATTTAAACTTGATTGTTGACCATTAAGCACTTAGCGATCCACCAATCCTCAAATCTACACACCAATAAGGGAGAGAATGGAGAGGATTGAAAGAACCAATAGTATACTTGGACACTTTTCATAGATGTTCAGATGTGCAGTATCATAAAGTATGTTAATCTGTGGGCAGTACTACTAAATTGGGTAAATAGATAAAAATCTAGTAAGGTGACCTAACGTCTTCGAAATTCAGGGACGGAAAGTACTCAAATTTAGATTTTTTTCAATTGTCCCCAAAAAATACCTTGACTACTTAGGGACGGGAACATTTAAAATTTAAAGATTTGTCTTAGTCTAGTAGATTAGTGATTTTAATTCACTCAAATTTAAAGATTTGTCTTAGTAAATCTAGTAAACATTCATTTTAATTCAATCCAATATTTTAATATAATTAAAAGTCCTAAATACCTTGAAAAAATATTAATTAGTTTTATATGTTTTCTTTATATCTCTGAATCTAAATACTTTTAATCTTTTTATACTTATCCTAATTATTAATGTATTTAGAAATGAGATGATATACAATATGTACGTTTTCACTTGTCGATGACGTCATCAGGTAAATAATGAATTTTTGCTTATACAGACGTTAGCTTACAAAATTGAAATTTCAATAAATATTCCTAATTTCAAAATATTTTAAATCAAAAGCTATCCAGACCACTTTAAAGTATACAAAGTAAGTAAAGCTTTAAAGTATGGCTATAGATATTTCTGCGATATGTCCCCGAAAATGCCCCCCAAAATATTGTGTACTATCTAGAGTTGTGAGCAATGGAAAAAACCCGGTTTAAACCCGGGAAAAAACCGGGTTTTTTGGGAAGGGAATTTTGAAAATTTCCAAAACATGGGAATTTTGAAGTATTTTGTTTACTTTTATCCTAATCGCAGAAGACAATTTTTACATTTCACATATTTTTATTATTACATAAATATTAGGCAATAATGTGTAGTGTCACAAAACCCATAAATCATTATTTTTCTTGGATAACACCTCTCTCTTTCTCTCTCTCTATATATATGTGTGTGTGTATGTAGGAATTGGATACAAAATGCAATAGTGTCATTTGATTATACCTTTAAATGATATATACATTACAAAAAATAATGCACTGTTATTTTAAATTTAAAGATATTTATTTTTATATTATAAAAGAAGGGGAAGAAGTTTAGCTTAAAGCAATTTACATAGTAGATGATGATAAAAAATAATGTATATATAATTATTATATTAGCCATTAAAATTGAAGCAACTAGTTATGTGTTTGATAAGACTAACAGGGTCATTAATTACATAAGTACAACTATAAAATCATTTAAAAGGTCATTGCTATTATTTCTTGAATATATATATGCATATATATGTGTGTATATATATATATATATATATATATATATATACATATATATATATATATATATATATATATATATATATATATATATATTGCCAAAAGTAAAAAAAAAACTTTTAGAAATAATATGCTAGTTCTTAAATAGCTACTGGTGAAAAAATAAATGTAAACATTGTTAAAATGATTTCTTCTCAAAGTTCCTAAAATTCCGGGTTTATTCCCTAAAATTCCCAGGTTTATTCTCACCTTTTCAAAATTCCAGGTTTTTTACATCTCTAGTACTATTCCCAGGTTTTGCGGATACGATGCCGTTTATCCCAATGTTTCTATTTAGAGATATACTCACCTTAAAACACAGCTGTGATTTGATATAAAGTTACATAAAAACTATAAAAACACGAAAATCTTAAAACAAAGGAAATAAAAATATGTAACCAATTATTGGCACACATTGTGTTTTCACGGCTTTAAAGAGACTTTTTCCCTTGACATATATTTCTTATGCTAAATTTGGAATTGAAAATTTTTAAGTCAGAGCAGAAAAAAAAAAATTAAATATTTTAATGCATACACCCTAAAATAGGTTGCTGACTTCGGACGTTTGGGGGTCGTATTTTCACATCATCAGGTACTCCATTAAATTACTTATCACAGAAAAAAGTGTGAGAATTATGGAAAAAGAAATTGGGAAATTTGAAGAGAAGAAGGCATCTATTGAAATCTTAAATAGATAATGTGTTTTTATGTATATAAACGAGTTTTAAGAATTTCAATTATGTTAAGTTTGCAGAAATCTGCGATGAGTAGTCACCCACAACTCTCACCGAATTATAATCCTTGTAAGCGCAAGTTGCCTTCAAAATGTGTGTTATTTTCGGCAAACGATTTTTGAACGATTCTGATGCAGTCTCTACACTATGGAAAATTGTTCACCACTTCCGAATGGTGACCTTGAACTATGGTTTACGGGTTGCATCCACACTCTGGGCCACTAAATGAGCGTGGATTCGTCCATAAAGTCTACTGCGCACTTTAGTTGAGCATCTGGATGCCTTTGATCTTTGGAGAAAAACCGCTTCCGAAGCCATCCTCCCCCAAGGCCACTTTATCGTCTGCCATCGTCGACCTCGATAAGCCATACCCCCAATGACTGATGGTGGTACTGACTTGCAGTGGACCATAGTGTGGAGAGGCCTTAATATCGTCTCATCAGTGCGAGTCTAGTTCTTGATAAGTTTGTATGCCATTTTCTAATGTATCAAGGAATGTGAATAATTAATATCTTATGAAATGCGCATGAAGCTTTTAAGAAATTTTATAAGCTTGTCCTAATATCACTCCAACAGTCAGGCATATTTTATTGGCAACCTGGATGCTTCGATTTTTATGACAAGAATCAAGATTCTCGTGATTTATCCGGGTATGTGCTACAACTGTTAAACACTATGGTTGTACTGTACTACATATTGCGGTGAAGATATGTCATAGGTGACTTCAGCGTCATACTGACTACAGAAGTCGTTAGAGACGGTAATTCGGTATGATAAATTACCCTCTCTACTACGTCGTAATGGCGACTTCTGTCATCAGTGTGACAGTAATGTCGACTGTGACATAATCTCGATTGTAATATGGTAGCACTCCAAGTTTCCTATTTCTGAATGGTTTTCTGCAATCATTATTTTACTGAATTATCATATTTATTTTCATCATTACCTCAAGGTCAGACTACCACATTATTTCAATGTTTTGTACATGACTTAATGCTTTACATATATTTTATTTATGCAAGACGAAAGTGCTGCGGCAGTGGTTATCATAGAGAGCATTTGCTTAAAATTGCCACCTTTGGGGGATAAACATCCAAATTTTTGGTTCGCAAATGTAGAAGCACAATTTGGAATACCTTATACTTATATTAAGCAACATTTTATTCCTAAATTGCTACGTTAAATTTGGATATACTATCTTATGTTATGGTACTGCATTACAATCGAGAGTTGAAAATAAATACTAAATATTAAAATAACGATTAATTACTGACTTTTCTGATTCTATAGAACAGAGGATCAAAATATAGCACTCATTTCATATTAGGCAACGACAAATTGTCGTACTAGCAAATGTTAAGTTTCTAACAGTGAATGAAACGGGTGGAAAAATGTTGACAACGAGTTTCTTATAAAACTTAAAGTTACATAATCTCCCAATACATATTCAATACCTTTTTATCAATTTCCGACGACAAAGTGGCAATATTGGTCATCAGAGCGGATAAAATTCCCGATACAGTTTCCAAAAATATTGGCTGCACTACAGTGCAGAATCAAAAATTCCTTCCCCAATATGTATGATTTACGCATTCAGATTTGCTTTTACTTTGGGAAGGGGGTACTACATAAGCCAGAGATGTATTGTCCTAAGCTGAATTGTTTGCCTTCAAAATGTCTGTCAATTTTTCAGCAGACGATTTTTCAACTATTTAAAGGCGCCTCCACACTATGGTCCACTGCAAGCCATCACCACCGTCTGGAGGGGCTTTGGCTTATCGTGGCCGATGGCGGCAGACGATAAAATAGCCTTGGCGGACGATGGCTTCGGAGGCGGTTTTTCTCCAAAGATCAAAGGCAGCTAGATGCGCAACTTAAGTGCGCAGTAGACCCTATGGACGAATCAATGCGTTCAGCTCATTCAGTGGCCCAGCGTGTGGATGTGACCCGTGAACCATCGTTCGAGGTCACCATCAGGAAGTGGTGAACAACTGGCCATAGTGTGGAGGCTACATTAAATGTGTGTTATTTTTGGTAGATGGTTTTTCACCTATTCCAATTCTGACAGTGCCACTCCATTCTTGATAAATTTTGAGTATCGTATTTTTTAAATGTATCATAGAATAAGAAGTATTAGAGTATTATTGAGTGGGAATTAAGCTCGTTATGAAATGTAATAAGTGTGTGTCCTGCTATAACAACAACACTCATGTGCACTTTAAACTTACAAAATTGTTATTCTATATGTTACTTTTACTTTGAATGTAAAAACTAGTGTCGAAACTGGCATTTAATAGGTAAACTTTGTTAAAATTTAGATATAAAATTAACTTTTGAAGTTTTCTCTTTCTGTTAAGTATGTTTTACTAAATTTTTAACTTAGTTTTATACCATTTTGAAGAGTATTAAATTAACTAAAACAATTCAGCAGAAAAAAGGAAATGTTTTAGTATTTTGCGTTTGGTTATTTTGAGCGAAATTTTTGTTTCACATGAGGATGATTATGTGAGAAAAGATCATGTTTGAAATCCCCTATAGGACGCAATTCATACACTTTTAGGTTTATTTGATAAAATTTTACTGCTTTGTACATCCAAATCTGATCCTGACTAGGTAGATATGAAATGCAAGCTTTATCATTTATTATGTAAAAGTACCCCTAAATGTAGCTATAGAAATATTTGTTTTTTTAAAAAAAGTTTGGATATAAAAAATACCTCTAGATTTTATCTTAATTACGTTGCATCAACTAAAAATGGCTATCAAACATATTCACATTTTTCGGCCATTTTAATTTAAGTCAATCCAAATTTGGCTAAGTGTATATTCTGATTTTGTTCATTTGTTCTAAAATCAATCAAACTTTGATATCAAACATAAAGTGTATCCCATGCATTCAGTAACTTCGAAATGTTGTAGTGAGAATACAATTTCTCTGAAAATAACCTAGAAAATTTCCTGATTTCTGATAATTTTTCAAATGTTAAAGAGTAAGATTTGATGTTTACATGTTACTCATGTGTTCTTTTTCAAATGAAAACCATATAAACACATGGTTATATATGGTCTGCATAAATACAATTTCGATCATTTATTTTGATCAACAATATTCATAAATTTATTTTGTGAAATGTGTAAGCAGCAACATAACTTCATTCTGGTTAGGGCAATATTCTTTTGAGGTTAACTAGGTCTTTCTTCACTAGACTTACATACAAGAACCGTATGTCTTTTTGACTGCATTCGAAAAATCATAAACTTCAACTGTATCATATCTGTTTGAGCACTTAATAAGTTGGCAATAAGTGTTGGCATCTTTAGCTTAGCCAAATCTGAAAGTTTAACACGCCATTGATTCCACTAAGTAGAGGAGCCCCCTTTACATGCACTAAAAACAAAGCAAATCAGTGAATCCTACTCCCCTTTCAAGACTTATCTCTAGCTAAGGAAAAAATTGAGGTGTGAAAAATTTCAACTTTCTACCAAGATAATTGCATAGTTTAACCCCCTTTCCCTCGATAGGTTGTAAAATGGCCGACTCTGCTGCTTCATTATCCTTCTTAATGCATTAAATAAGTTACAGAGGACTTCTGTGTCCTAATGACTTCTGAAGTCACCGTAGAAGGGAATTCGGTATTATAAATTCCCATCTCTGACGTCATTATGACGTAGAAGTCGCTTGTTGCATAGCTCGACCGTATTTTGTATCAAATTAACAAGATCACAATACACGGAATGATGGGATAGCACTCCGGTGTGATCTCGTAACTTCTGACAATCCCGGCAAAATAGAGAGTTGAAATTATTACTTATGTAAACGGGTTTTTCTGACTCTCCAAGTAAAATTCCTTTTACCAGGTAAAATGAAGGGTATTTTACTGGCACATGTTAATGGGGTTTTTATTTCAGGAGATAGCTCTTCTAAGCCATAGTTCTTGTAAAAGCTATTTTATTCTGACTGTACATAGTGTTAAAAATCTTTAAGGATTATGCCTTTTTCCACTATTTGCAGAATTATATGTTATGTGTTTCGTTTCGTACAGGAAATTTCCAAAAAAGTTTTAATTTATACAATAAAAAAATCACAGTATTCTATGTTAAGCCTGAGACTTTAAAAGATCACCCAGATCAATATTAGAATGATGCAAATGAGTATCGAAGCCTTAATTTTCGAATTTCTTCATTGATATAAGTTTAACAACATTTTAAAATAACCGAAGAAAATTGAAACAGAAACGCGCACTATTCTTTTGTAACTTTGGAGATCGCATGAAAAAGTCGCCAAACGGCCAACAAAAGTGAAAATCTATCAATAATAATTATACGAAGAAAAAAGTATAAAGCAATAAAGTCAAAGTTCCTTTGGATTGACGGGCTCGGCCCATATGGTGCATCACTAAATACTTCATTATCTATTCTCTATTTCCATGTTAGTTGTTTTATTTTCTGGCTCGTTGCTAATTCATGATCTCTAAATTGAATGTTTATAAAACACCTGGTTTATAACAAATCATTCTTTCTTCAGCTATATAGTAGTCATATGAAGAATTATCCTTGATAATACAATATTTTTCAAATTAACACTGGCGCTTATTGAAAAAAAATAGGTGCCATATGTTGGTTGAAAATTTTCAACGTGCAAGAAAAGCAATTGTTGAAAACAGCATAAAAATACAATTTTCAGTGCCAAGTTTTTGTCTTTGTAACCCTAATTTCCTATTTTCAGGAGATGATTTTCAAAAAATCATTTCCAAATAGAAACCCATATTTAAAATTTCCTGTTTCTAGCTTCCGCAGTTCAGGCTCTGCATCGATATTGCGTTAAACTAAGAAAACTACAAAATCAGCAGCTTTACCTATCGGATTTTATTCAAACCATTCTCTAAACACGTTAATCAGCTATATGAATAAACTGTAAAATTGGTTAAGTAGATATTGAATCTATAGGTTACACATATATGTACGTTGTCTTTTATTTATATAGAAAACACATTATGATTATTCCAATGAGGAATTTGCATATGTGGGGGATTCGAACAACTTAGTATTTTTCTTATAATTCCAGACTCGTAGATTCCAAAAAGGTTCTCAAAAATGTAAAAAGCTGGGTCCACCATTTAAAATATTAATTTTAAATTTAAGCGAAAATCACGTGACATCAAAACACTCCGTGATTGGTTGTGACGTCATCGTTCACGTTGTTCAATATTTTCTTATTGCTTGTAAACGCGCACTATTTTCCGATTTTGTTTTTGCAAGTTCCTGAAATTTTCTAGCTATCAAAATTTATTTTTATTTAAACCTGAAGGTTTATTTTATCGATCTAGATAGCTTAGTTATCTCAATTTGTCATAAATGTCTCTTCTACCTGGATTTACCAAAGGACAGTCAGGCAACCTCCCGAAAATTGACAGCATGTCAATGTTTTCGTTCTTGGGAAAAAAAACCCGGATTTTATGGTAGTAGAAATACGGGGAATTAAAACCCATAGGTATGTAAAATCATTTATATATTTATCCAATTTTACTTAACATGTATTAATATTTTATTCATGCTAATCACAGCTCTTCTGTTTGTAGACATAGACAAATCAAATAAATATACATATATTATATACACATATTTGTAGTAGCATCGCTTTTTATAAATAGAGACGGATGTAATATATTTAAATAAAAATTAGAGGACTTATTCATTGTGAGACCCGGACCTTTAGCCTTCGTGTTGCAAAAAGTAGACCGTAGCGCTCCAAAACCAAACCAAAATCAAAACCAAACCAACTCTTAAGTACTTTAAATTTGATGTAGAGAAAATTAAAATCACTAAAAGGCTTTACTTAATTGCTTATGATTTTTTAAATAGCCATAAAATTTTATTGCCTTTAATATTAATGTTAAATTACAAAATGTATAAAGTTTCTGAAATTAAATTTAATTTTTAAAGTAATATCATTATAAGTATTTTAAAAATATTATATACTTTTTTCAAATTAGTCACCAATTTAATCGAAAAATATCACTGTGAATTGATACACTTAAGAAAGTATGCATCACTGAAGAAAATATTTATAATACCTTGAAAATACATAACCTTCCCCTCCCCCGAGTTATTTATTAGACAATTATATGCTTTAGACTTTTATGTTTTACGATATTTATATGCTTTATCAAACATTTATTGTAGTTGAACTCTGTGATAATACTCGAAAATTATCAGTTTTAAACGTTAAATAGCACTGGTTAATAAACAGTCCTTTTAAAGATATAGATGTATTTTTATATACTTTAATTTTTCTAAACTAGTGATATTTAAACAAGCATTTACTTATTGATAAATGGTCTTCACAAACCCATAGAGATGATTTATGATACTTTGGGGGATTAATTTCTCATCACTTTTCGTCGCGTTTGTCCATATTTTACGTGTATGTGGATCTTTGGAAACGCTGAAAAATATCTTATCATTGCAATTAGTTGCTGTAATTTTACAGAGTGGCACAATACAATATTTATAATATGATTTTTTAATGCCAGAGATAGTAAAAATAATTCTATTATAGGCGATACTTTACACAGAAACAAATTTAAAAGTTGCCTTTTAACATGTAAACTGCATAGGCGCTCGGTGTCAACGTGAAAGATGACGTCACAAACACGGCGGAGGAAAAGTATCGCTTTTGAGAGTCGTTAAAGATTCCGCTATAAAACCCATTAGAAATAATTAATTAGGCCTCCAAATGAAAGAAAAATAGCTACTGACCTGCTTACTTTTTTGTCTTCAATCGTTTAAAATTAAAATTAAAAAACGTGAAAATTCTTCATTATCATGGTGTAAGAAAAACATTCAGAATCTCAAAGTTGGAGCGATTGAATGAACAGGATTCTATAGCCAATAAATTGATTGCCATTCTATTGCAAATAAGAAACACTGTAAGTATTTTAACTGAGTAGATTCATATTCATAATTCCCATATGAGAATTATGAAAAGAAATTGGTACATTTCACATGCCGAAGTTTTTTATACCAAATTTGGCGATTTTGTGGCGATACTAAGCTGGTCATAAGCAAGAAAATATGGTTTTTCTACCAAGACAAGTTTATAATATTTTATCCGACCATAATGTTAAAAATTGGATTTGCATAAAAGTGTTAGGTTTGTTTAAGTTACGTCAAAATTTTTCAGTTTTGTAAAATAAAATACAAAATCGTGACTTTTTTAATGACCTCCCAGAAATTGTCAATTTCAAGAGCTTGGAAAAAATATATGCAGGGATCGGCGTGTAAAGTGCATCTGTTCCAACAAATTTTGTAACAACAGTAAAAGTTGGCAAAGTATTATTTCTTTTCTTTCAGATCTTTTGACTTGCGTTCTATTTAAATGCACAGAACAAACCAAAAGTTAAGTTCCACTGAATAATTTAACTTAACCACTTAGAAATAATTGGGTTCCTAGAATTTTAAAAAGTTTGACAAGAAATAGGTATGTCATCAAATGGAAATATTTAACTCTCCGATATCAGTAACTTTTCAGATTTTTCCAGTTTTAAAAATATATGTACTGTTCTTTCACGTTCTGCAATTTAGTTATTTTATGCGTTTAAAAGCACCCACAATCACAAAATTTAGGAAATTTTTAATAAGAACTTAGGGATCTGGAAATAGCACTCGTTCTGACGCGACGAACGACGAATGTAAATGGTAGTAAAATAAAAAGTAAGTAAATTTGAAATAAATATTATAATAATATGTTCAATCATTGCTCTAAAATCAATCAAATTTTGATATCAGGGTATCCGAAAGGTTTAGTAACCTCGAAATATCTCACTGATAATGCAATTTCTCTGAAAATAATCTGGAAAGTTTCTTGATTTCTGATGGCTTATCAAATTCTAGTCGCTTAGACGGGAGAAGAGCCTAACAGGAGAAATAGCATTTTTAAGGTAAATGGTAAATTGTAGTTCCATAAGCCAAATGAACGTTATTGCAACTACGAGGCCTGTCATCATGGCAAAAATCACAGCTTGAAATATGGAAGAAATGTCCCTGGAAGAAGTGGATTGTAAAGAACTACAACTTTACCTTCTCGCGTAGGATGTAAAAAGAACTACAACTTCTACTTCGCGAGGAAAAGGATTTCCGGTTTATATTGGTTTGTGAAAAAAGTCGTTGCTTCACTGTATGATGAACCAGTGTGAAGTTGTAATTAATTAAAGTGTTTCGAAATTGAATAGAGGAGTGATATGTTCAAGTAACCTGTGCTTTGTTCGTCAACAAATAAATAAGAATTGCCAATTCATGACAGGATCTTGGAGACTAAGAACACACCGAAGTTTTTACAAAAAGACTAATGTCAGCAATTCTATTCTGGAAACCGTTAGCATTCCAGATACCGAAGTTGAGAAAATTCAAGCTTGAACGATCGAATGCCAAAGCAAAAGAAATGGGTGGAAGGGGGAAGTAAGCCTATTAATGACACTCTCATAACAAGGTAAATCCTTTTCTATGATGAAACACTTTGAAACAAGAATAAAAAAGAGTCCATAAAGTGTTATAAGGTAGCCATAAGGTCACGTCAAATAGCTCGAGCCTGGCTATCCTTCCTGGTGCACTTGTTACAGCATTGTCCAGCTTACTTATTCATTAATTTACTTTGGACAGAGCGGATTCTTGTTTAAAATATGTTCATTGCTCTACTGTAAATTACAATTTCCTTAAACTCAGGTTGTTTTTGAAAATTTACTTGACTTTTTCCAAAATTTTAAATTTCCTGGTTCTGTTGCGACCTTTAATAGTTAAAAATTAAATTTGGAGAAAGTAGGACTTTATTTGTTTAAGAACTCTCTCAAAACAGTTAAGTATGATATACACTTTATAGGTATGCAATATTCAGAAGAAATATAGACAAAACTTAAAGCTTTATTTTATAGGAACTATTAAACACAAAATGCTCTTTATTACAATCAAATTTATATAAATATAATTACTGTAATTTTTTTATTAACATAATTTTCAAAATCATTCATTTTTTTAAAAGTCTTAAATACAGTCATATAATTATTATATCAAAAGTTTCAAGTGAATTGAAAATGTTTCTTTTAATAGAAAATTCATAACAAAACTGTTTATATACATTAAGCTATACATTTTCACACAGTACAAAACATTCACTGTTGATTTTGTATCTTATTTTGAGGTCTTTTAAAAGCTCGTATTTTGGAAAAGAGATGGCGCTTCAATTTTAAATATTCTGCATGACAGTGCCTTTGGAACCTGTTAAAATAATATAAACAAATAAGTGATGACAATATAAACCATTATGCTTAATGATATGAATAATAAAGAGAGATTAAAAGTACGAGGATTGGAACTTTAATAGTGGCAACTATTTATTTATATGGAATACAAAAGTGATTCATGTCACCATGTTTTACAATCCTTCAACATAATCCCCAGAATTGTGCATTACCCGTTTCCAACGATGTGGAAGTCGCAGAACACCTGTAGCAGCGCCTGTTCTGTTGATAGTTCGAATGGATCGGTCTATTGCCTAAAGAATCTCTGGAACAGTTCTGAAGCGAATGCCACGAAGTGATTCCTTCATCTTAGGAATTAAGTCAAAGTCACAAGGGCTTAGATCTGGGGAGTATGGTAGCTGGAAAAGCACTTCTCAGCCCCACCGATTGAACAAATCAGTCACAGGTTGTGCTGTATGCGGCCGAGCATCGTGTTATGCAAAAGGATAAGGGCGTTCTGCAGAAAGTGTAGCCGTTTTTGTCTCAAAGCTTATTTGAGATGGTGCTCCAAAAATGAACAGTAATACTGCGCAGTGACGGTCTGCTGTGGGGGAACGGTATGCGTTAGGATGACACCATTACAGTCCTACACGAGAATCACCACAATTTTCACTTTGCTGGGGTTCTGACGAAATTTCGAAAGTCGAGGTGACCCGTAGTGACGCCATTCGTTTGATTGGCGTTTCAGTTCTGGTTGGTACGATCTGGCATAAGTCTCATCCAGCGTAATGATACGGCGAGAAAAAGCCTCTCCTTTGAGATCATAGAGCTCCAGGTGGGTTAGAGCAGCATCGTATCGTAACAATTTCGATATTTAAGTCAAATGATATGGAACCCACAGTGAAGCAATTTTTCTCATGCACAGGCGTTAATTCAGAATGTGCAGCCCAGTCGTATGAGCAAATTCTGCCTGTTGGGCAAGAATCGTTTGGCATCGATTACTGCCCATTAGTACGGTAACAGCATGCACTTGCTGCATCGCTGACACTAGAACGACCTGACGAATGCATGTCTGCACATTTTGGCGTTCTTCATTGACGGGTTTTTACCCATCTTGCTACAGTTTTGTAAGGCAAATGCAGATTCCCCGCAAGCTTCTTGAAGCCCTAGATGACATTGCCGTGCTGAACGACCTCTGGCATATTCAATTTTTACCCAACTTTGTTGTTCTTGTTTGGAAAACATCTTAACAACACTTACTTTAGACCGCAAGCTAATACAAGTATCAATTCTTAGCGTCATTCAACATGCGCTTGACGTAGGAAGGACGAGTCTCTGTTCAGAGGTAAGGTAGGTATGTAGCTGACATGTAGTATAAGCGACATTCTTTGATTTTGTTGCGTAGCGTTTTTACAGGAGTGTTGCCACTATTAAAGTTCCAATCCCGTATATTGTTGCGAACTTATCTCGAAGGTTTCGGGAACTGAATGGACTTTTACAACACGAGAAAACACACACACACGAATTTATTAACAAAACAATAAAAATTTCAAAAGTTCAAAATATTTCAGTTCAATATTCCAGAACAATTTCAGTGTACAGAGCACATAAAAACACTTCTACACAGCTAGCACTAAAAACACTATAGCATGGTAAGGTAAAATGCAACTCCGCTAGCTCAATCCGAATGTACCACGATTCCACCGCACTTAGCAAGATCAAGCTGGAGACTGACTGACGTTTCAATCTGAGGGTCTATTTATAAGCTTGCAGAAATTTCGAGAACTTTCCTGAGTTAGTTCCAGAAATTTCTGGCTACATCAAATGTGTCGCCAAAAACCTCGCTAGTTAGTCAAGATGCATAATTAAAGTTTGCAACAATATACTGGGTGCATAGTAAAGTACTTGGTTGGCCTTTTTCTTCGCAACCGTTGGCCATAGACATATGGCTAACGGTGGGGGTGGCCAACCTGCGGCTCGCGAGCCACATGCGGCTCTTTGAAGGATTATTTGTGGCTCTCGATAAATGTACCCGAGTTCTCTTTTCCTTTTTGTGTCATTATATTTTAAAAAAAATATTACAACTGATGGAGTTTCATCAATGATGGGTAAAAAAATCGGTCTTATTGGGCTTTTAAGAGATGATTCTTAAATTCCACAATTCATACCGATTCACTGCATAATTCACAGAGAACATCTCGTTAAAAATATTTAAAATATCCTGATGTTATGAAAATAGTGTAACACATTGTAAATTCCATTCGCACCAATGCTAAAAATCATCGACAATTCAAAAATTTCTTTGAAAAATTAAAGAACGAAGAACTTCCAAATGACATTCAATAAAAATATTTTTTAGTACCTTTTTAGCATACTTTTTAACTACGTATTTATTTGCGGCTCGGGAAAAATTTCAAATTTTGAAAAATGGCTCAGACTATCAAGGAGCTTGGCCATCCCTGACATATACTTTTAGTTATAAAAAGGCTTTAAATATAAAAAGCATACATTTTATGGTATTTTAAAATTTAAAAATTTAATTTTGCAAAAACTACAAAAATTAAAATTTTATAATCTTTCCCGCTTTTTATCATTATATTTTGCAAAAACTGAAACTCGGTCTAAGAACAGTAAAAAAAAAGTTCAACTTCTTAGTGACAAAAACTAACCGAGACATTTGAAATCAAAATTACAGGTTTTTTCCTCCTTCATTCGTCAAAAAGACTAATTACAGTAATTTGAGGTTGAAATCCTGTTACCTCGGAAGGGGATAGTATTCACTGATAGTAAAGTGTTTATATGAAGCTTTTATATCTTCATGCTGTCTCGGTAGACATTGAGTTTATATAGTGGAATACACAAAATCAATAGTTGATGTCATTTAATACAAAATCGATTAAGCTACTTTCGTAGAGAATAACAAAAATAAAACTTACATATGAGGTGGATCAATTTCCATAGCTTCCGTCGAGGCTGGTTCAGAATCCTGAGGATTAATTTCCTGAATAGCAGTCGAGCCTTGTTCAGAATTCTGAGGGTGAATTTCCTGGATAGTAGTGGAGGCTGGTTCAGCATTTTGAGGGCAAATTTGCTGGATAGGAGTGGAGGCTGGTTCAGCATTTTGAGGATTAATTTTCTGGATAGTAGTGGAGGCTGGTTCAGCATTTTGAAAGTAAATTTCCTGAATAGTAGTGGAGGCTGGTTCAGCATTTTGAGGATTAATTTTCTGGATAGTAGTGGAGGCTGGTTCAGCATTTTGAAAGTAAATTTCCTGAATAGTAGTGGAGACTGGTTCAGAATTTTGAGGGTAAAATTCATGGACAGTAGAGGAGGCTAGTTCAGAATTTTGAGAGTTAATTTCCTGGATAGTAGTGGAAGCTGATTCAGCATTTTGAGGGTTAGTTTCCTGTACAGTAATGGAGGCTGGTTCAGAATTTTGAGGGTTAATTTCCTGGATAGTACTGGAGGTTAGTTCGGAACTTTGAGGGTTAACTTCCTGAATAGCAGTGGAGGCTGGTTCAGAAATCTGAGGGTAAATTTCCTGAATAGTCTTTTTTAAATTATTCACCAGAATGATTGCTTGTTCGAGCACTGGTTTGTTAGGAGCTAAGAGAGTAAAAATAAAAAAAAAAACAATTAATTTAGAATACAGAAAAATTTACCTTTAAAAGAATAAATTTTAAAAAAGCTCAACATATTTTATTTAAAGGAAACAGGCATTATAATATTAAACTGTTTGAATTTTTCTTAATTGGGTATTCTCATTGATTATATCAAGCTTGTTCAACATAAAAGACTGTGAGCTGCTTTGGAGATGTATTTTATTCTGGCATGGTATATTGTGTGCAAGCATATAATATGTGCATGTGTGTAAAATCCAATCATTAGTGCAAACAGTTCTCAAATTCTAAATTCTTTTTTTCTTCCTTATCGATGTATAAAGTTATTTTAGGCATAGAGGTAACAGAAGAGCATTCCAAAATACTTACCTTGGGTTCTTTCACGTTTAACATTACTTTTACCTTGGGCTTGTGCTTTTATATAAGTTGTATTACATGCATGGTATGTAGTTTACATGTGTGTTAGTAAAATCCCTTTTATTAACACATATTACACAAGACTAAGCATGTACTTTATATATATATATATATATATATATATATATATATATATATATATATATATATGTAGGAATTTAGTGCAGCGCATTCTCGCAAGGTCGCGCCCTCATCACTGAGTGGGGTAAGTAAGGAACGACAGAGGGACATTCGAGTTGGAGTCGTGGAGAAGGAGTGACCAGGTCGAGTCAAGGACCCGTGGCACTTGAGCTCCCTCAATTTATTAAACACGAGTAGGGTGTCTTACCTATGTTAAGCTTCGAGTAAGAAGTCTTGTCTATACCGCGTCTTCATCCGTAAATCAACTATTCGTCTTTGTGCTTAAATGTTTTCTGTGTTGTTACGTCATTAAATGTTTGTTATTGTTAATATAGTCTGTAATCAAATTTGTCTAACGACACCCCTAGACACCGAACCCTATATATATAATATATATATATATTATATATATATATATATATATATATATATATATATATATATAATATATATATATATATAAATATATATAGTATATATATATATATATATATATATATATATATATATATACACTCATGTCCATAAATTAAGGATAAATCAGAATCACACAGAAATTGAGCTCTAAAATAAAAATTTCACCTGTAGAATTATCACACACATCTTGAAGAAGAATATGCAAATTGCAGGAAACCACCAGATGGCGCAGATAGTACGTCACAATGACGAGAGTGTATGAAAGGGGTATATAAGGAATGGTAGCAAAGAAGTAAAATTGTTCACAAGCGCTTTAAAAGCCTTTCAGTGCAA
>CM063506.1:40448841-40476341 GCA_032207245.1 Pardosa pseudoannulata
GCTGTCTTCCAGGCAAACAGTTGCTTCCTCAATGTAAAGTAGGTCATACACAGGCCGGTGGTGGCGGTATTATGCTTTAGGGGATATTCTCTTGGGCGTATCTGGGACTCGTGGTTGTGGTAGAGCAGACCATGAATGCTACAGGGTATCTGAACATCATTGCGGACCAGTTGCACCCTTACATGGCCTCTGTTTTTCCAGCTGGAAATGGAATGTTCCAACAGGACAACGTCTCGTGTCACAAGTCTAAAATTGTGTTGGAGTGGTTCAAGGAATATGATGCTGAATTCCAGTTAATGTCCTGGCCTCCTAACTCACTGGATCTCAATCCAAAAGAACACATTTGGGATGTCATGGGACGGCAGCTCAGAGTTCAAAGACCACCAATTCTCAATATCTCGGATTTGCGTAACCGTTGCTTAAACATCTGGTACAATCTGTCTCCGGCCATCTACCAAGAACTTGTGGCATTCATGCCAAGGCGGGTTGAAGCTGTGTTGCGTGCCAAAGGTGGGCCAACTCATTATTGACAGGTGGTAATAATGTTTTGGCTCTTGAGTGTATATATTTCTGATTCTAATAAAAAAATCCTTTTTAAATAAATTGAGAAAATTAGCAATAATTCAAAATTTCTTAGCTTCTATATAAATATCTGCGCTTGTTTTGCGAGGATGTATTTTACTATTTCATACAAGGAATTTAACTTTCGAAGGTGTGGTCTTTCGTTTGTGTCCACATTTATACTTCGATTTTGAAGAAACTATCCCAAACTTATTTTGCTGATTAATTCCTAGGAAAATTCAGGAAACAGTAAGTTTTCCATGTTAACTGCTGCAGAAATATTTAACAATCCTAGAAGGTATGCTGTTTTAGGCTAATAATTTTAGTTTTTTACCTAAGAGTGATATCCAGTTTTTCCATACACGTGAGTGTTAGACAACTCACACAACCTACCACTTCTAAATACTAGCTTCTCGATATAGAATAGGCTCCCGTATGCACATGCTCATATGTGTTACTAGGGTTATTACACTTAGTAGTTTATCGCTATTTTAGCTAGTGAAGGAAATAATCGCCAATTGAAATAAGTATGTAGAATTGGTTCTTTCTCTGCCTGGTAATGTGATGAAAACTTAAAATATAGGTTAGAATTGATGATATTTTCATTCAACAATGAAATTTTTAAGTTCTGGCGAGATTCCTGGGACCAGTCTAACAACGGAAGAGTTGTATTCAAGATAATTCCCAAGGTCACCTTCAACAGGACACATGGCTGCTTCAAGATCAATCAAATCATCACTCAACGTGAGTTTTCCCTAGCTACTTGAACAGGTTCTTTGACCTTCCGGACGTCTGCTGGTGCGGTGAGGACATTGGTGATGTGGACCATCTAGTGTACAACTGCAAACTAATGGACGACATCAGAAAGCGATACTTCCCCTACAATTGTCATTCTGTGGGACTTCAAAATTTGCTGAACTCATCACTGTCAAGAACAGGACTAGCGGAACTGGTGGATAGACGCAAGACGCACTCTACAGAAGATGCTGTTTAATTGTACATATTGCATTTTCAACTTTGTATCTTATTGTTTTGTAATTTCTTTTTTTTGTATTCTTTGTGTTCATTGTTTATTTTTCAATAAAGACAGGACTCCCCCCAAACCCAGGAAAACGGACAAAATTCTATAGTTTCGTGTTTGCGAGTCCAGACAAGTGTCGTCCAAATTGTTGATGTAGGAGTTTCCCTGGTGGCGGTCCCCCGAGGCGAGCGAGGAGTGAGCAGACTGGAACGGATGGAGTGCTTCTGAACTGTGAAACTTCAAGTACAGAGTTTGGAGAGCTGTCAAAGCGATCAGTAATCAGTGGCTGTATGGCTTCGGCCGGGTCAGCTCAGGAATTCCCTTTCATTTAACAAACAAAATAACCAGCTTATCATGATTAGCAAGTTATCACCCGCTTCATTTATCTAATTGAGGATGAACCCACAAATAGAAAGAAACCCAGTTATTACAAATAAAAGTAAACAAAATAGAATATAATTGAATTTGGCAACAGAAAAAAATGTAAGGAAATATATTATTTCTTGTTGCAGAGAAAATAAAATTTCAGAAGAATCAATATGAAAAACACCATGCAGAATACAGAAATAAATTAATAAAAATGTTGCTCATTCTATCATAACTCCATTACGCAAGCATTTAAATATTTTACATATAAACATATAATACATCAATTCAAACAATGAATGGCGTGCTACAAATTATCAACGGTCAAAGTACATTAAACACGTGGTTGAAATCAAAGTGATCGTAGCTACTTTGAGTCAAAAAACAACAACACACAGGTTTATATTTTCATAGGAATTATCGCCACGTGAAAAAATGTTCCAAACACGAGCGTATGTGCTGTGAGGACTCTCATAGGGAGCCTATTCTAGATCGAGCTTTTACACTTTTAAATCAACGTAAACCCAATTAGTGCCAAAATGTTCTACGTGTGATCATAACGTGATGATCATTTAGCCAAAACTAATGACGCTCTTGTTGGTAGACTAGTCAGACTTACCTCTCTTCAAGTAAAATTCAGTTTAAATTGGTTTCAGGAAAAAACAATCTACGTGAACAGAAAAATTTTACTAAAAGAAAGCTTGTCGCAATTAATTTACTCAGTACTGTAAAACATTCTTTAAATGATAAGTAAAAGATACTCTGAAGTTTGAATATAAAACTCATACTTACGTCAACAAAGCAGGTTTTAGGGTCAAAATATTCATGAAAAAATCCCCGACTATTGGAAATAATAATTCATCAAAATTATCATTTGACATCTGGAAAGGAAACCATTAATGTGTAATGAGGCAAATGAACGAATGAAATATAGATGAAAATGTACTTACACTCAGTTTTTCATAATACACAGTTCCAATGTTCATTTTAACAAACATTTGGTTAGACTCTACAAACTGCCTACACATACACTGTCTACCAATAAGAATTTGGACAAGTTCGGCGGAGGTGGAATTATGGTCTGGGGGTGTTTCTTCTGTTATGGACCTGGACCCTTGGTCCCCATTCATGGTAAGCTCAACGCCGATGCCTACTGCACTATTTTGGATGACAATGTGCTTCCTACGTTGTGGCAGTTTTACGGGCTGGACTCCTGTTACTTTCAGGACGACAATGCCAGTTGTCATGTTTCGAGGTTGACCGAGGCTTGGTATGGTGCCAATGAAGTTCATTGAAGGGACTGACCTGCCCAGAGCCCAGACCTGAATCCTATCGAGAACCTCTGGGACGAGTTGGATCGCCATATTAAGGGGTGCACTACCCCTCCAAAATCGGTGAAGGAACTTGTATGTCTACTCCAATCGCAGTGGAAGACAATACCACTAGCTGTAATACAAAGACTTGTGGAAAGTATGACCCGGACGGTTCACGCTGTAATTGCCTATCTTGGAGGCACTACCAACTATTGATTTTGAATAAAGTTAGTTTTTCTTTTCTATCACAGGTGTCCAAATAGTTATTGGTAGACAGTGTATAATTAAAGTGTTATTTAAAAAAAACCTTGTTTTAAAATCAAAACCAAAACCTAAAATTTACTGAAGTTTACGATAAAACCATTTTTTAGCAGAACTATTTCATAGTAACTCGATGAAAAACAAACAATTTGTTAATCTTAAGAAATGACTACTGCTACCTTTATATTACAAAGTATATGCTTCCAGAAGACTGGAAAAATGTATCTTTAACAAATATAAAATACTACAAATGCAAAAGACATACGTTATCTGCAATAATAGTAAATTTTGGCTGAAGGCTATCAACAATGATTTTTACAATGGATTTGAATACTAATGAAGTTGGTTCTTCCAGCAGCTGAATGTAATTATGTATTATTTCCATAATACTTGCTAAGGTAAATTCAATTTCTTTCAGCTCCTAAAAAATGAAATTGCAATTAAAATGATTATCGCTTTATGTGATCGTTACATCGGTTAATGTTATCAGTTTTCGAACCTCATTTTAACTGGCAAAGGAATATTCACAATGTATTCAGAAGGAACCCATTCTTTTTTCCCCCTCATTCTTGTTTTAATTTCCGAGAATTCTCCCTCTTACACATAGGGAAAAAGAGAAAAAACAAAGGAGTGGGGAGTTATAAATTCCTGGAATTTTTCAGACATACGCACACCCTGCTGGTGGTCAATAGTTGTCAGATAAGCAGAAGGCAACAAATTCTATTCGGAACTGAGAAGGAGCGTATTCACATTTTATGCCTTGCTCGCTTACATGCAGTTTGTCGATATGGAAGCCAGAAAGCGAAATGATTTAACATTAAAACTAAATATCGAAATTTTAAATCGTTATGACAGGTTACCAAATATGAGTCAGCGCAATGCTGCAGCGCAGTTAAACATTTCTCAGCTTCTGAATTGCATTGAAAGTGTTGAAACGTGGAGTACAACACCGCTCCGATGACTTTAAAAACATTATGATTACGAACGATTTATCAATGAGCTTCTTAGAAAGAATTGTAGACAGTCAACAATTGATCAATTATTTTTATTATGTAAACAATTCTTATGTCTTAAAGGATAATATACAGTACATAAATATAAGGTGAGTTTTTTTCATTTTATTTTGAAATGTAGTACGTGTGAATTAAAGGGGGGGGAGTAAATTTATCTAATTTTGTATATCGTTTATTGTTATCAATCGGTTATTGTTATCAAAATCACGGTGTCCCAATCTGATCACATTAATCCCTTCCGGTATGATTTAATAATGAAAAACTGTGCATGAAATAACCATTTAATTTTTATTTAAAAAACTTGTTTCATTTTACAATTCTTACATTCTTAATTAAAATCCACTTTTTACATAGTGTTAAATAATATCAGAAACAGTAAAATTAAGAAAATATCAAAGCAAAACATTAATAAGGTATACAGATAAATAGTCTTCAAGCTAGTGGTACTTTTCAAAACAAAGTGCAAAGGAATTCTTAATTGTTTACACCGCCAAGTAGTCTCACTTTTAATTTGATTCTTGTAACACACACGGCATTTCTTAGTAGGTTTTCTTTTATTCTGACTCATCAATTTGGCAATGACTTGTACCAAGTAAACAATATGCAATAGTGACTTGTGATTTTCACAAGTGATAAAAGTGTTGCCAAATTCAGTACACTAGAAATTTTAAACTAAATTAATTATCATATTTAACAGTAACTTTAATCGCATGACGAGTGTAGCTCGTTATTGTGCGGTATGGAATGAAAAACTAATGACGAGCTAGACTCGTCATTTTACCGGAAGGGGTAAAGAAGAGCCTACTGTAATTTCACCTATAGATTTTGCCTCAAATCTTGCTATTGCTTGAAGAATTTTGTCTGCTTTTCCAGTAAGTGTGTAAGCAGAAAAATGAATTTCCAAAATCAAATTTATCCCTATCAACAATTTACTAATTTAACAGGATTTTAATCCAGGGGGAGGGAACGTTTACAGTTTTGTCCGAAGCAGAAAAACTACTGGAATTAGTATTTTATGTACTGAGAAAGTGTAGATGAAACAAGGTAAATAGAAGTAACTGTAACCATACTAACAAATGATTACATGTATGCAAATGAAATTATGTTATAATAAAAAAGAAAGCAAAATTTTATAGTATTATTCAAACAAATAGCAGAAATAATAATAATAAACCTAAGAATAATTATTGAGTAATGAGTTGATGAAAGAAAAAAAAGTTGGATTAGGAATACTTATTCATTCACTCTGTAATATTTATTCAGTTAACTAATTTTATCCTTTGGAGAGTGTTGAGAGAAATGACTAAATATTTTTCTATTACAGGGATAGGGAAATAGTGGCTTACTCCTAGAACCACACGCAGTGTATATGTAAAATTTTGGAGCCTGCAGCAATTTTCATGAAATTTATACTTAAAACAGGTATATCATTTTTTACAGCAAATATAATATTATTCTACTGTTTTACTGATTATTATTATAACTATTTATTAAATTCCTTAACTATTAATTGTTTTATTGTGTACTTATAAATAAAAATAATAGACATTTTTATAACAATGTGTTGAATTCAATTATTATCTCATATATATATATATATATATATATATATATACATATATACATATACATATATATACATATATATATATATATATACATATATATATATATAATATATATGTGTGTGTGTGTGTGTGTGAATATATATATATATATATATATATATAATATATATATATGTATATATACATATATATATATATATATATATATATATATGTATATATATACAGGGTGTTTAAAAAATGACCGGTATATTTGAAAAATCAATAAAAATTAAATGGACAGTGATAGAAATACACAGTTTATTGCAATATGCTTGGGACAATATTAAATTTTTAGGCAGACAAACTTTCAAAATTAGTTACAATGTTCCACAACAGATGACGCTGCAGTCTGAAAAAAATCTAAACTACGATATTTTCCAGATATCCACCATGAGCAGCAATAATATGGCGTATTCTCAGAACGAAATTATCAGATACCCGTATTCTGAATAGTGGCGGTACACCTGGTTTTTTAAGAGTCCCCACCGACAAATATGGTAATTTTCATTTTTCCAGAAAGCAGCGCAATCTGTTGTGGAACATTGTAACTATCTTTGAAAGTTTGTCTGCCTCGAAATTTACTATTGTCCCAAGCATATTGCAATAAACTGTAAATTTCTGTCACTGTCCATTTAATTTTTTTTATTGATTTTTCAAATATACCGGTCATTTTTGAAACAACCTGTATATATAAAAATAGTCTTTGAGCTGCCCAGACCTGTTTTATTCGATAAAGTTCAATGGATTATTATTTTTTAAACGTATAATATTTTAAAAATATTTATTAATTACTTTTATTTATTACTGAGTAGTGAAAGCCTAAAAGATGTTTATAATAAAGCAGATGGAGCCATTTTAATGTGATTTACTAAACCAATTGTTTGCTTATAGCATAAAATGACTGCAAAACTATTACAGTTATTTTTTATAAAATAAGCAATGAATAAAAATTCACTTATCACATTTCAGGAAAAAATTAATTTTTTTATACAGTAAACATTAAAATAAAGTGGAAATAGATTAAAAACCATGATATATATATATATATAGAATCTAAAAGTTAAGTTCTAGTAGATTAACACAAAATATTAAATACATATTCAACTAACCTTAAAAGGAATACTTTCAAGTAAAGATTCATTGGAAAAGCAAACAAATACATTGCATAAAGACTTCAACAGATGATTTAACATATCAGTACCACTTTTACTAGATTCTAAATGACCAGTTGCAGCATGCTTATACAAGAATCTAGCAGTAATTAGCGCATACTTGTGTCCCACTCCTATAAGAATAGTTAAATGTTAAAATATGCACTGAGACTTAAAAGCATTAAATGATAAACTGTTACTGTAAAGAAATGAAGAAAGGTAAATAAAGAAAGGTTGATGTTAGTTACAAATGTTATTATCCCCATATTTCCTTGCCTGGGATCTTCTTCCCTTGAATAATACACATAAAAAATCGGTTCGAAGCCGCCCTGAACATTGATGCTAGCAGTAAAATTTGAGCCCACGAACTTGGATACTGAAGAACAGAATCTGCGGAATGACTGCTAGTTATTAGACCTTGTGTTGGAAGAGAGGTAAAAAAAAAGTAGGGCCCGGAATCGAAGCTGAAACCCAAAATTAAAACAAGCGTCACAATGATATCAATTTTTTAAACTTTGAATTTTAAATTTGCTCTCTCTTTAAACTCACTACGTTTCTCCTCAAACAGAAATTAGCCGATACCATCCCATATATTCAGAAAACTTCCTCTCCTCATTGTTTATATCTCCTTTTCAAATATACCTTCGATACCCCTCCCCCTGTGCGTCTGTTCCGAGGTGCCATTGGCCCAGACCTCATTTTAATAGCTGACAATGCACGGCAACATTGAACTCTTGCTGTTGAGGAGCTACTGGAGAGTGAAGATATCACTCGAATGGATTGACCAGCGTACTCCCCTGATTTAGATCCCATCGAACGTGTGTGGGATGCTTTGGGGAGACGCATTGCAGCACGCTTACAACCTCCGGAGAACACCCAACAACTCAAACAGATGCTGATTGTGGAAAGGGCACTCCTACTGCAAGAAATGTTGGACCAGTTGGTTTTGAGTATGCGGAGACAGTGCGAAGCAGTCATTGCAGTTAGGGGAGGGCACATCTCATATTAAGGAACATCTGCTTGTTGTTCTTCCTCTTGGATAGACAATCACGAGTCACGATACTATGAGTTCAACAAAGCTTGTTTTTGTTTGATTCCATACCGTATGCATTGTATTCCTTTTTTAGCGCTGATGCTTTCGTTATCCTTTACTTACGTAATACTCTTCCTTATTTCTGAATTTCATGTCTCTTAAATCAGGGCCGTAGCCAGAAATTATTTTCGGAGGGGGACCAAGGGAGGAAGACATCTTTTCTCTGTGAATGATACTTTAATTAATGAAAGGGAAAGCACTGTATTTCCGGAATACAGCGCTTAAATACAGTGTTGCATTACCGGCGAGCGGCCCAACAAGACTTTTATGGTCTCATCGGTTTTTTTTCTAAGAAAATAACTGTCCATGTTCATGAACAACTAGGCAGATAGCACATACACACACAGTCGTGGGGCATTGTCTATCTACAAAATAGTCTTTCAAAATTTCGGAGGGGGACCAGTCCTCCAGATCCCTCCCCCTTCCTACGGCCTTGTCTCAAATGATTTCTCTTGGAGTTATGGCAAAAAAACCACCTGTTGCTTAAGTTTTGCACACCATTCTATAACATTTCAAAAATAATTTATAAATTCTTCATAGGGTTAATATGGATTGAATTACTATTTTAAAAAAATTAGTGTGATCAATGTAAGGCTGAATGCGGAGTTATTAAAAATATGTTCAAAAGTCAAGAACAATTTGCAAAATGTAAAGAAATTTGAATAAATATTATTAAAGTTTTTACGTTAATTACCTTAAGAAAAATTGTGTACATGCAAAATATTTCAGTTGACGTTCACATGTATAAAAGATCTGTACATGTCAGAATGGAATTAGAACAGATTCACATGACATTTTCAGTTTCATATAATAGAAAATATAAAAAAAATATTAAATTAAAGGATAAAAATTATTTAATGACAAAACAGGATATGCAGATTTTTAAATAAACAAAAAATTATTTATTGCTTTAAATTTAGGCATTTAATAAATAAAAATCCTTTAATAGGATTTATTTTATCAACTTACCTGAATGTAACAATTTTTCAAAAAATGACAAGTACAGGTGATTGTTTGGATCGCAGTATCCTAATCCAGTAATATCAGCTACAACTTTACAGAGGTTCTGTAATATAAATTTTTGTTTCAAATTTCAAATTAAATGCTTTATATAAAAGGCAAAAGAAGTTATACGTGTATAATTTGTTATACCGACTGTTGACGATTGTGTACTTCAATCCTCCTCCCTTAGAAGGGTATTTATTAAAAAAGCCCAAACAGACTTTTTTATGTCTTTATTTGCAGTGTAATGACAAAAGTCTTCTGATAAATACGTACACATGTAGTATAAGTCCTCATTGGCACGTTTTTGAAATTTGGCGCCTTTTTTGCTAATTTGGCGAGATTTTTGCACTGGGTTGCAATTTGACATTTCTTACAACTGTTGCATTTTTAGTAAACTATCAGCACGATATTCTTTGGGTGGGCTATTTTGATTTCATTTCCTAATTTGTTTCTATGGGACCACCGTGTTAATGAAAAATCAAAATCTAGCTTACATTATTTTGGTATTCGTTCTTGAACAATCAAAATTAATCGTTATTTTTATTTCTTTGTTTGCTTATTTTGCAAAATTAATTGTTCTGGGAATTCTATTGTAGAAAATTTCAGTATATTGTTTCAGGTAAAATCTGAATTTTCCTTTTTTTTACAATAAGCTTACATTTGACAGAAAAGGTGTTAGTAATGAAATGCTAATATTTAAAATAATCGATAATAAAGGGTTATGTTTGAATTTTTTGAATCAATCAGGAGTATTTTTACAATTTAAAAAAAGAATAGTCATAACAATAATGATTAATTAAAAATATGTTTTACACAGATAGAGTTACCAGAGTTAAAACTATTATCATTGGTTTCTAGCAAAAAGCATTATTAGTTGTATTTTTACTTTAACTTTACAGCAATTTGATCGGAAAATATTTTACCTCCTTCACATGCTTGGCACAATTTTCCTTTTGTTGGCGACTATTTTGAATGTTACATAAATTTATTTAATTTCGACGTATACTCTAGTTTTAGACTTTATGATGGTTTTTGACGAAAAAGCAACTTTCGGCTTATACACGGATGAGCTTATATTCAAAAGTATACGGTAAATGCCTAATAGTCAGAGAAGTTACTATTCTTCAAAATCTTTCAAATATCAATATTAATATACCACAGATATAATGATACAACATTTGACTTCAATAAAATATCCTTTAATTTATGAGGAAAGTTTTCAAATTTTTTATAATGACAAAATTTTAGGCCTTGTAGGAATAGAAATAAAAAAAATAGCTTCTAAGCTACATATTCAAAAAGAGTTACAAAGAATAATCATAATAATAATAATAATAATAATAATGATTAATTAAAATTTTGCTTTACACAGATAGGGTTACCAGAGTCTATTGTCATTGGCTTGTAACACAAAGTATTATTGGTTGTATTTTTACTTTATGATCTAGCGTTTACTTTTACAGTAATTTGATCGGAAAATATTTTACCCTCTTTACATGCTTGGTACAATTTTCGTTTTGTTGGCGATTATTTTGAATGTTACAGAAATTTATTTAATTTCGACGTATACTCTAGTTTTAGACTTTATGGTGGTTTTTGACGAAAAAGCAACTTTCGGCTTATACACGGATGAGCTTATATTCGAAAGTATACGCTAAAATACTAATAGACAGGGAGGTTACTATTATTCAAAATCTTTTAAATATCAATGTTAATATACCACATATATAATAATACAACATTTGACTTCAATAAAACATACTTTTATTTATGAGGAAAGTTTTCAAATTTTTTTTACAATAACAAAATTTTAGGCCTTGTAGGAATAGAAATAAATAAATAGCTTCTAAGCCACATATTCAAAAAGAGTTACGAAAGAATAATAATAATAATAATAATAATGATTAATTAAAAATGTGTTTTACACAGAGAGGATTATCAGAGTTAAGAGTATTTTCATTGGTAATAGTAAAAAGAATTATTGGTTGTATTTTTACTTTATGATCTAGCGTTTACTTTTACAGTAATTTGATCGGAAAATATTTTACCCTCTTTACATGCTTGGTACAATTTTCGTTTTGTTGGCGATTATTTTGAATGTTACAGAAATTTATTTAATTTCGACGTATACTCTAGTTTTAGACTTTATGGTGGTTTTTCCCGAAAAAGCAACTTTCGGCTTATACACGGATGAGCTTATATTCAAAAGTATACGGTAAATGCCTAATAGTCAGAGAAGTTACTATTCTTCAAAATCTTTCAAATATCAATATTAATATACCACAGATATAATGATACAACATTTGACTTCAATAAAATATCCTTTAATTTATGAGGAAAGTTTTAATTATATTTTTATGACAAAATTATAAAAAGATGTAGGAATAGAATTAAAAAAAAAATAGATTCTAAGCCACATATTCGAAAACAGTTACGAAAGAATAATCATAATAATAATAATAATCAATAATTAAAAATGTGCTTTACACAGATAGGGTTACCAGACTGAAAATTACTGTCATTGGCTTGTAACACAAAGTATTATTGGTTGTATTTTTACTTTATGATCTAGCGTTTACTTTTACAGTAATTTGATCGGAAAATATTTTACCCTCTTTACATGCTTGGTACAATTTTCGTTTTGTTGGCGATTATTTTGAATGTTACAGAAATTTATTTAATTTCGACGTATACTCTAGTTTTAGACTTTATGGTGGTTTTTGACGAAAAAGTACACTTTCGGCTTATACAAGAATGAGATTATATTGGAAAGTACGGTAAATTACTAATAAATAGAGAAGTTACTATTCTTCAAAATCTTTCAAATATCAATATTAATATACCACAGATATAATGATACAACATTTGACTTCAATAAAATATCCTTTAATTTATGAGGAAAGTTTTAATTATATTTTTATGACAACAAAATTTTAGGCCTTGTAGGAATAGAAATAAAAAAATAGCTTTTTTTATAAGCTACATATTTGAAAAGAGTTAAGAAAGAATAATAATAATAATAATAATAATGATTAATTAAAAATGTGTTTTATACAGATAGGGTTACCAGAGTTAAAACTATTGTCATTGGCTTGTAGCAAAAAAAGCATTATTAATTGTAGTTTTACTTTATGGTATAGCTTTACTGCAATTTGATCTGAAAATATTTTATCTCCTTTACATGCTTTTCACAATTTTCGTTTTGTTGGCGATCATTTTGAGTGTTACAAAAATTTATTTAATTTCGATGTATACTCTAGTTTTAGACTTTATAGTGGTTTTTGACGAAAAAACACACTTTCGGCTTATACACGGATGAGCTTATATTCGAAAGTATACGCTAAAATACTAATAGACAGGGAGGTTACTATTATTCAAAATCTTTTAAATATCAATGTTAATATACCACATATATAATAATACAACATTTGACTTCAATAAAACATACTTTTATTTATGAGGAAAGTTTTCAAATTTTTTATAATGACAAAGTTTTAGGCCTTGTAGGAATAGAAATAAAAAAAATAGCTTCTAAGCTACATATTCAAAAAGAGTTACAAAGAATAATCATAATAATAATAGCAATGATTAAGTAAAATTTTGCTTTACACAGATAGGGTTACCAGAGTCTATTGTCATTGGCTTGTAACACAAAGTATTATTGGTTGTATTTTTACTTTATGGTCTAGCATTTAAATGTACAGCAATTTGATCGGAAAATACTTTACCACCTTTACATGCTTGGCACAATTTTCGTTGTGTTGATGACTATTTTGAATGTTACAGAAATTCATTTAATTTCGACATGTACTCTAGTTTTAGACTTTATGGTGGTTTTTAAAGAAAAAGCACACTTTCGGGTTATACACAGATGAGCTTATATTCGAAAGTATACGGTAAATGACTAATAAATAGAGAAGTTACTATTATTCAAAAACTTTCAAATATCAATACTAATATACCACAGATACACTGTCTACCAATAAGTATTTGGACACCTATCATAGATAAGAAAAACTAACATTTTTCAAAATCAATAGTTGGTAGAGCTTCGACGAGAGGCAATTACAGCGTGAACCCTCCGGGGCATACTTTTCACAAGTCTTTGCATTACAGCTAGTGGTATTGTCTTCCACTCGGCTTGGAGTACACATAGAA
The DNA here is from genome assembly GCA_032207245.1 of Pardosa pseudoannulata. Taxonomy (NCBI): domain Eukaryota; kingdom Metazoa; phylum Arthropoda; class Arachnida; order Araneae; family Lycosidae; genus Pardosa; species Pardosa pseudoannulata. The sequence goes on from CM063506.1 coordinate 40,462,394, forward strand.
GTTCCTTCACCGATTTTGGACGGGTAGTGCACCCCTTTATTCGGTGATCCAACTCGGCTCAGAGATTCTCGATAGGGTTCAGGTCTGGGCTCTGAGCAGGCCAGTCCATTCGATGAACTCCTTTAGCACCATACCAAGCCTTGGTTAACCTCGAGACATGACAACTGGCATTGTCGTCCTGAAAGTAACAGGGGTCCAACCTGTAAAACTCCCACAACGTAGGAAGCACATTGTCATCCAAAATAGTGCAGTAGGCATCGACGTTGAGCTTACCATGAATGGGAACCAAGGGACCCAGTCCATACCAGGAGAAACACCCCCAGACCATAATTCCACCTCCGCCGAACTTGACTTTTGGCACAATGCATTCTGGCAGGAGACGTTCTCCAGGAAGACGCCAGACCCAGACCCTGCCATCCGGACAGAAAAGGGTGAACCTTGATCCGTCTCTCCAAAGAATCCGTTTCCACTGATCCACTGAAAGGCATTTGGGCAGCACCACGACTATGAAAACCAAGCAGATATGCTTCCTTATGGATGATATTCATTGAAACAGTACTCTTAGATGTCTGTTGAAACTCTTCGCGGATGAGGGCGATCGGTTGGTTGTGGTTCTTCCGAATTTCTCTGGACAGCACTCGTAGGTTTCTATCTCCCAGTTTCGTTGGTCTGCCAACTCGGGGCACATTCCGACAATCACCGCTCACCTTCCACTTCTTATTCACATAGACCACTGTCGATTTTGTATACTTCAGATCAATAGATATGTCCCTTAAGGATCGGCCACATTTGTGATACCCGATAATTATAGCTTTCTCGAAATCAGAAAGCTGCGAACTGCACGGCATCTTGCATGTGACTAATGCAGATGCTGTTTCCTACACGATGTATATCGGCGGAGGCCGTGACGTACGTCAAGACCGCAGATATCGTCATTTGCATAGGTGTAGAAATACTTATTGGTAGACAGTGTATAATAATAAAACACTTGACTTCAATAAAACATCCTTTTATTTATGAGAAAAGTTTTCATTATCTTTTTATAATAACAAAATTTTAGGCCTTGTAGGATTAGAATTAAAAAAAAATATCTTGTAAGCTACATATTGTTAAAGAGTTAAGAAACAGTCACCAAATTTGAGCATGGTTTATATAGTTTTTAAACTATAGATCAGGATGGGCCAACCTGCGGCCCCCAAGCCACATGCGGCTCTTTGAAGGATTATTTGTGGCTCTCGATAAATGAACCCCAGCTCCTTTTTCATTTCTGTGTTATTATATTTTAAAAAAATATTTGAACTGATGGAGTTTCATCAATGCTGGGTAAAAACAATTTCGTCTTATTGGGCTTATAAGAGATGATTCTCAAATTCCGCAATTCATACCGATTCACTGCTTAAGTCACCGAGAACATCTCGTTACAAAATATTTAAAATATCCTTATGTTATGAAAACAGTGTAACACATAGTAAATGACATTCGTTCCAATGCAAAAAATCATCGACAATTCAAAAATTTCCTGGAAAAAATTAAAGGACGAAGAACTTCCAAATGACATTCAATATAATTTCTGTAAAAAAATTTTTAATACTTTTTTTGCATATCTTTTAAATGCGTATTTAATTCCGGCTCAAAAAAATTCAAATTTTGAAAAATGGCTCGGACTCTATATTAGAAAAGAATTAAAAAATAGTCACCAAATTTGAGCATGGTTTATATAGTTTTTAAACTATAGATCAGGGGGGCCAACATGCGGCTCTTCGAAGGATTATTTGTGGCTCTCGATAAATGTACCCAAGTTCCTTTTTCATTAATGTGTTATTATATTTTTAAAAAAATATTAGAACTGATGGAGTTTCATCAATGCTGGGTAAAAACAAATCCGTCTTATAGGGCTTATAAGAGATGATTCTCAAATTCCGCAATTCATACCGATTCAATGTTTAAGTCACCGAGAACATCTCGTTACAAAATATTTAAAATATCCTTATGTTATGAAAACAGTGTAACACATAGTAAATGACATTCGTTCCAATGCAAAAAATCATCGACAATTCAAAAATTTCCTGGAAAAATTAAAGGACGAAGAACTTCCAAAGGACATTCAATATAATTTCTGTAAAAAAGTTTATAATACTTTTTTTGCATATCTTTTAAATGCGTATTTAATTGCGGCTTTCAAAAAAATTCAAATTTTGAAAAATGGCTCGGACTCTCAAGGAGCTTGGCCACCCCTGCTATAGATGTTATTACAAAAGAATATAAATGTATTTACTTAGGTAACGTTCTTTCGTTTTAGGAAATATTCCTGGTTCTTCATTAAAATTTAAATTTTTCTTGTATAAATAAAAGTATTCAAACAAAATATTATAAGTACAAACCTTGCATATGGAGAAAATAAGGGCAGTAAAATGATCTGTTGCGTCAATAGATTGTACTCCCAGGTGTGTAACTAGTTTCTGATCAGCCCATTCTACCAATTTTTTTATAAATTCTACATCCCCTTGGGAGTTCTGTAAAGAAAACACAAAACACAAATTCACTGAAGACAATAATAATAAAATAAAACTGCTATTGAGAAGATATGTTAGAAGTATTGCATAATATGCAAACTATCCGTAAAAGAAAATATACATTTTCAGATTTTTAGGAAAGTATTAAATTTGAAAAGCATAAAAGGTATTTTGAAAAGAATGCTAAGTTTTACTGTGAGTTACTATTATACCTTACTTCAAGTTTCTGTTTCTTTGATCTGAGGACAATACTCTAAAGCAGAGTTTTTGGTTTGGAGTGCTACGGTCTACTCTTTTGCAACACGACGATTAATGAGACCGGGACCTACAGTTTAAAGCCGATTCCGAACGGCTACGAACATCCAAGCCACAGTGGGATTCAAACCCACGAACTTCGGTACCGAAGGTCAGCACCCTAACCAATCGGCCATCGTTTGGCAAGCAACATTTCTTAAACTTTTTGTTGTGGAGACCCCATAATAATTACGAAACTTTTGTGGGACCATATAAGTATTGTGCAAATCCGACACACGCGTGAGTGAAACTGTCAATTTCTTCCAGAGCGTATTATTTTGTCGCATTAGTCGTAAAAAATTAAAAGATTTGTATAAGACCTAGTTAGTTACTTCCCGTTTGACTGCAATCTGCTGCACTAAAATTCAATGAAACATATTTACGCTGTTGGATAGAACGAAAAAACTATATACGCCGTAAAACATTAAAGTTTTGTATTTAAGACTATTATAACACCTAATTGGGCACCTCCCCGTTTGATTGCAATCTGCACTCTAAATAAAGATAAATTTCACTGTAACATATATTTAAGCTGCCGAGTATTACGCAAAAACTATTCGTCGTAAAACATTAAACGTTTGTATTTAAGACTTTTATAACACCTAATTGGGCACCTCATCATCTGATTGCAATCTGCACTCTAAATAAAGAAAAATTTCAATGTAACATATAATTACGTTGCCGGGCATTACGCAAAAACTATTCGTCGTAAAACATTAAATGTTTGTATTTAAGGCTATTATAATACCTAATTGGGCACTTCCCCGGTTAATTGAAATCTGCACTCTAAATAAAGATAAATTTCAATGTAACATATATTTTCGTTGCCGGGCATTACGCAAAAATAGATAATCGTAAAACAGTAAATTTTTGTATTAAAGACTATTATAACATCTATTTGGGCACCTCCCCGTTTGATTGCAATCTGCACTCTAAATAAAGATAAATTTCAATGTTAATACTATTGAAAAACCTAGTTGTGTAGATGTATAAATGTAAAAAGGCAAAATTATAAAAGTGTATAATTTAATAGATGTACAAAAGTGTCATATGGTATTCACATCAGATTTTTTTAGTAATCGTCAAATCTTTACAATATTTTCTTTTAGGTACTTTTTCTTTTTGTCTTCTGTCACATAATTAGATAGTAGTTTTTATAAATGTAAAACAGAAAAACTGTATATTTTGGAGTATCTGTCTCCCTCTGGATACCGCCTGGAAGGTGTAACTACCACAAATTCTCCCCCGCTACGACTTTAGCCCATCTCTTGGCCCACGAGGTTCGTTCCACCCTTATACGAGGGTTACTCTGAAATTTTTGAGATACGCGCAGACTAGAATTTACAAAATAAAAATAACGGTTTAATTTTAAAATACAAAGTATTTTAACACAGCAGACAATTTTTTACTGACTTACTTCAACTTGTTTAGCGTAGAATAAATTTTAAACAGAAGAGAAAATGGAGTTGACGCGAGAACATTTTCGCACTATGATTTTCTACGATTTTAAAGCAGGATTAAATCAAGAAGAATGCTTTTAACGATTGCAATTGGCATTTGGGGATGAATCTGCAGCTCGTGCTACTGTATTCATATGGTTTAAAGAATTTAGCAGAGGTCGCAATTTTCTTCAGGGTGAAGAACACACAGGAAGGCCGCCGGTGGGAGAAATCCCATATAATGTGTCTGCCATACGAAAAATGTTAATGGCTGATAATCGCTGAACCTATCAAATTATACAGAAGGAACTTGATATTGGATCCACAGCCATACACAAAATTATTAATGAAGAATTACATATGAAAAAAGTACTTTGCCGTTGGGTTCTCCAACTCTAACTGAGCACCAAGAAGAGGAGTGTGTCAGAATCAGTAACAAAACCCTCTTAAATTGGTAAATGATGGTGGCCACCGCATCATTTCTAAAATTATAACGGTTGATGAAACGTAATACCATTTTTCAAGTTCCAACACGTCAAGAAAGCAAAGTATGGGTTTTTGAAGATGATCCCACGCCGACAATGGTGAAAAAGCAACGCGCACTGAAAAAAGTGATGTATGCCGTTTTCTTCAGAAGTAAGGGATTGGTCAAAGCCATCAAGTTGGAAGGACAGAAGACAGTAACAGCAAACTAGTATTCCACTAAATGTCTTCCACACATTCTACAAAAAGTGAATATTAGGGGACTAATGCTTCACCATGACAATGCATCTTCACATACAGCCGGATGAAGAGTTGAGTTTCTTAAACAAAAACAAATTAAAGTGATAGAACATCCGCGGTATTCACCTGATCTAGCTATGTGTGACTTTTGGTTATTCTTTAATCTAAAAAAGAACATACGTGAACGTCGTTTTCATTCAGAAGAAGAGATTGACGTAGTTGAAAATGCATTTTCCATCTATTCCAAGAAATGAATGGCTTGAGGCATTTAATCTGTGGAAAATTCGTCTACAAAAGTGCATTGATGCTGGAAGAGACTGCTTTGAATACACCCAAAATTTTGTAAGTATAACTTTAAAACCTAGTTGTATCTCAAAAATTTCAGAGTGACCTTCCTAATTCCGGTGTCACAGCTACAAGTTCCGCAAGAACATCCGTTTCTAGAGCACCCCGTGTAGCAAAAAGGTAGACCGTAGTGCCTCAAACCCAACTAAAATAAACCTATTCCAAATTCTCTCCTCCTTGCTACAATTTTACTCAGGATGCTCGCTCGTGACGCATTGGGTGCTTCGGCGGAAGTCAACCGAGTGGAGCGATTCAGTACTTACAAGCTGCCCATCACCGCTGGATTACGCCAGGAGAGCCTCACGGCCAAACAGCCCTGGTTCGGTGCATAAACGTCCCCCCTATTGCATCATTAAAATATTTAAAGCATATATTACAAAAATTTCTCAGGTAGCTACAATAAATCCGAGTATCAAAATAATTGTAAACATGTAACGAAAAATCATTGAAATGATTTAAAAACTAAATATTATTTTGGTTTAGTAATATTTAACAGATGTTTGGAAAAAATACCTGAAGTGCTAAACTTCACCAAATTAATACATAAATATAAATGTAAAACTTTGAAACTTACTTCATCATGAAGCAATATGGATATCTTCATAAGGTTAAACATTAGTAAACTCAAGAAATATGCTTCTTCTTCATTTATTGATCTAGAATAGTATCTTCCTAATTTGCTCTAAACATAAAGTTATTGATGTATAGGTAAAGATAAATAATAATCATAAACCAAAATATACACAAAAAGATATCTGATACGAAGTAAAATAGCTTACTGTTATATAATCTGTGAAACCCAGCATTTCTTTTAAGACTTGGGTCTGTGTAATAGTAGTTTCTTGTAATTCTTTGCGACTCAGTATAAAATTCAGAATTTTGTTCCCTAAATAGGGTTTTGGTTCTGAAATGCGACTCTCAATCCCCTGTAGTAATAAAAAATACAATACATCATATTGTTAAAAGATATATTTAAATTCAAGGTCAAGGGTCAAGGTAATTGGGTTAACGGAGTACCTAGCGAAGTGGAAAGTCTTCACTTTAACCTCCGAACGTGAAGAGATCAAAACATAAATTTAGGCCTCTAGGCAAAAAGTAATCCAAACAAGAATTTAAAACGCTCCAGCTCACGAGAGAGCGAGGAGGTGAGAACGTTCTCATAAAAAATTATGAGTAACCAACGCGTTGTCTAATTAAAGGATAATTAGACTGTAACCTTGACAGTGACCAATTGGGATGGTTAACAGAGTTATACAGATTCCATAATATGTTGCTCAAAAATAACATAGATAGGTAAAACAATAACAAAAATAGGGACTATATGAATGCAACTTGGTACAACAAATAAAAAATAAGCAAAAAGTGACAACACTAACAAAAAGATATGTTTTTGGTTTTTATAAAATTTTTAAATTTTTATTAAGCATTTTTTCAGTTTTTTATATTTTTTTTAAAACATAAAACAAGACGATACATTACAATAACAAAAAAGCTAAAGCAAAGTAGCGGAACGATATGATACCCAAAAAATTGGAAAAATTAAAAATAAATAAGCCAAAAAATAGAAAACGGTACTTCACAAATAAAAAATAGGTGAAAACAATTTAAAATATAAATAAACTTAAAAACACAGAATTTGGAAAAATTTCTGGATGTGGTCGTCGCCAGGGATCGAACCATCAACCTCAGGAGAGAGCAGCAATGAGCGGACACGCTACCAAGCATGCCACTCGGCAAGAGATATTGCGTGAAAAAAGCGATGTTAATGACAACAAAAAATGCATTATTCTCCTCTCCTTCGCTTAGAAGGGGGAAGAGCCATATCGGGACGATATAATAATGCTCTAGGCCTCTTAGCCGAGCTAGGAACAGCAGGATTATACACAGGAAGATTGTGAAGTACAGGATTCTGTAAAAATTCAACGCTACGGTGAAAGCGCAGCGCAAGTCTTTTGAACTCAGGTATATATTTAAATTGTCACTAAATACTATTAGCTGAAAAGCATAATCTAAGAAGTTCGATAAAATTGCTTTGTGAGGAATAAACTCTTGATTTCTTTAGTCCGTTATGAGAAGAATATAAAAAATGAAAACTTAAAAATAATTGAGGAATTACGTAAACCAGTATTTTCAAAACTTTCATACTTAGATCATATTTATAATTTTGCAGTAAATTTGGGTAATAAACATTAGTGTTAAGTAGTATTTTTCAAATGGGACATACAGAGGTTGGTCAAAAATATGGAAAAATTTATCAAACGCATGATTGAACATAAATGCTGACTCTTGCCAAACATATAGATTGGGCTGTTGTATTTATCTACTAACGCCACCTGAACAATGTACTGAATACATTGCAAGTGTCAGTAGTTGCGAAAACAGTGTAATATTTAGTTGTAATTGCATTACGTCTGATTTGTGTGAAATCGAAAGTGGGAACATAATTGGTGGTCGTATGAAATTCATGACTTAAATATTAGAATTAAGTTTTTAAAGCAAAACCGTATCGAATATTTATACTGATTACAGAAAAAGGGGGAAAATATCATCCGCTACGTCACAAACGTGAACGCAAGTATGTGTTGAGTGATTATCACATTTTTATTGAAGAGGACTTTGACGAAAACTAAAAGACTACAGCTGATAAAGTCACTCCCGACTGCCTTGTCAACACAAAACCAGAAAAAAATCTTCATAAGCAGGAAATTTCAGAGCAAGCTGCAATTACCAAATTACTTATCAGTTATGCAAAAGCCACAACAAAAAAGCTGGGTTCCGAATACGAAGCCTGGACTATGGAGTATGGAGTAATGGAAGATAGTGTGGAGTTCCAGAAGCATGCCTCGAAGTACAATGGCCGGCTTGTTACCGTCGAGGAAATCAGCTGATGCCCTGCTTTTATTCTCTGGCAGGTGGGACCTCGGTAACAATGGAGTGGAGCCGTAAAGTCTAGGGTTGTGATACTATAACATAATAGCGATCACGCCCTGATGGCTACCCGATAAAAATTAATATCGAGGCATATCGATAGCCCTCCTAACCTCCCCAGCTTAGAGGGCCTCGGAAAATGAGTGAGGTCATGCTGTACCGCCGTCACTTCGGGAAGCTTTAAAAACGGGGCGAGCCCACTCTTGGCTTCTTGTTTTTTGAAAACTACCGCCACTTGCAGAGCGACTCGTCCACCCTTCTAGAGAGAGGTATGCATTGGTGAGTCGCGGGGCGACTTTATTTTCTTTTGCGGACTTGGGCTAAGAGCCAAGTCTTGATTATAGACTATTAGAGTCTTGGAGAGACGGTTTCTCTTCCTTTCCGGCCAAGTTGGCTGAACAGTGATCAACGTCATCACGTCGAGAAGCAGCGAAGCACTCTACACGACTTATTTTCCTTTTTGCGGACTTGGGCTGTGAGCCAGGTCCTGATTATAGCCTGTTTGAGTCTAAGGAGAGAAGGTTTCTCTTCCTTTTGCAGCCGTTGCATGAATAGCGATCAACTTCATCTCGTTCGAGAAGCAGCGACAGCAGTCTACACCTGTTAACGACATCAGAGGATTTTCTTTCGGTAGACCATTGTATATAGCTTGTGTATATACCAATTAATCCAAGATCCTTCAATAAAAGGAATTTTAGTGTACTGGTTGTCTGAGTAATCTCCGTAATCACCTGTGCACTTCGGTCTAGGTGATCCCTAGTTAATTCGTAGCAACAGTCATTTGGTCGAATGAGACTTGTTTCATAATGCTACCAGCTTCTTGACAAGTTTATGCCTGACAAACGCTGTCCCAACGATACGATTCTGTCTGTACCGTGCGCTTGGGACGTAAAACATGGCGGTGGTTTGGTCATGTTTTCGACAGTTTTATCAGGGTATTTCATTACTCTATAAGATCGTATTACTGGCAAGGATAAGACCATTTTAGCCGGTCATGTCCATCCATGGTACAATGTTTGTTCCCCAATTGTGACTCTGTGTTCCTAGATAATAAGAGTCCCTATTCACATTGCTCCTACCACCCAGTACTAATATTGTGAGCATGATGATAGTATAATGCAATAAATTCTAGCGGCGAAATATAGCAAAACAAAATAAAAAAAAAAACAATATTAAAACCACTATATTATTTCATTTCTGTATTTTAAATACAGCAGACAAAAATTAGGTAAAAGATTTGTAAATCGCTTACCTAATTTTTACTCACTATATTGATAGTTTAAAAAATAAATAGAATGAGATACAAAATGAACAAAAAGTTTTTAAAGTTGCTACTCAAATAAGAATGCTCAAATTTAATAAAAACTTCAAAAGTCTCAAAACTTTTCCCTTACAGTCATCCATTTGAAAAAAAATGTAACTGAATCTTACTCTGTCCGTTGAAGGTGGAACATGCGAACTGATTAATCCCATTTCAATCCAATCTTTTATAATATTCAGAAATTGATAACTTTGTTGCTGATTAAACAAGCATTTGATTAAAATAACGCACTCTTCTGGCTCAGAATCATGAGGTAGATTTTGTAGCTTCCTAAAACATAAACTTGTAAGACAGGGAACATGAGGTGACGGCAAGAAACTGCTGCTGTAAAAAACAGATTTCCAAGCTTCTGTATCCTGAAAAGCAAAAATATCATTGAAAAACACTTAACATAAATAGAAAGTTGCATTTATAAATGTATATAACCATCCATCAGGGTGGTAAAACTAAATTATTTCATAAAATTTAAATTCATCGAGTTGAAATCTCACATACATTTATTTATGACCAAAAGTTGAGCATAATTCGTAAAATACGTTGGTAAAATTGTTCAAAATTATCGAGGATAATCAATCTTTGAGAGTGAAACTATGTACATATGCAAAACATTGCAGTCGACGCCGACATGTACAGAAATCTGCACACGTCTGAATGAGCATAAAACGAAATCACTTGGCATAGGTAGAGGAGCTAGATTCTGTACAATTGCTGTGGTGAATGATGGAAAAGACGCTAACTGGACCTGTTTCTGACAGAATTATCAGAATGCGGGAATCTGAAAGATCTAAAAAAAATGTCACGAAATCTGGATGTGCTTCATCGGAAATTGATCAATATTATATCTGCTACAAAAATCAAATCCAGATGTTTTGGGGAAAGAGATATCTAATGTCAACTGATAATATTAGGAAAAACTAAAAATAGACGCTATATGCTGATTGAAGTTTCACCGTACTCTAAAAAAGTAAATGTTGAAAATACTAAGGATACAATTTTCAATGAAAATTTTTTGTCCTTTCCATATCCCCCCCATCAAATTCAGGAGATAAATTTAACACTAGAACCGAGGCAGTTTCGTGTACCTAAATCCACGAGCTGAGTCAATACAACCCTGAATAATATAAATCCATGTTGTTATACAAAAGTTCACTGCATTCATACGACAATGACATATCTATTTTTGCACATTGAATTGTTGTGAATGACAAAATAGAAGAGAAAATTATATTAATGGAATATTGAAAATAGCAATATATATATACATATATTTGTATATTTGTTCTAATTCATATATATATATATATATATATATATATATATATATATATATATATATATATATATATATATATATATATATATATATATATATATGAATTAGAACAGTGCATCGTCGCAAGGTCACGACCTCATCACTTGGAAGAGTTGTGAGTAAGGAAAGTCAGAGGGACAGTCAGAATGGAGGAGTGACCTGGTCGAGTGAAGGACCCGTGGCATTTGAGCTCCCTCAATTTATTAAACATTTAGTAGGGTGTATAAGTATTAAAAACAAAATACGATCAGTATTTCAAGTATAATACTGTAATTTATTGGGATCCTCTGGTAGCGTGTGGGTGTCGAAGTACAGCTTAGAACAATAACAATGTTTATTTTTGATTAAATACAGGTTATGTACAAACTTTCCGAATAGAAATCACAGAGCTCAGGTGAGCTCGTGCGGACCTAAAAGTTCCAGGTTCGAGGTGAACCTAAAAAAAAAAAATCTGCGGTCAGGTGCCAACAGATACCGTTGTACAGGGGTACAACTGGAACTCCTTGAGTCCCACACAAAACTGGAAAACTCTCCAGCGAAAAACTCATGACGCCTGACGTCACAATTCGCCTCTTCCCATTGGCTTTTTCTTCCCGCGTTGCCTTCCTGCTAGCCTCTAATTGGTCCATTATTTGGTGCCTCACAGTCTGACATTTCGGCGTCACGTATGTGGTCGAAGGGAAAACCCTTTGTACTATAGTGTCAAAAACCCAGACAGAAAGTCGCCTTGGCCTGGTCTTTAACAAAACCTCTTTGTGAAGCCAATGGGGTGTAGCGATACCTTCACATATTTTTAATGGTATAAAATTCGGAAAAGTCAAGAATTTTTTTTTTTTTTTTAAATCCGTTTATGACTTTTTGAGGAAAACGAAAAGAAAATTGTTTTGGAGTCAGATTGAGCCATCCCATGGTTCTAATGTAAAAAAAACCCTTTATAAGCAATTACATCGAAAATGGAACTTACAATCCAAATCGCCTACTTCTAGCTTCAGTAGTTTTCGCTCTGTGTTGACATTCCGCTAAACTAAAAATAGCAGAAATAGCAGCACAGCAGATAAGATTTAATTTAAATCACTATTTAAACATTCCTGTCACTCATAAGAACAAATCGTAAAATTTTCAGAATATTTGAACGGATAGAGGGTACACTACGAACATTTTCTAATAATCAGTGCTAAAAGCAACCAACAGTTTCAACTATAACTTAAGAGTTAGTTCGAATAATCAGTGTTAAAAGCAACCAATAGTTGCGTACAAGCAACGAATAATTTCGAAATTCACTGTAAAATTGTCAAGTGTCCAATATTTCATCGAACAGTCTGCCATTTTCACATAAATCCCACGATTAAAATATAGACATTTTTTGTTATTCATAAGTTTTGCGATGAAGTGGTATTTTCAATTGATGTGTAATTTTCGTCGGGAATTACTTTTTTACCTATTTTTTTTTCAGAAGTTAGAGTGATAGAAAGATCACCTGAAAAATTGTTAATCATACTCAAAAATCCTTCAAGACATTTTATAAAAATAAGTATGTAAAATTGTGTATTTCTGTTTGTCTATTCCTTGAATTGTCTGTGCCTATTATTTTTTTAGATTTATAGCTTTAGTTTTTATCAAAAGACTGAAAGAGATAAAATATTTTACTTGAAATAAAAAGTAGACTTAAAAATTATTTATTTTATTTTCTGTATACTATTAACATGACTAAAAAATTTTATCTTTGAGGTTGTAACTCAGTTCAAATATCTGGGAGCACTCATTAGCAGCAAAAACGAGATTAAAGTTGAAATTGGTAACCGCCTTTTGATGGCAAACCGATGTTATGTTGGACTAAAGAACCAATTAAAATCAACATTTATCTCTGTTAACACGAAAATAAACTTATATAAGACATTAATTAGACCAATAATTTTATATGGCAGCGAGACGTGGGCGATGAACAAAACTGAAGAGAACAGGCTCCTAATTTTTGAAAGAAAAGTTTTAAGATGCATTTTTGGAGCAGTGAAAGAAAACAACGTCTGGAGAAGTTTATACAATCATGAAATTTACATAAAATTTAGACAGCCTAACATCTTAAGAGTCATAAAGTCCTACAGAATCAGATGGCTGGGACACATTTTTCGAAAAGAGGACCAAGAGCCTGTTAAAAAATTGACGTTTTCAAAGTTTGAGGGTAAACGCAAACGAGGAAGACCACCAATAAGGTGGATGGATTGTGTTGAGAGTACTGGGCATTAATAGATGGAGAAACATCGCGTCAAACTGTGCTGAATGGAGAAAGCTGACAGAGAAAGCCTTGGCCTCCAGTAGGCTGTAGTGCTGCTGAAGAAGAAGAAGAATGTACTGGAATACGTTCTCAATCTTAAGTTGTTGGAGAAAACAGATTTATTACCATAAACATTGAGAAATACACAAGACAGATATAATATATCAGTAGTAATAATGAGTAAGAAATTATAAATCCAAACTATGTAATTCATTTTTAAACAATTTAGTATGTTTAAAGAAAATAATAAGTTTAATGTTGAATCATAAAATTAAAAATACACTGAAAAAAAATTTGTGTATATTACTATCAACATGTAAAGAAGAGTAATATTTGTTACCTCATAATAAAGACACAGTTCTGGAAGATGTTCTGCAAGTTTACCAACTAATACCTTAAAATACGGTTCGTTTTCAGGCTATAGAAAAATAAGGTGAAAAATATTGTAAATTTCAAATTTAAATATCATTGTATATATGAAAATGACTAGTAACAAGAATACTAGGCAGTATCTCATGTTACTGCTCATTAACAGTTTTTAATTCAAAACTTTTCACAAATAAAAAAAATTAACCCTTTTCCTAAATTAGCTTAAAGATAGAAACTGATAACTTTAAACCAGAATGCTTTGCCAGCTAAGTGACTTGCAAGCGTTTACAAATAAATAAATAATAAAAGCATACTTATAACAAAACACACACACATATAAATATACGTGTAATATATCAAAATTATTTAACTTTAATATTTCCTTAAAAACCTCCTCTCTCCCATTCTAATTCCTTAAAATCTTTTTCCCAG
>CM063506.1:40481341-40488841 GCA_032207245.1 Pardosa pseudoannulata
CAATAAACAAACGAAGTAGATATCTTAAAATTTAAAAGTAAAAAAAAAACTGCTAAGATTCAATTCACAGAATCCATAAATTGTTTATTTTATATGAATATATAACAAAAGTTAATTTGAACATCCTTTTAATTTTGAAGTTACAAAACTTTTAAAACTTGAGGCCTTCTTTTTTCTCATGAAACTTGTCGATTTCGTTATATACTTACATTACTAAGCAAATAATTCTTCAAAATTTGTTACATCAATAAAAATATTACAACACTAAAAAGTGATAAATTTTTGTTAATTTGAGAAATAAATCAATAACAACTTTTTACCTTTGAAGAATGAGCTTAATATATTTACATAACACATAAAATGATACTGGATTAGAAAATTCCTACCTAAAATTTTTAAATAAAAAATATTTAGTTTAATTATAATTTTTTATATATTACTGTGATAGAGTTTTAGGAAATTAACATGAACGAAAAAAAAATTTCATGATGTGTTACATGAGAAATATAAGAACTCCAGATATACTATTATTTACCTTTTTTAAAATTTTAATCTATTTTCTAACCTGCGAAAATTAAAAAAAAATTGCATTACGCATTAGATAACTATAACTTACCAAAATATTTTTTCTTGATATCAAAATAAATGTAAATGCATTATAAATTCATAAAGAAATAAAAACGATATTTAAATAGGCTTAAATTTTATGAAAATTAAACCTTTATTTTTAAAAAATAATTTAAAAGTTTTAAATACTATATTCTTTTAAATTGTTCCTTTTTTATATTCAGCAGCTTTTCTAATTTATTTCTTCTTATCTTCTTATTCTTTAATGTTCTTTTTTTCTTCTATAATTTTCTAAAAAATAGAAATAATTGCAAAATTTGACTTTCTAATTATTTTATTTCGGGCTTTCCCCGCAATTTTAGAAACTATTTGTAAATTTCCCTTGATAAATATTGTATATTTTTCCAAATCATTTTACAATTCGGTGACTTCTAGAATTCTATGTCTTTTTGCTACTCTTACACGCTATTGCATGAACTTACAAATAACAACATCGGAAACCGATAATAACCGGAAGTAACCCAAAAGTTGATACAAAACTACAATTTTGCTATAATGAGCGAATTTACAAATTTGGTTTTTATTAAGTCAAACGTGCTCTAGTCATGCAGACAGCACACAAAATTCCAAAATTGGAACATTTAGACTTGAAAATCAATCAAAATCTTGAAGTCGAATTTTTGGACTATGATAATACCGTCTCTTGTGAGGTAGTAAGCGAGTCAAGCCAAGCATCTTGATCTTTTTGGTTTTTATTTCTAAACTCACAGCTATACACATTTTCATAAGAGTATTTACATTTATATACAAGTGGCATTTCTAATATGAGCAACCAAAAATACTCCATTCGATCAGAAGCGAACATATCTCGAGAAAACTAAACTACGCTCTACCTCTTCGACTTCGAAGTTCGAACTGTACGAGAACAACCTTGACATTCGAGAACACTCTCGAAGGTCACGGACAACCTCCTTAGACAAAAGACTTTCCAGCCATTCCCAGCAACCAGTTAGTTTCATAATTTCGTTTCCACTCCCCCATTGAAGGGGGCTTGCGTAAGGATTTCTCCGCAATTCGAAGTTAAGTACAATACTGCAAAAGATGCACGCACTCAACATTCCCTGGAACGAGGCTAGATTTTGGCGGGAAAATAACATAAAATTTTATACCCTGTAACATCATATACGAAAAGTAAAAATTGAAAAAAATTTTACAGCCGAAATAAAGTTTCATTACAGCGGATATCTAAGATTTCGGTTGTTCTCAATCAAAGGGTAAATTAGTATTAAAAGCAATATGAATCTGCCAAGATTTTGGTTGTTACCAATCAAAGGGTAAATTTGTATTAAGAGCAATATGAATCGGCCAAGATTTCGGTTGTTCTCAATCAAAGGGTAAATTAGTATTAAAAGCAATATGAATCTGCCAAGATTTCGGTTGTTCTCAATCAAAGGGTAAATTAGTATTAAAAGCAATATGAATTGGCCAAGATTTCGATTGTTCTCAATCAAAGGGTAAATTAGTATTAAAAGCAATATGAATCTGCCAAGATTTCGGTTGTTCTCAATCAAAGGGTAAATTAGTATTAAAAGCAATATGAATTGGCCAAGATTTCGATTGTTCTCAATCAAAGGGTAAATTAGAATAAAAAGCAATATGAATCTGCCAAGATTTCGATTGTTCTCAATCAAAGGGTAAATTAGTATTAAAAGCAATATGAATCGGCCAAGATTTCGGTTATTCTCTATCAAAGGGTAAATTAGTATCAAAAGTACTGGGAATTGGACAGCCGAAATAAAGCTTCATTTAATCTGATATCTAAGATTTCGGTTGTTCTCCATCAAAAGGTAAATTAGCAATAAAAATAATAGGAAATCGGTGGTAGCAAAATTTTCGTCCGTTATATGCGGGTATCATTATAAGGAAGTTAAACAGTAATTCATTTTATTGCTTATTTTATACAATGTTAGTACTTACTAGAATTTTCAAGTCCAATAAATTTGCATACATAGGTAAAAAATTCGAAGGAAGCAGCTCTTTCATTTTTGAACATTTGTAAGCAGCATCTAAGCCATGTCTTCGGATCTTTATCCATTTCGAAAAAGCTACTGCTTAACAGATTTGTAATTCCTTTTTTCACAGCAGGGCAGTCTTCTCTCAAGCGATCATATAAGTGTTTTTCAGGGACAATATGAAAATACTAGGAAAAAAAAAACAATTAAGAGAGAAAAATCATTTACAATACTCATCACTTAAATTCTGTTTTTTGCATAATGTGATAAAAGAAAAATATTAAGTATTGTGAAGAAAAACTAAATAAATTGTGGTAATAAGTATTTTATTTTTAGATAGCTGTTAGAGTCTGAATTACTGTATTTGTGGGTAGGTAAGCCCAGAGCCTCGAAAGTTGTAGATTCGATACTTTATTCACTGAGAGTGCTTGGTGTGTTTTCATTTTAGGGTTTAAACGGTATTTACCAAGCATTTTTGTAGCAATTCGTATTTTAAAGAAGTAGAAAATTTAATTTTTATTAATTTAATAATTAGGACTGCGTAATTATCTACATAAACTTCCATGGAAACCTTAAAAACTTAGTTAGAATACATTAGAATACCTGTTCCCATTTATGTCAAATAGAAAATGTATAAGGTTTCTTTCTTCAGTAACTTATGCCCTGTTTTATATGCTCTACTAATTAAACTGGACATATGATACTGTACATACAGAGTGTTTCAAAAATGACCGGTATATTTGAAAAATCAATAAAAACTAAACGGACAAATACACAGTTTATTGCAATATGCTTGGGACAATATTAAATATTCAGCAGACAAATTTTCAAAATTAGTTTCAATGTTCCACAACAGATGGCACTGCAATCTTGAAAAAAATCTAAACTGCGATATTTTCCAGATATCCACCAGACTCAGCAATAATATGGCGTATCCTCAGAATGAAATTATCAGAAACCCGTGTAAACGTCTCAGGCGGATGGCTTCAGATGCAGAACAGATGCACTACTCCAGTTATTCAATTGCTTCTGGATAGTGGCGGTACACCTGGTCTTTTAAAACAGTGGTTCTTAACCTTTTTAAGCCGCGACCCAAATTTGAGAAATATGTTCATGTCGCAACCCAAAAAAAGTCAAAACTTTTTCATTGCTTTATTTTAGAGCGTATTTTTAAAAAATCTTCAATCCTACGATGATGATTTTTTTTAACTTTCAAATTTTTTATTTATTTTTTTAATAATAAAGATAAACAAAAGTACTTTTCGATCCAAGGAAAATTTAATTAATAATCAAGTGTTTTTAATAATTTTTATTGACCAAATTAAAATATATTTATAACTTTTTGAAAATAATTGATATTTTAACTTATTCCTAAAAAAAAAAAAAAAGAAATATCAATACATATGTTAAGTTTTTTAAATTTTAAATGCAAGTCATACAGTTTTAATGAGAACCTTATGCTTGAATACATTTTGAAAGATCTTCAAACCTCGGTTGAATGCTTGTCAAGGAGCACCTTATATCTATTTCAGGATTTAACTTGTTCTAGGAGGTGTTGGTATTACTTATTATTTGGTGTATTACTAACTTTTTTGGTTCGACTCAGCGCGACCCAAGAAATATGCTTCGCGACCCAATTTTGGGTTGCGACCCATAGGTTAAGAACTGCTGTTTTAAAAGACCCCACAAAATAATATCGTAGTTTAGATTTTTCCATACAGCAGCGCCATCTGTTGAGGAATATTATACTAATTTTGAAAGTTTATCTGCCTGAAAATTTACTATTGTCCCAAGCATATCGCCATAAATTGTGTATTTCTATCACTGTCCGTTTAGTTTTTATTGATTTTTCAAATATACCGGTCATTTTTGAAACACCCTGTATTTAAATATTTATTTTTAAGGATAACATCAGTTCATGCTATTGTATACTTATGCTATACATCAACTATTGGTAATTTCATAATACAACTTTACAATTACTAAATTCAGAACCTGTAGCTTAGTTGGCAGAAGCATCGATATTATAATCAGAGGGTTGCAAATTCGACGCTCGAGTTGGTCAAAATCTGTCGCGTCCATTAACGGTGGTTGGAGTACTTAAAATAGGTTTGTGTCACAATGTCCTCCAAGTTCCCAAACAATACCTCTGGAGGTACCAGGACACGCCAAGAAAATCTCCAACTTCTAAATTACTTGGACTGACTTTGTTTAAGTTGTACTAGGGAGTAATGTTAACCTTTTATATGGTGCTGTCATAATAAAATAGCAAAAATATCCGTGACTTGAAATACCTGTGGTTTTCTATTGTTATCCAAATGCTGTAAGAGTAAGTGGCTTCGACTTGGAAATAATAACAATAATTGCTACAAAATTTAATGCAGACAAGGTCGAAGGATGTGTATTACTTTACCTATCCTTTTATTTATAATAAAACACACAATTTCTTAGAATGTTACATACAAGATGATTAATATAATCTACATTAATGAATTGTACTCCACCATTTTATATATACTTAGGTTCTATTAGTTTAACTTCAAAGCTTAAGATTAAATACATTGATAAACTATTAATAAACCAATTAATTTCAAAATATTTATTATATTTCTAAAATACATTTTTTTATTATGTATACACGCATATTAACACATTTTGAGAAAGTAATAGCAATTGGTTAGACTTACTTTTACTTTACAGTCTGGTACTTTCTCTAATTTTATGAGAAACTCGCAAAAGGCTATTCTTACTTTCTCGGAATTATCGTGAAATATTCCATACAATTTAGGAAGTATGTTGACTAAGGATTTCACTGCTACAGAGTTATCAAGTAAGCTTATAAATCCCTAAAATATAATAAAAATAAATTAAGATATATAATATATATATAAAGTTGATGATTAACAACGATAAAGAAATAGCGACTAAATTAATGATATATTAACAACCACAAAAGTTAACAAATTGTGAACAGCGCTTTGTGAGCTCAAAGGCTGTACATTTTAGAACGATTTAGAGGCATGCATGGCAAAAAATAAGATGCATATATGCACATTTTTAATTTGAATTTAGTATTATATTTACATGAAGTATTCTTAAATATTACTATACAATTTATACATCTATTTACAAAATGTTTTGCATTTTAACTATTATTTATTTCACAGACTTATATAATGCTTTTAAAGTGTCATTTTTAGTAAACCATATTCCTTTGTAAGATGGTGTTCGGCACGATTTGCAGTAGTTGTTTTGCTCTTTTTTCCTTTGGACAAACAGATTTTGCATTGTTTAGTTGTGAACTTCTTCGCAGGTAACATAACAAAATATTTGCTTGGGGTTGATTATCCATAGATTAAGCCGAAAAAAAAACATAAAAACGAGATATCTCGTAAACTTGTAACAACGTTCGTCCTGCTAAAAACGGGAAATCTCGTGATCAGCACACAGTTCTGCCATCTAAAAGCGAGAAACCTCGTGACTTGGCCACATAGTTCTGCTTGTTAAAAACGAGAAATCTCGTAATCGGCCACACAGTTCTGCCTACGAAAAGCGAGAAATCTCGTGACTCGTATGCAATGTGTAAACTTTTGGAAAATAAAATTAAGGAGAGTGGTATCTGGAATCAACGTGGATTATCTAATAGGTATATGAGACAAATGTCCAAGGCCTGGTTTTTTAAGTTAACACTTTCTAAGGCCATGGGAAGATTACTTCCCACGTACATGATCTTACACCTGTGGAAAGGGCAAAATCCATCCCCTATATAATAATAGCCTAAGTTGTCTGTTCGCGGATTTCTGAAGCGGTTGTACCTGGAATGGATACAGGCATCTATATTGGATTTTTCATGAGTTAGGGTTAGCAAAATTGAAAGCGAGTTCGAAATCCCCCCATCCCCCCTTTTCGAGCTTTTAATGCTATTATTTCAAGCCTTATCCTTCCTCTTATTCTATACGAAATTCATTCTTGATAGGATTTCAAAGGCGGAGAGTAATATTTAAATTTCTGATTGTTTTTACTTGACTACCTGACTTTATATACTCTAATTAGATCACTCACAACGTGCAGGCTTTGTACGTCTGGTAGAATGTCCGTCTACTTCATCGGCGTACTTTTAGGGTTGACCCCGACGCAATCAAGTTTTTTTAATGTCTAATAAATTTAATATTTTCTGCTTTTTCTTTTAAATTCGTATTCCGAAAGTTGTTTTATTATTTTTAAAATAAATTTTTACTATTTTTTCAACTTTTTATAATTTTTATTATTTTTATTTTATTAAATTACGTATTGCTTTACGGATGTCCCTGGCCACATAAACATTTCATGTTGTGTATCCTTAAACTTTCTTCTCGTAATGTAATAATAGCCTAAGTTATCTGCCCGTCTGTCCTCGAAGTTATGAAGCTGTTGGACCTGGAATGGATAGAGCATCCATATTGGATTTTTGATGAGTTAGGGTTTGCAAAATTCAAAGCGAGTAAAGTTTATCTTTTCCTAAACTATAGATCCGATTCTGAAGTAAACTGGTATGAATAAGCTTCGTATCACAGCGAAAAATACTGTCCTCTTTAAAACGTTCGAAATCCACCCCGTCCCGTTTTCGAGCGTTTAATGCCATTATATCAAGCCCCATTTTAAGAGCAAGCGATTAAATTTATCAATTTATCACATAATAAATAGGTAAAAATAGCAATTTTTTTCCTAGCATTATGACTTCATTCCTTTAACCCTCTCATTTAATCATTTCTTATTTTAAATTATTTAAATACTTTATGCATTATTTTCATACGTTTTATCACTAAACTTAGATATTACATAAATAATTTTCTTTTTTATTTGACTTAAATAATAGATTAAGTACATATGTGATAATTTTAATCGATTATTTTTGTTGAAAGGTAATTCTCAACCAAAAAAC